>JAKSZT010054079.1:4642336-5057050 GCA_026826555.1 Tolypeutes matacus
AGAATAGAATAGAATAGAATAGAATAGAATAGAATAGAATAGAATAGGATAGGAACTGTCAGGGAACTTTGCTATAGTAACATCAATAATTAGTCAGAAATCGTAAATGTCTTTCTGAGTGGGGGTCATAGTTAAAAAAAAGAGTTTGAAGACCTCTGTAGTAGAGCTCCAGTGTTGGTGGAGATGCACTAAGGACAGCTGCTCTCTTGGCAAGCTGAAGGAGCTCTGCTGGGCACTCGCCAGGCTGTGCACCGACTCCCAGGTTCTCCCCCTCTTGGTATCTAGCAAGGCTTAGAGATCTGTCCACTAAGCCCTTGGAGGATTGCTTGCGGTGCAGGAAGCCCACTGGTCTTTATATATGTTAATATCTCTCCACACTGAGCCAGATCTGTGCAGAGATGGGACCCTACATCCCAATCAGCTTTTCTCCCCCTAGAATTTGACTTTGGTGTTTGTCTCAGTTTCCTGGGGATGCCGAAACAAAGTACCATGAAATGGGTGGCGTAAAACAACAAAACTTTGCTGTCCCACAGTTCTGTAGGCCAGAAGTCCCAAACCCAGGTGTCGGTCCTGAAACCTGTGAGGGGAATCCTTTGTTACCTCTTTCTGGTTTCTGGGGGTTTGATGGCAATCCTTGGCATTCCTTGGCTTGCAGTACTTCAGTCTGCCTCAGCCGTCTCGGGGTCTCTCCCTTATGTATCTCGGTGGCTCCTCTCCCCTTCTTCTAAGGACACCAGTCATATTCAATTAGGGTCCACCGTCTTCCAGTTTGACTCATTTTAACTAATCACATCTTTAAGGGGCAATTGGGAATCCCCTATATTTTTATGTAACATTTATATAATCTAAAGTATCTTAAAAAAATTTTTTTTTAATGTATTTTTTTTAAAGACTCTATTTCCAAGTAAGGTCACATCCATGAGGCTGGGGTTTACACCTTGAACTTGTGCTTTTGGGGGGCACAATTCAGTCCATAACAGTGCGACACCATAACAGTGAGGTTCAAGGCTGCCAGGAGGAATGTGTGAGGACATGGGCACCCCATGCATTGCTGGGGGTAGTGTGTGCTGGTGGGCAATTCAGTGATATATTAAAGAATTGCCCTTGGACCCAGCACTTTCAGGAGTTTATTCTTCTACTTCCAGGCATTTGGTCTATGCAAGTGATAAATGTGTGCATAAAAATTCAGCTATACTAAATGCAATGTGCTATCTTGGATTGGATCTTGGAACAGAAAAAGGACATTGGTGGAAAAACTAGTGAAATCTGAATAAAGCCTGGGGCTTAGTTAATAATAACATACCTAAGGTGGTTTCTTAGTTTAAGTTGTGGTAAATGTACCATGGTACTGTAAGATGTTAACATCAGGGAAAACTGGGTGAGGGGTCTATGGGAACTTTCTGTACTATTTTTGTAACTTTTCAGTAAATGAAAAATGATTCCAACATAAAATGCTTACTAAAAATATTCTCTTATAAAGATTTTCATTATAGCACTACTTGTAAAAAGCAAAAAGTTGAAAAAAAGAAACCCCAAATATCCAACCATTGAGAATTGCTTAAATAATTTTGATCTCTCATAGAATGTAATACTTGTAGTCACTTAAATGATGCTTTGAATTTTATTTGTTAACACATAAAGATGTTCACAGTATATTAAACGAAAAAGCAACTTACAAAATATTATTATTTGGTTAAAATATTTGCATAAAGAGAACTGGCAGAATGTTCACCAAAATTACAAGAGTGGTTATTGCTGAGTCAATAGGATTAATGGAAACTTAAAAAAAATTTTTTGTGGGTATGTGTTTCCGCTTTTCTTTATTGTGCCATTGTATAGGTTTTGTAATAAGAATTTTTAAAGTTTTTTTTTTTTTTTTAAATATTATTTACAAAAGTGAAATGGGTGAGTCAGAGTGCCCTGACATGAGGGTGACAGATGCTTGTGGTCCTACCACAAACTCAGACACAGGGGAAATCAGATTGCCCTCTGAGAATTAGACTCTGAAATCAACACTGGGGGTATTAGCATTAAGCCAGGCGAAATCTCTTTAAAGAATCAGAATGATTCACAGGCCAGAATTTGTCCTGGTTACAACTAAACTTGGTATTCAGAAACCCAATTTAGAATGTGTCCGTCAGAAAGTTGGTAAGGAATGGATGTGGTGAGAGGGAAGTCACAAGATGGCATCATGCCCATCCCAGGAGGCCGGGGAGGCCGTGCCCTGTCATCCTGGCCTCAGCATCTTCTTCTCCTTGACAGGCCCATCGCACGGTGAGGTGGGAGCTCCATCACGTTATTCCGGCCTGATGCCTTAAACATTCAGATCACCGGTTAATTCCCCTGACTCCTATTCCAACCACAAAAGAGCCTTCTGGATTGCTTGGCTCTCCTTGCAGCCTGTCTACAGCTGGTCAGGCTGACACGAGCATCCATCCGCTGGACAATGAGCTTCCTCGTTGTGAATCAGCAGAGCTGGCAGTTGATCTGATGACTGTCTCTGGGAGCATTGTTAGCATGAGTCAGCTGCTCTGGGTTCAGTCAAATGTATGGCTCTGACAGGAGGAAGTTATGAGCCTGAGAGGGGCGGGGCCAGACTCTGGACCCTGTGAATTGTCTGAGATAACAGACCCTTTGGGCCTTGTCAGCCATCCCCTCAGCCGGCTTCTCCGCAACACAGCAAGTAGCATTTCTGCTGGTATGCTGCTGCTCTCTCGCTTCTTTTGCAGTGTACCGTCCATTGATCTGGCTCCGGGAAAACCAGTCTAGCTCTCTTGGGTAGGGCAGCAGGGCCCAGTGAGGAGAGTGCTCTAGGAATTTGGCCAAAGAATTCAGAGAGACACAGGAACTGAAAGCTGAGAGCTGAGTAGTTCCAGGAGTTCACAACCACTATTCACTGAGGCTCTGTTATAGTCAGCAGGTTATGGTCCTACATCTTCGGCCTAATTATCTGGGTGACCTTGGACAAGCCAAATATTTGGGTCCCCAACCCTAAAATTAAGCAAAACAATACCTACTACTTGGCATGGTTATAAGTTTAGTTGCTATATGGAGAGGAAAGTACAGTATAAACTAGAAAGAATATTACAAATACAAACTATTGTTTTTTATTCTATTCTTGAAGTATAGTTTAAATTTGAGTGTGTGTGTCTGTGTGTGTGTGTGTGTGACTGAGTGATTTTTGAAAGGCAAAACAACCCCAAATCTTGTATGTCTTAGAAAGTGGAGGACAGATTGAGTTTGTTATCATGTAATGTATGGAAATGCATCAGTTACTAAAGACAGAACAAGCAATGCCCTGGCTTGTTTAAAACTTCATTCGTGAATATTTAACTTTATTAGGAATCCAGTAACCAGGTTTTGTTTTGAATGGCTGCTTTGCACACAAATTAGGTTTGTATTTAAGGTTTTTAAGACACAGTGTCGACAAGGAGATTCTTTTGCTGCCAAGTCCCAAAGAAGCCACACAATTCCTAAACTCTTGCTGAAGCCCCTTTCAATGTAGGAGCCCCTAGAATTCTTATGAGCCACTTTTCTCTGAACTTAGGGCCATGGTGATTTCCTTGTCTGGCCTGTGCCCTACTTCTTGTGGCTGTTGCTCCTCCACATGGTACAACAGGAGAAAGACCTCTGGAATTGTAGTCAGGACCCTCACTGTGTGTCTACTGGTAGGTCAGGTCGCCTCTCCATGTCTCAGATTCCTTTCCATAGAATGAGAAAAAGACTTACCTTGCAGGGTATGGTTTAAACGGAACACTGAAGGTGGAATTGCTCTGCAAACTATTTCCAGTCATATTATTGTTTCTAGATCATTACTTTGTTTGTTCCATAAAACTGTAATGCTGAACATTTGAGCTTATTTCTAAGACTGAGAAATAGCACAGGGCAGGCTGACCTTCTAACCCACATAACTTGGGGCTTGGGTACCATGCACTGGGGCTTCAGGGCTTGAACGTGTCCATTGACAAATGCTCCCTACTGGTCCACACAGCTACTACTGCTCTGGTAGAGCTCCACTTCCTAAAGTCTTTCTATATAAAACCCTGCCTTTCGAATTCTTTCCCATTGTCCTTAAGTTCTTCCTACTGCTGTGACAATAGAATAGGACTGTGCCCTTTTCTACTCCGATATGGCTTCAGATTTTGAAGACCACTGTCATACCCCCCTCTTCCCCATATTTCTTTTCTTCATACCTCAATCTTCTCTACTGTTCCCTGCCTGAAATATTTTACAAACTCTTCAATATCATGGCTGAGCTTCTCTAAATATACGGCAATCGGCTAATATCCCGCCTAAGAGGCAGCATTTGAAAAATAGTTAATAATGGCTAACATTTATTGAGCACTTACTCTGTGCTAAGCACTCTTCTAGGAACTTGACATATATTAACTCATTTAATCCTCACAACAACTTTATGAAGGCGTAAATCTTATTATCCCTTTTTAGAGAAAAGGAAGCAGAGACAGAGTGAGTCACTCACCTACCCTGGAGTAAGTGGAGGATCTGGGATTTGAACACTGGCCTCCACAATATCATTTGGCCCTGGATAAAAATGAACATTTCTCTTTATCTTTGGACTGATCCACACAGGAGAATGCTGAACATTATTCTTTCATTACTGGCCTCATTATTGGCACACATTTTTTTTTTTTGCTGTTTGAATAAGCCCAGGTGGCTCCTCTTTGGACCCCAGTTTCCCCACATGACATATGAAGGGGATGGATGAAGTAGTCTCTGAACTGCCTTCATAGCAGTAATATATGGTAATTTCATGGCCCAGGAATTTAAAGCTCTGACAACTTACAATGTCTGGCTTGGTGCCTGTGCCAAAATATATGCCAATATACCCAATGATTTAGACTTTCCAAAGTTAGTTGAAAGCAATTCTCCTACCAAGAAAATCCCTGTCCTGATCTTGGCAAATATTTCCATGTGATGCGACTATATGGAAGGAAATCAGTTCTGGTGTCACTGGTCAGACTTGTTTCTGATCTGGCCCACAGGCCACCAGCACCCAGATTTGTCTCTTTAAAGCCAGATCTGAGAGCGTCATCTCACTGACCAAAAATCACCACTCCCCAGTATTTACCGAATGGGAGTCTAACTTGTTTTAGCATGATATTCAAGGTCCTTAACTCATGTTTGAGTGTACATTTAGGCTGCCATATGCTTCTTATTTGGTTCACACAGCTCCCTCTATTGGAATGTCCTTGACCTTTTTCTTTGATTAGAATCCAATTTGTCTTTCAAGGCCAGCATTGATATTTCTTGTTTGAAGCCTCCCTTTCTTTCTTCAGTCAGACATGATTTCCTACCTCTACAGTGTTGCTTCACTCTCAACTCCAACTTAATCATTGCATAATAATTATCTGTGTCTAAGCAACAGTATCATGTTCACATAACATTGCTTTATTTTTGATGAGTATAAGTCTCCAAAAAAGTTTGTATAGATGCCCTCCCTGCTGCTCCTGGATTTTTAAAAATAAGATAATCATAAGAAAAGAGATTACTCAAAAGAAAGTCCATTTCAAGGAGAGCTGAGCCATTAACACTACTTTAGCAATGATGAAATAGGGTACATTCTAGAAAGTCTGTTTAAGAAGCAATGTTTGAGGCTATTTTCTTTTTGTGAGCCTACTGACTTTCAAGACACAGCATATGTCAAAGCTATAGCACCATTGAGAGTCATTTTGTTTTTTAAAGGTGGTGCAGTATGGGAATAGGAGAGTCTCTGGAGGCTGGCTTAGGTGAATTCTGGCTTCATCTTTTGAATTTCTGCACCTAAGTTTCTCATTTGTTAAGAAGAGTATAAGGAAAACATCCAGAACCTACAGGGGACAAGCATGAGTCCACAAGCTCCACCAGAGCTATTCATGGGAGATTTCATTTCAGAAGGAGGAGCCACCCAAGGCAACCACTGTCACATGGACTCCATCTTTTGGTGAGCGTGATAATGTGGCATCTGTTTTTTAGGGGGCAGGAGTGGTGGACCCTCTGTGTTCAGGTCCCAGGGCCAGTGGTGCAAACTGGTATCTGGGCCCAGCTGCAGGGGCTGAGATGTCTTTACTGGATGCCCAAGTGGTGTGGTTTGGGTGCTGTTCCTGGCTGTGTAGACTCCAAGCTGTGCCTCTGGCTGTATCCCGAGATTTCTGCCTAAATTAGATGGAAGGTTCTTCTTGGTTACAACTAGGAGTTCTGACTAGTAAGAGGGACATAATGCTCTGTGACAGGATACTAAATGTGATTCTTCCAGTCTCCTTGGAGTTTCAGCAGAAATCCCAAAGGAAAAGAAAGACACAGCAAGTGCACATCTTAAAGCAGTGTGTCGGGTTCCCCTCTGCCAGACATGCTGAGAGATGGCAAACCTGGTTCTTTCAGAATTAGCCAGATTCTTGCTTTCATGCTGTATAAGAGGCAGAGGCTAACCCGTCTGGAGGATGGTGGGTTCCTTTGGAGAGATTTGTCTTCATCCTGTGGTGCTTCTCTTCTTATCTCCAGCCTAGTGGCAGGACTTTCAAATGAATCACTAGAGGGAGCTTGGTTTGTGTCTCTTGCAGGTTTAGAGGGTATAGGGATGGCTACTAACTTATTCCCCCCAAAATCAAAAGTTGTGAGCAACTGGCTCGACTGGCCTGAGGCAACAGAGTGCAGAGAAGCCAGGGCTTTGTTAGGAGCTGCTGGCCTTCCACAGATGATGTGGTGAAGATGGATATTTCCTGGGAAAGAGAAAAGAGGTTCATCCCATCCCATGGTGCCTTTATGCTCTGCAGGTTTCCAAGTGTGAAGGCTACCAGAGTTAGAGGAGGAGTACGTGTTTTGATTTTTCAGTGTATGATAAAGGAATTATTTAGTTATTAGACTGGACTTGACTTTTAATTATCTATGAATGACATGGTAAGGTTTGGGACATGCTTGAGATGTCAAAGAGTTAGGAAGGGGCAAAGAATGGTTCCATAGAGCAAGGCTGCAGAGAAAATGGGAGAAGGAATATAGATGCTCCCTAACTACAGCCAGAGGAGTGTCCCTCATGTAATAAACCAGTTACAAATACATATCTCCCAAGGCTATTCTAAGAGGAAAATAATATAACACCTGCAAAATTGTCATGCAATGGTTAAACCACAAAAGTATGAGCTATCAAGTTGATATTTCTGCATAGCAGTGAAAACTTTTCCAAAATGTACCCATATGGAAGATACTCTGTTCCCATCAGAATGCCAGGGGATAGAAAATATCTCTTGTCAACACTTTATTGCTCAGAGTGGATCACAAAGGAGGGGTGTGGGGGTGGGGGAAAAATGAGTGACAAATTTATAATATGATTATAAAGATGCCATTCTTGGGTAATCTGGAAGATTTTTGCAGAGAGAATAGACCAGTGGTTTCAACTGGAGGCAATTTTGCCCCCTTGGGGGACACTTGGCAAGGTCTGGAGACATTTTTGATTGTCATCACTGAGGCATGGTGCTCCTGGCATCTAGCCAGGGTGCTGCTTAGCATCCAGTGATGTACAGGACAGCCCACAGAAATGAAATATCCGGTCCAAAATGTCAATAATGCTGCGGTTGAGAAGCCCTTGCATAGATGAAATATCAGGATTCCATGAAGCTTTGAAAAAAGAGCGTGGCCAGCTAGAGCTAGAGAAAGGTAGATGGTAAATACACTGTGTATTTCACCGTGAACTTGGAGCAATTACAGATGAAGGTCTTGATGACATGTCTTCAGTGCCCTTTAATCAAAAAGTGACTATTCTGAGCATAGGGTGCACTAAAGAGGATCAGTGCACGAAGTCATATCAGGATCATAAAAGACGAGGACAAGGGCAAGAGAATTTGACATGGTTCCTTGGGCCGTGCTGGACTAGGGTTTTGCCAGTTCTTCACTGGAAGAATAGCTATTGACTATTGTACATTTTCATGCTGTGGCTTTACACACACTATTTCAGTTCATTCTTATTAACCTGTGAGGTGGATAATATCATCCCCATTTCAGAGAGGAAGAAACTGTGCCTCAGAGAATTTAAGTAATTATTGCAGAGCTACATATTCACCAGGAAATGTCAAGATTTAAACACAGGTCTGTGGTTCCAAAGGTCACAATTTAGCTACTGACTTATATTTCCTCTTCTGGAAGCTACTGCTAGATAAAACTGTATTTGCAAATATTCGCAAGCAAGTTAACTCAATCTGTATATAGTGCTCCCATGTGCATTATTAGTCTTGTATAATCTTTTCATTGTCTTTCTTAAAGCCCTACGTTAAAAAAAAAATCTCCTCTAGGTGTTTTTATAGCTAATGATCTGCAAATCTTGCTGTAAAGATATTGATATCTAGACTGGGAGGAATAGTTGAGCAACTCTCTTCCCTACCTACCATCTCCACCCCCCATGCCCCCCCCACTGACGTTGGCAATTCTGATGGAATCAGGCAGTTGGCAGTTAGCCACTGGAGTGGGCCCTGAGTTACAGAAGCCCCTAGCTCAGTGCCTGGCACATGTAGGCGCTTCTTTCCTAGAGAACATCCATTGTGTTTGATATCAGTTTTTGAATCAGTAGCTGACAGCATTTTAGCAGCCCAAAATGATGATTAATGCTTGTGACTATCCGGCATCCAGTAACCTTATCCCCCATTTTCAATGGAGGCTGGCAAGGACGGGACTATTGCATTTGTCTTACAAATTTGCTGGGACAAAGCCAGAGTAAACATCGACTGGAGGTTCCATTTAAGGCCAACTCAGAATTTTAACCAATTTGCAAGACTAATCTCAATTAGCACAGCTCATTAGACTCTAATTGGACTTGAAACCCTTTATTTCACCGGGTAGCCTCGGTTGGGTTCCCGAGGATGTGTTGCTGGAGGTGGATGTCTACGTGGATGTATACTTGTGGACGTGCCAAAGAGTTGATTTTCCCACAGCAGGGTGGAGTAATCCAAAGAAAACAAACGAGGAATCAGACTGGCTTGACAATAGCACTATACGATTGTAAAAAGCAGCAGGACCCTGGCTTTACAAACATAATGACTTCTTATTTCTCTCTTATCACAGCCAAAAGAGGCTGCAGATGCTAATCTGTGCTCAAGACTGGTCAACGAAAGTGCCTTTGGAATATAAAAACAGTTCCCTCGTTCCAGGCCAGCCTTGGGTAACCTTAAGATGATTTACTCGGTGCTAAGCCAAAAATCTGTCCTGGCTCTAGTCCTGGCTAGTACCGTGAGCGCCTACAGCAGTGTCTCGGGCACCTCTTTCAGCAGGAAGGTATTTGTAAAGTGTCCAACCTGCGCTCTTCCAGTTAACTCTTTGTACATGCCGGTGCTCCTCCCTCCCCCTTGCTATCCGTGAGGTTATGAAATCTTTCAAATATGTTGATTTTGGTTGTGAAACATCTCACCTCAAGACTCAAGGCACCCACTCTCTTTTCAGGTGTTTCATTCTCAGGAGTTCAGAGACTTGGAAGGGAGCCCAGGGCTTCCACCCAGCAGAACTCCCCCTTTGCAATAACATAAACAGGTGCCTATTACCTCCACTTCCAGTAACCAGCGCCTGTCCAGCCTTCCTGTCTATTCCCCTCAACCATCCATATCTCCTGATCTCTGGAATTATATGGAATAGATTGAATCTAGCCCCAACTGACAGCCTTTCAAATACATCCATGACTTCCTCGAGTCTGCTCTTTTTCAGATGACGAATGCCCTCCTCCCTCACTTGGTGCTTCACCCTGACCCGCAACCTCCTATACTTTGTTTCTCCTTCTCACTTACAGTGAGGGGCTTAAAGCAGAGAACATCCTATCCACTGCTTCCTACCTTGACACTGGCATAGAATGGAATTCCACCTTCCTTGCCCTGGCCTTTATGCTTCTGTTGATACAGCCAGCACATGGTGCCTTAGCATCACTGGGCAGGTGTGTTGGCCTTTGCTCATACCAGGCATCATGTCAACCTGCCACAGCCTGGTCTTTCTCCTGCAGCAGCTTGGTTGTGTCTATCAGGGCTATGACCCACCTAACAGCAGGACTTTATGTTGATCCCACTTAGCTCTGTGTTGTTGGATTTGGATGGTCTTTCTTAGTGACCCACTCGAGAATCAAGAAATATGAACTGTCTTGAGCTGTTCCTTAAAGTCAGGTGTAGTCCCTGGTGTCATCTATTGCAGTAAACTGACTTTTATTCAGAAAACCCAATTCATGATTTTTAATTCCTCACCCCAAAATCTCCCCAACCTGGGGGATTTCCTGTTCTCAGCCTTTTTTGTTCTTGTTGTTCACATGGCTGTTTCTTGTTGTTCACATGAAGTGAAGAGGGATTTGGAAAAGGTTAAAAAATAAATAAAAAACAAAAAAGGAGGAGAGGTTGTTCTTTAACTCTTTTTTTCTTTCTTTGTTTTTTTAGGGGCTGAATAGTTTTCCCTTGAGAATTCAGTCATAATCGTTCAAACTTAACTATGTCACTTGTAGTCATTTAGTTCCCTGTTGTTAGAGTCTAACGGGAGCTGGGAATGGGGCAGGGGAGAAAGGAGGAGGAGTGCGTGATAGAGGAAAGCACGTTTGCTTGGGAGCAGGGCTGGCTTCCTGGGGTGGGACCTGTGCAGTCCCAGTGGGACCTGTGCTCAGAAGGCCCCACACCTGGCTTAGTGCTTTGCTGTCATCGTCTCGAAATTCCTATTTTCTTGACAAGAGAACACGCATTTCTGTTTTTCACTGGGCCCTGAAAATCTTGCAATGGATCCTGATTAGGAGCCAGTAAATATCTCTGTCCCACCACCCTCCTATCCCCCACCTTGGCATATTTACCTACAAGTTTCCACCTGACTGTCTCTGAGGGTAAAACAGGGAAAGAAAAAAAAAGAAACAGTGGATCCTGTCAAGAATTTGTGAATGTAACTGAAGCGTCAGACAAGATCTTTTGACTTTATTTGGTCCTGTTCTCTCATTTTATATCGGAGGAAACTCAGTTCTTGCAAGGGAAAATGGCCTCCTCGAGTTCCTACACCTCACTGGAATAGAGTAGTCTGGCGGTGGATCACCTCCTAGAGGAGCCATGGGGAAGGTGATGCTGTAGACAAGGGGGTGGCCAGTGCTGGGTTGGAGAGAGGGACTTCCTTCTTACTCTGCTTCCTGTCTTTCTCCTGTGCCCTGATGCCCACACACAAACTCTGAGTAGAATTAAGCAGTTTTTCCACACGGCCTCCAGTGGTAACTCTAAACCACCTGGAGTCCAGGGTAGAGAATTGGGTCCAATGTGGCGAAAGAGAAGGGGGAGCCCATGCCAGTGGTTCATCCTTTGGGGACTCCCAGTGCCTGCCCTTTGACTGTGCCACGAGGGTACCCTCACCCTTGTAATATTCTTCTGTCCTCCCCCCTTCCTTTTTTCCCTCTGGCTTTCAACTCACTCCTCCTTTCCCAATTTCACACCTCCCCTCCATCTCCCTCTTTTCCCATAGCAATTCTCCCCTTGGGAATTTGAAGGCCTCAATCCCCTTTGGTGTCATGGAAATATTCGTGGCTACTTGGCACCTACTGTGAGTGTACACAATGTCCTCACCACCTTTCTCTGCTGCTCGGGTGAGATACAGAGGCTAAGGTCAGAGGGAAGAAGGATGCAGGGTGGGGGAGAGCTCCCCTACAGTTTAATTTTTTCCTCCAGCTCTCTTAAAAATATAACGTCACATTGCAAGCATTGGTCTTTTGCTGAAAACTCTCTTGCGATTTCTGTACTAATTTTGCATTTCTCCTGCTAGTGTAACTTTGACTATATCATGCTAAAAGAGCCTTTGCCCTTTCCCCCAACCTGGCCACATGCTCCCTCATATCACCGCATTGTCATCAAGGCCCATGAGCTCGCCTCTTCACTTCACCTCAGACCAGGCTCCCCAGCTCTTGCAGAGGTGTTCCAGCTCCATTGCTCTTCCAGATTCTGGAATGTGTCTGCATCCTTCCCCACAGGGTTTCTGCCTTGAATCCTTCCCACTCTACCTTCTCCCCAGTTTACCTCCCCAGCAAAGCCTTCTTTGACCAGTAGGCTGGTTTAGAGATCCCCAGTGTTCGCTCTCACTTATCATGCCACTCTCTGCCCACTTACAATCACATTAATTTTTCAATGTTGTTGTGACTATTTTGGTAAATCTTTGTTTCTCTCACTAAATTAAAACATAAAAGGCTAAAATTTTCCAAGAGTTTCCTATGTCCCAGGGACCTTACCTATATTATTTAATCTTCATGATAACTCTAGGAGACAGATACTATTCTCATTCTCATTTTATAGATGGTACCTTGATGCCCTGGATTCCAGCCCTGCAATATTTCTGATGAAACCAGGCCTCAGAAACATGGAAAAGGATGGCTGGGGAACGTTCTTCATTTCAGATGTGGTTAAGGGCAGAGCTCCCTCTCAGTTTGTTCTACTCTTTGGCCCCATGATGACTAAGGAGGATGATTCATCAGCAGTCTTCTTATTTTCACTAGTAAAACAATCCTATCCCGACCCAGCTTCCATTGCCTTGCAGAACAAACCTTGGCCACGTTGAACTTGCGAGTATTCAAAGCGGAACTTTCAGGGGATGGAGAGGTTAAAGGCAGCCTCTCGGGGCACATGTGGCCTGATTTATGGTCCACTGTAGAGATTAAAGACAAGGAATTTTGATCACAGTCCATTTTATTTCACTCAACTATACAAAAAGTATCCTGGGCCAGGTTTGTGGTAGTTGCTGTGGGTATAGAGAGGAATGAGATAAAGTCACTGCCCGGGTGAGGGGTTTGAGGGAGACAAGCATTTACGCTTAACCGTAATTCCAGGCTGATTGTGCTGGGATAATCCAAGTAACTGTTAAAATCCATGAAGATCCTCAGAGGAGAGGCCATTTGAGCTGTGCCTAGAGCAATCTGGAAGATGTGCAAGAAGAGGTGGTGGGAACGAATTCCACATAAGGCGCATGGAATGAACAGAGGCCTGGAAGATGAGGGTGTGTTGGAGGCACAGGAAGCCAGTGGGCTGCAATGAATGGACATGGGGTATTGTTCGAAGGCCTCATGGTCCGTGTGGAAGAGGAAGCTCATGGAGGCCACACAGTGGAGGGACTTGACTTTAGCCAATGGCAGGGCAGGGGTCTTTCCCACCTTCTCCTCTCTCTTATCTCCAACGACCCACAGCTAGATTCAGCTCTTAGGTAAGCAGAGGAGAGCCACAGGTCATATGGATGCCCCCTCCATGAGGTCTGACTGCTCTCCTGTTTTCTGAGGATTTAAGCTCTCAAATTCTTCTTTCTTATCGTCTTTCTATATGATCCCACCTGTCCACCAGCCAATCTATATAGCCATTGCTTCCTATTTCAAGGCGCTCTGTTAGATGTGGAGATACCAAACCAAAAAAGACATGAGTAGCCATTGTGGGCCAAATGTACACTGTATTTTTGCAGTGATTCTGAGTTTGGTATAGGTGCTTTAACACTGGGGTGTTTTAAGAGGTGAAGTAGCTCGTCCCAGGTCAGGCAGGTAGTGATGAGTGGCTGAGCCTGGACTTCAACCCTAGAAGCACCCCTAACCTCAGTTTCCTAGTCCATTATGCAAGGAGACTATAAATAGGTCATAGAAGAGCTGAAGAGTAAACGAGATCACATAAGGAAAGTTCCGGCATGGTGCCTTGTGCCTAGTTCCTGGTGTGATTCTTGTTGCTTTTCAGAGTCAGTGCTTGGCAGAGCTGGGATTGGGGCTCAGGCCATCTAAACTCCCCTCTGAGTCCTGTTCTTTCCACACCCCCACACTACCTCCCTGCAAAGTCATGCAGCATATTTTGGGTTAGCCACTCTGTAGAAAGACTGAAGGCAGAAATAGACTAGAGAACGCAGTGGCATTAAAGCCATGTTGGGAAGCCTGACTAGCCAAATGGATGGCTCGTCCGAAGTTCGTGCCAACCCACTATTCTGCGGGATTCACCAAGCTCTCTCCTCAGGTCAGATCCAATTCCAGGGAAAACTGTTATCCTGGGACTGTCAGGCGGTGGCTCCCGATGGCCTGCCGTCAGACGACAGCAACGGAATTTTTGCGCTCTTTGCTTCCCTAGAGTGGCCACATCCAAAAAAGGAGCCAGGCAAATTTAGTTTCATTATCCAATTTCAACGCTTGTGTGCTCTGCAGTCATGGTCTAGTTATTCGATGCCTTTGCATCTTAATTTCCTTCACTGTAAAATAGGAATAATAGTGCCTTGTCACAGGGTTGTTGTGAGGTTATATGAAAATAAAAATTATGTGCAGCACTTAGCACTGTATCTAATAGCTTTTATTATAAGAAAGCCTTGTGTCTTTTGTAAGAAGGTTGTTGATGAGTCTCAGATAACAGTCCGTGAGCTCTTTATACCTTTAGAAGTGCTTCTTTGGAAGAGAAGGTTTTTTCCTTCCAGTCAGGCTCTTTCTTTGACGTTATGTGGAGAAATGTGCAAGAAGCCAGAGAGAAGCCCTGAAGAGATTTACTGCTAGCCCAAATTTCACTCTAAACAGACCCACTGTGTGGAAGACTATACTTACACAAAAATAAATCAGGAAGCAGTTATCCCCGTCACCAAGAACCAGGGAAGAGTCTATGTAATCTACCCTTAAGTAGACTGGAAATGCTTGAAGGTTGGAAAAAAAAAAAAGAAAGAGAAGGATATATTTTTTATTAGGGTACTGGATAATAATTTAAAATTTATTTTCTATTTTATCATATAATCTTTGATGTAAAATAAGATAAAAATAAGTCAAAATTTTAAAAGTGAATAAATATTTTACATTTTTTCCCAGCTTTCCAGGAGCATGCAATTGTGTTTCAAAAGTTCACCATGCGTGTGCTCCATTTCCTTTATTGCTTCCTTTCTCCATTCTATTTTAAAGGCCATTGTTATATTTTCATCTCAGCTCCATTATTCCTTATTCTATTTCTGTCTTCCCCTTTTGTAACTTTAGGTTATATGTCTCTTTAAGGTAAAACCAGTCAGTTCATTTGGTCAGTTGAAATAATTGTTAATTCAGTTATAGGGAAAAAATTTTTTTTTTAAAAAACCACAAAACAAAATGATAAACAACAACAACAACAACCGTAACCATCAAACCCAAACCCTGTGGACAGACTTTGTCCTAGGCACTAACTGGCCCAGCATCAAAGAGCTGACCGCATTATTCAGTTTTTGCTGGCAGTGCTGGTAGAACCAGTCTTCTTTTGCTCATAAAGTTAGCTAAACTTATCCCTCAGTTTATTTATTCCCCTCTCACGCTTGGGGCTGAGTGTCCCTTCATAGTGTTTTTCTATTCCTGTGGTAGTTGTCTCTTTCGGATAACGAAGAACTGATTTCTAGTCTTAGCCTTATCATTTATGATCAAGTCATTAATCGGTTTCTGCTTATTTCCTCATCTGTAAAATGGGGGATTACTATGAGGATCGTACGACTGAGAGCTGTGATGGCCCCTTTTAAGGTCAACCCAGTATGCACACAGGTGATGATTATCGCTTGTTGAAATACTGCAATTCTATTGTGAAGCTATTTTTTCCAAAGAGGTGATAGTTACTTTTTTTTGTAATTAGAGAAGTTGTGAGTTTACAGAGCAACCATGCATAAAACACTGGATTCCCATATACCACCCTATTATTAAAACCTTGCATGGTGTGGTACATTTGCTACATTTGATGAACGCACATTTTTATAATTGTACTATTAACTATATTCCATGGTTTAACTTGGGCTCACTGTGTTGTGTAGTTCCATAGATTTTTTTAAAACCTTTTTTTCTAGTAACATATATACAATTTAAAATTTCCCCCTTTAATCACATTCAAATATGTGATTGAGTGCTGTTAATTACGTTCCCAATATTGTGCTACCTTCACCACCATCCATTACCAAACTTTTCCATTGCCCCAAATAGAAACTCAGTACTTTTTAAACCTTAACTCCTTAGCCTCTCTCCCTACCCTGCTTCCTGGTAATGTGTATTCTACATTCTGACTCTATGAATTTGCTTATTCTAATTCTTTCATATCAGTGAGTTCATACAATATTTGTCCTTTTGTGTCTGGCTTATTCCACTCAGCATGATGTCTTCCAGGTTCATCCATGTTGTTGCATGTGTCACGACTTCATTCCATTTTAGGGTGTGTGTTTTAGTTTGCTAAGGCTGTGAGGAGCAAAATACCAGAAATGTGGGTTGGCTTTTATAAAGGGAATTTATTAAGGTAAAAGCTTACAGATCTGAGGCTGTGAAAATGTCCACATCAAGGCATCAGAGATGCTGTCGCACCGAGGTTGGCTGTGGGTGATCCTGGACTTGTGCCGTGTAGCACGGGAAAATACCGCCTCTGCCAGTCTCTCTCTGCCTTCTCCTCCAGGCTTACTTTCTCCCCAAGCTCAGTTGTGGCTGGTCCAGCACGTGGCAGGGCTCTGTCTCTTCAGCTTTGAACTGCTCCGTGGGCCTAGCCTCTTGGGTGCCTCTTTCCGTGCCTCTGTGCTCTGTTTATTCCAGCCTCTGGCCTCTCTCTCAGCCTCTTGGAGTTTGTCTGTCTTTCTGTGGCTGTAGGAGATCCTGGAGTCTGCTCTCACGTGGCTGGGTAAAACTGGTGGCTGGCTTTCTCTGTGTGTTTCTGCTCTCAGTTCTCCACTTTATGTAAGACTCCAGCAAGAGGGCAGAGACCCAACCTGGGTCTTGCTTCGCTGTTAGAGTCCAGTCAAAGACCCTAACGCAATGTAATTGAAAGTGATTTAACCAAAAGTTCCCTTAACTGAATCTAATGCAATCAGAGTCCTACACTCACAGGAATGGATTAGTTCTAAGAACATGATCTTTTCTGGGATTTACAGAAAAAAAAAAAAAAAAAAAAAAAAACATTTCAAACTGTTATGCTTCACCCTCTGAATCCCAACAAGACATGTTCTTTTCATATGCAAAATGCATTCATTCCATCCCAATATTTCAAAATCATTTCAATAGCAATGCTAAGTACAAAAACATCAAAATCAGTTACAGGCATGCAGTCTGTCTTGGGTCAGAATTCCCTCTGGCTGTAGACCTGTGGAACTCAGAAAACGAGTTACCTGATTCCAATAGACAAAGGAGGAACAGTCAAAGGATACATGTTTGCGTTGCCATAGGGAGAAATTGGAAGGAAAAGGGCATCACGGGTCCCAAACAGTTTTGAAAACCTGCAGGGCATACTCCATTAGATTTCAACGTCTGAGTGTCGTCTATAGAATGATGGTTTCCTCGTGGAGGCCCACTCCTTCCAAGGGCTTGCCCAATGGCTGTCTTCTCGGCTCCACCCTCATTGAGCATCTGGGTGGCAGCAGAGCTCGAGGCCACACCTTCCAAGAACATTGGGCAACACTCTCCCTAATTTCTGGTGCATAGGTCCAATCCCCTCAGTACAGTAGGGTGGTGACCTAACTCTCCTCAACCTCCTGAGAATGTGCCTTACCCTCTCTGCAGCCTGGGGCAGCCCACCCTCTCCAAACCCAGGGTATACCCACCCCCTCCTCACACATGGGTGGGGTCCCTCTCTTGGCCTGAAAAGATGTCTTAAGTCCAGATCTCAGCTTCCACGGTTTTGCTCTTGAACTCGTTTTTCCTTCCATCTCTCCTTTTCCATCCCTTTTAATCGAGGCTGACAGAGCTTTTGTTCATACAGTTCTCACAAATGGCTGGTTGGTTTTACACGTAGTTCCCAGGGGTCCAAGCCATCAAGACAGTAAGACTTTCCACAAGTCCTTCCTAGATAACTGCATTTCCAATGCTGACGTGCAAAGAAATGGCTGCTTAGTTCCACGTTCAGTTAAATCCTTACATGGGGCACTATCCTCACTTTCTGGAAGCTTGGAATTTCCCAAACCATCAATTTATGGCTTCGTTGTGCCCAGGAGTTCAGTTCTCAGCTTATTTTTAAATTATATTTTTATTATAAAACTTTTTATTATAAAGTTTTATTGAAGTATATCATTCATACATGAAAATACATAAACAATAAGTGTATAGTAAAAGTTGTAAACTTACAAAGGAAACATGCATATCATACAGGCTCCCATCTTCCAGTGCTGGATTCCTTGTGTTATACATCCTTATGTTTTATACAATCCATTCAAAGTGTACACTCAGTGGCTCTCATTTTCATCACAGAGTTGTGTTGTCATCATCTCAGTCAACAGTGAAGGAGTGTTCCTCTTTCTCCACATCCTCTCCAGCACTTGTAGTTTTCTGTTTTTTTTTTTTATAATGGCCATTGTATAAGGTGTGAAATGGTATCTCATTGTAGTTTTGATCTGCATTTCCCCAATAGCTAGTGATGTTGAACACTTTTTCTTGTACTTTTTGGCCATTTGCATTTCCTCTTTGAAGAAATGTCTATTTAAGTTTTTTGCCCATTTTTAAAAATTGGGTTGCTTATCTTTTTATCATTGAGTTGTGTGATCTCTTTATTTAACATGGATATTAAATCCTTAATGGATATGTAGTTTCCAAATATTTTTTTTCCATTGAATAGGCTGCATTTTTACTTTCTTGACAGTCTTTTGAAGACCAAAAGTGAATAATTTTGTGGAGGTACCATTTATCTATTTTTTCTTTCATTGCTTGTGTTTTATGTGTAAGGCTGGAGAAACTACCACCTACCCACAAGATCTTGAAGATGTTTCCCTACATTTTCTTCTAGATGTTTTATGGTTGTATGTTTTATATTTAGGTCCTTGATCCATTTTGAGTTAATTTTTGTATAAGGTGTGAGATAGGGGTACCTTTTCTTTCTTTTTGATATGGATATCCAGTCCTCTCAGCACCATTTGTTTAATAGACTGCTCTGGCTCAGCTGGGTGAGCTTGACTGCCTTGTCAAAAATCACTTGACTGTAGAAGTGAAGGTCTATTTCTGAGTTCTCAATTCAGTTCCATTGGTCAATATGTCTATCTTTATGTCAGTACCATGCTGTTTTTACCACTGTAACTAAGTAATATGCTTTAAAGTCAGGAGGTGAGAGTCCTCCAACTTTGTTCTTCTTCTTAAAGGCATTTTTGGCTATTTGGGGCCCCTTACCATTTCAAATAGATTTAATAATTGGCTTTTCCTTTTCTTTAAAAAGGCTGTTGGGATTTTTATTGGGATTGTGTTGAATCTGTAAATCAGTTTGGGTAGAATTGACATCTTAATGATATTTAGTCTTCCCATCCATGAATATGGAATGTCCTTCATTTATTTAGGTCTTCTTTGTTTTCTTTCAGCAATGTTTTATAGTTTTTTGAATACAGGTCCTTTATGTCCTTGGTTAAGTTTATTCCTAAATATTTGATTCTTTTAGTCACTATTATAAATGGAATTTTTCCCCTGACTTTCTCCTCAGATTGCTCATCAGTAGTGTATACAATACTATTGATCTTTGCATATTAATCTTGTATCCCACCACTTTGCTGAACTTATCTATTAGTTCTTGTACCTTTGTTGTGAATTTTTTGGAATTTTCTAGATATAGGATCATATCATCAGCAAATAGCAACAGTTTTACTTCTTCCTTTCTGTATTAGTCAGCCAAAGGGGTGCTGATGCAAAATACCAGAAATCAGTTGTTTTTTATAAAGGGTATTTATTTGGGGTAGAAGCTTACAGTCACAAGGTCCTAAAGAATCCAACTCAAGATTACCATAAGATGTACTTTCTCACCCAAAGTCTGCTGCCACGTGTTGATGCAAGATGGCAGGCAATGTCTGCTAGGGTTCAGCGGGGACTCAACATCCGACTGACGTGGTCCAGTCAAAGCCTTAATCATTATTTAATCAAGTAAAAGAGAAACCCCTGAATCCAATATAATTCTAATATGCCCAGAGGAAAAGACCAGTTCACAAACATAATCTGATATGTATTTTTGGAATTTATAAATAATGCCAAACTACTACACTTTCCTATTTGGGTGCCTTTTATTTATTTTATCTTGTCTAATTGCTCCAGCTAAAACTTCTAGCACAATATTGAATAACAATGGTGACATTGGGCATCCTTGTCTTGTTTGCAATCTCAGCAGGAAAGATTTCAGTCTTTCACCATTGAGTACAATGCTAGCTGTAGGTTTTTCATATATGCACTTTACCATGCTGAGATAGTTTCCTTCTATTCCTTTATTTTGGAGTGTTTTTATCAAGAAAGGATTCTGTATTTTGTCAAATGCCTTTTCTGCCTCAATCATGAAGATCTTGTGATTTTTCTTCTTCAATTTATTAATGTGGTTTATTACACTAATTGATTTTCTTGTGTTGAACCACCCTTGCCTACCTTGGATAAAACCTACTTGAATATGGTGTATAATTTTTTTAGTATACTTTTGGATTCTGCTTGCAAGTATTTTGTTGAGGATTTTTGCATGTATATTAATTAGAGAAATTGGTCAGTAATTTTCTTTTTTTGTAGTATCTTTTCCTGGTTTTGGTGTTAGCATGATGTTGGCTTCATAGAATGAGTTTGGTAGCATTCCTTTCTGTTCAGTTTTTTGGAGAACTTGAGGAAGACTGGTATTAATTCGTCTTCGAATGGTTGGTAGAACTTACCTGTAAAACTATCTTGTCCTTGGCTTTTATTTTTGGGAGCTTTTTGATGACTGTTTTGATTGCTTTACTTGTGGCTGGTTTGTTGAGGTCTTCTATTTCTTCTAGGATCTGTCCTCAATTTCACTACTTCTGTCATCCATCAATTCATACCTGCTGCTATATGCATCTAATGTATTTTTAATCTCTTCCATTTTGTCTTTCATTCCCATAAACTCCTCATATAAGTTTTTAACTTAAAATCTATTTTATTTGATATTAGTATAGCTATCCCCAATTCTCTTCTGGTTATTACTTGCATATATTTGTTGTAAATTATTCTTTATACACTGTATGTCAAAACCACAGATTTTTTTTTTTTTTTTACTTTTTATGCATTATATTTTAGTGCCTGTAGGAATATAATACAATAGTACTCACATCTATAATTACCCAAATGGTCACCTTTACCAGAAGTCTTTGTTTATGTTGCTCTGAACCCTATCTGGTGTCCTTTCCTTTCAGTTTGAGGAACTCCCTTGTTTGTAGGGCAAGCCTAGTGGTGATGAACTCTCTCAGCTTTTATTTGTCTGGGAATGTCTTAATAATTCCCTCACTGGATATAAAATTCTTGGTTGGCAATTGTTTTCTTTTAGCATTTTATCTACTTCAACACAATTCCTTCTTGCTTTCATGGTTTCTGATGATAAATCAGCACTTAATCTAATTTGGACTTCCTTGTATATAACACATTGCTTTATTCCTGCAGCTTTCAGAACTCCCTCCTTGTTCTTTGTATTAGACAGTTTGATGAATACGTGATGTGGCATATTTTTCTTAAGTTTATCCTGTTTGGTATTCTCTGGGATTTGTGGATATGCATATTTACATCTTTTGTTAAGTTTGGGAAGTTTTCTGTCATTATTTCTTTGAATTTTTCTTCTTCCCC
Source organism: Tolypeutes matacus (assembly GCA_026826555.1). Lineage (NCBI taxonomy): Eukaryota > Metazoa > Chordata > Mammalia > Cingulata > Chlamyphoridae > Tolypeutes > Tolypeutes matacus. Next base: position 4,663,797 of record JAKSZT010054079.1, read on the forward strand.
TTTCTCTCTTTTTTCTCCTTTTGGGACCCCCATTTTGTGTATATCTGTAGGCTTGTTTTAGTCCTAGAGGTCTCTTAGGCTATTTTTACTTTTTATATTTCTATTTTCTTTCTGCTCCTCAGCCTGACTCATTTTTTTGTCTTGTCCTCATGTTTGCTGATTCTTTCTTCTTCCAGCTCCACTCTGCTCTTGAAACCCTCCTGGGAATTTTTCATCTCAGTTATCTCAGAGTGATCTTCAACTCCAGTAGTTTTTAAAATTTCTCTCTCTTTATTGAGATTCTCATAGTGTTCATTCATTGTTTTCCTGATATCTTTTAGTTCTTTCTCTGCATTTTCCTTCTTCTCCTTGAGTATATTGAAGATTATTTTTTTAAAAATTATTTGTCTAGTATGTTCATAGTCTGGTCTTCTTTGTTTTTTTTTTTTTTCTGGATTTTTATCCTCTTTTGTTTGATGGGCCATAATTTCCTGTTTTTTGTCTTGTAATATTTTTTGCACATGGTAAATTCTAATATTTTAAAATATTAACTCTGGGATCGAGTCCCTGAAATGTCTGTTTCTTGAGTTTATACCCAGCTGGTATAAACTGGTAGTATGGCAGAGATTTTCTTGAGTGTCGGCCCTCCTATCAGGAAGTTTGGCCCAAGGCAAATGCAAAGTGCAGGGTCCTACTTGTCTTTTCTGGGCCTTGTATTATCCTGGACTGTGCTTGCTAGTGGCGTTAGGAGATTCCCTGTTCATAGGAGTTTTAATGCCCTCTGTGGGACTTAAAGTAGGTAAGCCTTTGTGCCTGGCCATCTGCCTCAATTGTTTCTTATACTGCTTTCATTTTCTGGAGCTGCTTTTGCTTGGAGTGCAAATTCTGGGAGGAAGGATACACCAGAGAGGAGTATCCCAGGCTATTTCCCAACAGAGCAAGGCCAGGACCCATAAAGGGAGCACTAGCCAGCTCCAATCTTCCCTGGAGAAATGGATGGGGAGAGGACAGGAAAGGTACCAAGAGCTTCTTCCACAACTCCCCAAAGCTGCACGTATTGATCTGTCCAGCAAATGCAGTCCTCCACCTGTCCTCCACAACTGAGAGGAAGCATTTATCTTTGAGTCTCCTCTGTTGCCTTTGTCTGGGTTGGGTTGGAACTATGGCTGCCTTCAGAATTGGGGCCCTCAGTGATCTGAATAGCTAATCAAAATTCATTATCAATGATTGTCCAGTGCCCAACTTGGATCACTGGGAGTGGATTTTATATCCCCTTCTGGCACCTGCAAGCTAAACAAGGACTGGCCCCCACTGCTGCCTGCTGTGAGAATTGGGTTTGGGCTGGGTGACCAGAGAGAGCAATTTACTGGTGTTTAATTTATCAGCCTCATCCTCTTGGTCTTCCCTGGATGCTGTATACTGTTGTACTGGACCTCAGAGTTTTGAAATAGTTGATTCAAACAGTTCCTGCCTGTATATTCCTCTGAGAGTTACTTTTAATAGTCTTTGGAGTCATTTGGGACTCAAAAAAAAAAAAAAAAGGTATTGACTTCCCTTTATTTTTGAGATATCTTATTTCTTTCTCAAGCGGCAAATTATATGAGAAACATTAAAAAATTTTCTCACTTAGCTGAATTTAAATGCATAGGTTTTATTGATTTGCTAAAGAATTACTAAGTCCAAAATCTGTATTCTTAAGCCAATTTGGGGCTACCTCCTCCATTCATGTAGGTTATGAATATGATCTCCCAGAATTAAAAGATGTAGGATATGAGGTTATCGTATCGGTTGTTTTTATGAATCTGTATCAAGGTATATCCATCTGATCTGATTTAATCCATCCCAATTCAACAAACATTGATGAGCATTCTGTGGGTGCCAGTTATTAGGGCAGGGCTGGAGCATAAAAAGTTGTGCATGGGTTGTGAAGGGTGATGCATGCCTGCGCAAGTTAGTTTGTTTGAAGTTTTTCAGCTAACATCTGAAGAAACAGTAATTTAATGTTTGTGTTATAAGACTTCATGGTTTACATAGTGATGTACATAATTCTTTTGTCTTAATAGTAAAATCATATAGGCTAGATATCCACTATTTCTCTCTTATACTTGAGATCTCTGAGGTTTAACAAAGTTTAAGGGGAGACCCATAGCCAGTCTGTGGCAGAGACTCACACAAAAGTTGCCTGCATCTTAATTCTGTGTTGTTTTTTTTTTCTCACACAACACTGCATTTATCCTAAGGAGGACAAAACATTCATCATCTAGATTATGGCCTTATTTTCTGTGTTTCAATTTGGCACAAATAACATCTGTTTCTCCTTGCCAGGGGCACTACTGTCTGTCATGACACACTGGAGCTTTGAACTTCTTGGAAGAAAGGATCTTTCTAAATTCAAGGTGTTTTTATTACTGCTGCTGTTGCTATTAGCCAAGACAATGAAAAATGGTGACTAGAGCATCTCTTTTCTCACTAGAACCCTTTAATTAAGGCAATTGGTTATTTTTGTTGCCTGTAGCTGTGTAATGATGAATGCAACACAGCACAATACATTCAGAATGGAAGATATATCTCACTGAGACCAAGCAACTTCTCTAAAAAGAAATGAGTGGTGGTCAGGTTGGAGCAAATGCTGACATCTGATGTCTACGGTGAAACATCATGATAGTTTTTGCAAATTCTAGAGAAGCCATTTATCAACCATCTAGGGACCATAAAGTTATCCATGGGGAATATTTTTGAATACATTTCTTTCAAAGAGAGAAGTGAAAAAAAAATAGTAAATCATTCTGACCTCCTAAAGCAAAGGTATTGCAAAGCAGATAAATAGCTAATTAATGGCTTACCATACCCTTATATGTGCACAAAGAGGACAATGCACGATTCTGGGTATGATACAGAAGAAGTAGAATTACAACAAAACATTTAAATGACTTACTTTGTGTTAGCTGCTGGGGAAGTGTGGGTGTGTATATTCAATTAACTGTCTTCATCCCTTAGAAAGGAATGGGCTGCCACTTAATAGCTCTGTGTCTTGGATAATTTATTAAACTCTCAGTCTCAGTCTCCTCATCTATAAAATGAGGAAACCATACCCACCTCCTGAGGTTTTTGCATTTGAGATCAGGGTCTAACTCAAGTTAGTGAATAAAGATGCTAATGCTGATGATGGTACTTTGGCACCAAGCTTTCACCGCCTTTTAAAATAGGCTAAGAAAGCATTTCTCAGCCACCAGCCTTTGGATTCCACTGGCTGGGGTTGGGTCTCAGCCACAGCTCTGGCTCACTTCTTAGGAATTTGGCTCACAGTTCCACATCTAATCCTCCCATTCCACGCCAAGGCACCAGGCTGGCCCATGTGGGACAAGAAGGAATGATTGCCGTGAAGAAGGAGCCCCAGTTGGACCATCTGTGTCCTTTTGGTATTTGAAGGCCAATCTCCCAGTCCTCAGGCTCACAGCATCTCGTCTTTCTTGTCCTCCTGTGACCCTGGTGGAGAGTCTGAGATTCCATCACCATCTATGGAATTCCAGGGTCATAACCCTGGGTATAAGATGGACCATGGAAGGTAGGATGAGAGTCAGAGTCTAGGTTAAGCTCACCTCTGTGGAACTGCTTTCCTGTCCCATGCCCCCAGGCTCAGGAGAAGTCCTGAGCTCCAGACAGCATGATGGGATGAATCACTGATGGTTCTGCCTCCCTATGGCACTGATGAACCTTGCCTCTCAGCGTTAATGATGTTCATCGTGTCTCCCCCACTCTCTTGACCCTGGACATCTCCAGGGCTGTGATGCATCTCACTCTTCCTTTGTCCCAAGGCCTGACATGTTGCCTTTTGTCATGGCTTCTTTGTGAAATTTTGGTAAATTACTAAACTTTCTGACTTTGGTGTTCAGCACTGTAACTGATGCTGAAGATGATGATGAGGAGGAGGAGGAAGAGAGAGAAGATGACAGAATTAGTATGAAGACAAAGGGAGTCAACAGACATGGGATACAAGCTACACTCAGCTGCTGGATGTTCTGGAGTTAGGAAGGGGTATTACATCCAGTGTCAACTAGAGGAAAAAATGGCTGCACATTCCCTGTTGAGACATGAATCAGAAAATGAATCTACTCCCATGACTCTCAAAGCAGCATAGCAACCATCATAACCAACATCTATTGAGCCTTTGCTGTTTGCCAGACTCTGTTCTAAGCACCTTTCATCTATTATGTCATTTAATCCTTCCAACAAGTCAATGAATTATTATCCCCATTTTACAGATAAGAAAACAGAAGCATAGAAATGCTAAGTGATTTGTTCAAGATCCCATAGTTCATAGTTGTCAGGGTGAGGATTTGAACCCAGGCAGTGTGACTCCAGAGTTACCTTTTTTTTTTTTTAAAGATTTTATTTATTTATTCATTTATCTCCCCCCTTGCTGCTTGTGCTCGCTGGGTCAGCTAACCACGCCGTGCGGGCGGGCTTGCCTTCACCAGGAGGCCCCGGGAACCCGGGGCCTCCCATATGGTAAACGGGAGCCCCACTGATTGAGCCACAGCCGCTTCCCCAGAGTTACCTTTTTAACCATTATTATTGCCCTTGAGACACAGGCAGTAAGTTACAGGGTCCTAGGCACAAAGGGAGATGCAACTGCTTGGAAAACTGGGCATTACAAACTTGACTTTGGTTGTATTCTCTACTCTTTCATCTGATCAATTAAAACCAATTAAAAAATTAATGCTAAGCTAAAGTAAAACACAAAAATATCAATGGATCAGAAAACTTAGAGGGGAATGGTAAAATAAGATCACAGTTAAAGCAGATAAACAGATGCACAAAGTCAGGATGATTCCTAAACTCAAGGATCCAGACATAGACACAACATTATTTGTCTATTGGGAAACTAAGGCTCTGAACTAGGCCCAGAGAATGATGGTTCATTCCCCAATACAGTTATTGTCTTTCAAAACTGTAAAGGACAAAGTGGAGGCATCAATATTCTCAGTGGACTAGTAAACAAAAACATGAACTTGATTTTGTTTTTGTTTTGTTTTGTTTTTCAATATATTTTTTAATTTTTTAAAAGATACTTAGATTACACAAATGTTACACAAAAAATATAGGGATTCCCATATGCCCTTCTCCCCACACTTCCCATACCCTCCCACATAAACAATATCCTCCATTAGTGTGGCACATTCACTGCAATTGACAAACGCATCTTGAGGCCTTGCCATTGAGCATGGACCATAGTTCAAATTGTAGTTCACACTCTCTCACACACACTTCTGCAGGCTATGGGAAGATATATAATGGCATATATCTGTCATTGCAATGCCATTCAGGACAATTCCCAAGTCCAGAAAAAAAAAACCCTGCATTACACCTGTCTTTCCCTCCCCCTGCCCCCAGAATCTCCAGTGGCCACTGCCTCCGTATCAATGCTGCAATTTCTTCCATTGCTAGAATCACAACAAGTCTATTGTAGGATACCAGCAAGTCCACTCTAGTCTATAGTTCATTCCCCAATCCTGAGGATTCTGGGATGGTGATGTCCACTCCACCTCTAATTGAGAGGGGGCTTTGATCCCATACAGCCAATGGATGGGACTCTCTTGCTTGCAGTTGTTGGCTCTCTCATTTCCTTGGTATGGTGGTTGTCAATCCTCACCTCTTGTTAGTTGTCCTGGGTGAGTCCAATGAACAGGAGAATAGGTGTTGCAACTCTGCTGAGGCTCAGGGCCCAGCTGGCACATGGACAGCCCAAAGATTCCAGGCTCTTGGATGTACACCTACCAACTCCAGCACCAAGTGTAGGTTCAAAGAGAAGGGACAGACGAGCCATGTGTAGGGAAGCCATAACTGAATCTAATTCTGTCACACTCAGGAGCACAAACTCCAAAGTAGGTCCTACTGGCAAGGCACCAAACTCCAGAGGTATCTGCCCTGACCATAGGACCTGGGTGTCTCCAGAGCCTTCAGGAGCTCCACTATTTGAGGTAGTATCCACTTTGGCAGTGTATGAGATCCTGCTGAGATGTGTGTAAGCATTGCCTCTGGGATGACCTCCCGACTCACTTTGAAGTCTCTTAGCCATATAAACTCATTTATCTTTACCTTTCCCCCTTTTTTCAAGGTCTTTTTCCAGTTACATTGCTAGTTGGTGCTTGGTAGCAATCCCTCAGTGCTGGAGAGGCTCATCTCTGGGAGTCATGTCCCATGCTGGGGGGAAGGTGATGTATTTATATGCTGAGTTTAACTTAGAGAGAGGCCACATTTGAGCAATGAAGAGACTCTTGAAGGCAACTCTTAGGCACACAACACTAGGTTAATTTCAATTTCAGGAGCAAAGGCTCACAAGCATAGTCGTCAATATCAAGGGCCCATCAATGAACCATCCTCCTTCGCCAGTCATTGCCCGTACACTTGGGGGACAGTTGCTGCTACATAAGAGAATGTGACAGAGCTCTCCAGGATGGGAATTCAATATTCTCTTGGTTATTGTGTGAATCTCCACCCACTGTGACAATGCCCCATTAACATTTTAACACAGTTATATACCTTATATGTATGTCCAAGGACTTGATGTTGAGTCTATCTGCTATATTACCTCAAGATCCTTCCTTTGTGTTTAGATTTAGCTATGATGTTTTCTCTTGACTATCTTCTCTTTTATATAAGATGATTTTTGTGTCTTTTTTTCTGTATAAAAAAGTAATAAGCCTCCTTAGTAAAGCACAGCAATTTCAGAAATTTATTAAGCAATAGTTGAAAAAACAATAATTAAAAATTATTATATAATGATTCTCTGCATCCTGGAAAGTTAGGAATAGGTAGGTGTTAGCAGTTGCTAGTCACTTATTTATAAAATTAAGTGAAATTCACATGAAGGTCTTAGACCTGGAAGTTTGTGTGGTACAGTCTTGAACTCAATGGTAAACACACTTGGAGGCCAAAGTACAGTACAAAACATTGTCTTACCTGTATCCTCAGGCTGCCTTTCTATTTGAACAGATTCTGCTTCAGATGAGCACCTAGAGGTCCCCTTAACCTTGATGGCCCTCCATTCTTCCCTTTCGTCCACTCTGCCTTCCCCCATCAGGGTCCTGCTCAGTCTTACCCCTGTCTTTTGGCACCACGCCTGGGGAGAACCTAACCCTTTCCTGGCTCCAGCCTGGGAGCTCAACTGTGGATCCTCAATTCTTTAGCATAGAACCCTTACAGACAAACAAATCTCTTCTTTGTAATATCCGTATCTTTTCCTAACAAAATTCTGAGGCATTCTTATGCTATAACATGTCATTATTCCCAAGAGGCATTTGAATGGAAGTGTTGAGGGAGTGGTAGAGACTGAGAGGGACAGAAACTCCATCATGCCAAGGTCTGTTGAAATACTGTCATCACTGTGAGTTCCTGAGAATTTAAACATTATACCAACCTTCAAGGCTGATCTTTAAAATATGTTGGTAATCTAATTAAATTAAGAAAGAGTAGAAATGAATCTTTAATGTATCTTTATAGGATGTCTTCTTGTCATGTAAAGAATTGACCAGTTTACAATCCATTTTGAAACAGAAAGTTTGGTTTAATATAAGCAAAGGCAGGAAAAAACATTCTATTGGCAAAATCTCAGTTTTTTTTTTTCTCTCTAGAATATATTTGATGCTTACTTGGTTGAACCAACCCCTTATCTTGCTTTTTTGTGATTCCAAACTACATGGAATATATTTGTAATCTGAATCCAGTTTTTGATTTAGGGATGATTGCTAAATTCTAGTAACATTTTGGAATGTTTGTAGTGTATACCAAGGTAGCATTTCCCAAGTGTTCAGAGGAAGATTTGGCTTCTGAGATGCCCCATGACATACATATTCTGAAGTCAAATAAGTTTTACGTAAATAATGCAACAGAATTGGCATTGGATTAAAAATTGTTCTTTTGCTATTTACAAATTAGGGTGAAAGATACCTAAGAGTTTGTATTTCTAAAAATCATGTTGTGGGGAGCGGGTGTAGCTCAGTATTTGAGTGCCTGCTTCCCATGTACGAGGTCCCAGGTTCAAACTCCGGTACCGCCGTTAAAAAAAAAATTCATGTTGAATATCATCTTTAAAAACTAATGATTAATAATCAAGTTTCTTATTTGACTTAATGAAGAAATGAGCTGCTTAAATAAGTAAAGTTATATGAAAGAAAGCTTAAATTGAAAATGAAAAATTATTTTAATGTAATCATTTTGATAGAAAATGATCCAAAATGAATTGATTCCGTACCTTCTTAAACATAGTCGCTTTTCTCTTGTGCCTCAGGGTTACCATAATGGATATTGTGTAATATTATAGTACAGAGAGGCCTTGAGAGCTATGTGTGGAACTATTTGTCCCCAGATTCTGTAGTTCTCAGAGTTCTCGTGTGTGCTTTTTTTTTTGACAGGATGCACCAACTCCTCTGAATTTATCACCTGTCACTTCTTATTTCAGTCCCCATGCTGATCTCCATCAGCTTTTTTCTGATGGGATTTTAGATAGGCTTGTGAAAATTATAGAACCATGTACAAAGTAAGATAGATACATTCTGAGAGGCATAGCTTTAGTAAAGTATATGAGCATTAGTTTAAATTCATAATATTTAGGAAACATTTATTTTTACTCTTCTGTTTTTGCCCATTCCTTAGTTTTGAATAATTTTTGTTTGGAAGGTGCAGTTTTTCTACTTCTTAACATATATAATCAATAGATGGCAGTTCTATTTTGCTTATTTAAAAAAAATAACATACTTTACCATAAAGGTCATTGATTTCACTCTAAATCAACCATATCTACATATCCACTGACAGTTTCAACTAGTTTATTGCCAAGGAACTTACATTCATCTCATAATAACATATCATAATCACAACAAATTAAATAAGAATGAAAAATTTATTAATTTCTGAGATTGCAAACACAAATTTTATAAAATAAATGAATAGCCATCTCAGTTGCACTGATATAGAAGATTTGCAAATGACCCTTAAAATGACAAAATAGGACATTTGACCTGTCATTTCTACCCAAGGTTGCTGGTTCCATGGTGCTTCCACATTGTACCCCTTTTGATTAAATGGAATAGCCTGATCACATTATACCACACTGCTGCATTTATTCACATCACCATTGAGAGAAGCCATGTGAAAATCTCTGAAATTGTATTTTCCTGGAAACCAATTTCCTTTCAGGTGCTCCTTGTAATATTCATCAATAATGTGGAGAGTAAAGTCTGTTTATATCCAAGATTCCCTGTATTGAAAGAGAGGAGAAACAATGTAGTCTGTTAGGCTGAATACTAGGCTAGAAACTTTTTAAAGCCCAGAAAATTCACATCTAAATCCCTTGATGAAGCATGGTATAAAGAACTCTGTGTGTGGAGGCCTAGACTAACCTAGATCTAGAAAATCTTGAGTCCACCTCTATCCAGCTGTGTGACCATGGTGAATACCTTGCTCTCTCTGAGTATCATTTTCCCCCTCTCAAAAATGAAGCGTTTGAGTGGATGCTCTGAAGTCTCTTCCAGCTCAGGAAATTGTTGACTCACCACCACATGGTGCATTATAATGAACTACTTTGCTGAGGGAATTGAGCGATGGCCCACCTTGGATAATTTATTCACAAAGCATGGGAAGGAGTGCTGGAAAGATGATCTCTTTTCTTTTCTGAGGTCCAGGGCTCTTCCTGCTTTTTCAGTGTTGCCCCCAACTGTTAGACATTTTTCAAACAAGGAATTAACTCTGAGAAACTTTTTTGAATTCTCTTTGTTCTTCCTTATAAGTAATATTTTGGTTTAAGCACAAATTGATCTACCATTGTCTGTCTCCATTCCTGTCTAGGTGAGTGAGTACCAGGACTAACCTTTTTTTTTGACTGTGTCCAAAAAGATGCAACTCATGAAGCCCCATTCTTGGTCTTCTGAGATCAGTCCCCTTGACAACCACTCTGAACCCTGGTCTCTGTGTTATTAAAGACTGTGATTGTGCAGAACTTACAGAATTTGAAAGAATTTTAAAGAGTTGGTACAGTGACTGCTTGTAAAATTATATATAAATATATGTATATCTTGTCTTTAAATATTCTTAAAGAATATTCTTTAAATATTCTTAAAGGAAAGGTCTGATTCATAATAGAAGTATAAAAAGATAAACTAGATAACTTATAAAGAAAATTTTAGGCTCTATATGAAGAAACCTGGAGACCACTATTGATTGACAAAAAGGAAGACAGGAATAAATGAAGAGAAACACCTCATTTTGGTTAGAAAGATTTAATTTTAGAAAATATGAGTTCTCCCTAAATTAATTAGTAATGCCAAGAATTAGCAATTAAAATCCCAACAGAATTGAGGGAAATGGAACAAAATTATTTTAAAAATTAATTTGGATGCATATAGATTTAATAATAGCTAGAAATTAGGATCAAGAGATTTAATGAGGAAAATCCTGTCATATTTATTAAAATATGAATGATTAATAACTTAAAACTATGTGATATGTACTGGTGAAGGAACCAATCTATAGACTCGTAGGTCAAAATAGAAGCAGTCCTTACATACTAATATTTGTAAAGTGAAAAAAAAAAAAACAAATAGAAGCAGTCCTAAGTATGTGGGGAATTTTGCATATGATAATAAACTTTTACATTGCCTGGGGAAAATAGTCAATAAATGGTATTGAGAGCTAGGGATACAATGCTGTATCACTATCTTGCTTCCTGTCCCCAAATAATCAGGAAATGGATAAAATATCAAAAAGATAAATATACAACAATAATAATATCTAACTAAATTGTAAACAAATTTAAAAAGTAATTTGGGGCTTAAGTATATCACAAAACTGAGAAACCATGAAGGAAAAATGCTGATAAATTTGATGACATGTAAAAAGAATCTGAAGACATTTAGTTTTTAGAAACGCATACTGAAAGATTTGTAGGTGAAATAATAGGATATTTGGGATTTGCTTAAAAAAAAATACAGGGTTGGGGGAAGTGTGTGAGGCGGTAAGACTGAAACAAGATTTTGAATTAATGCCCAAGAAAAAGAGGAGTCAGTGGAAGATAGCAGATTAGGGAGCTCCAGAATGCAGCCCTTCCATCAAAACAACTGTTCTGGGGCTCCAGAGGCCAGAAGAACATTGTACAGCATCCACAGAAGAGCAGGAAGAAGAGGTTGATACACTATGGTAAATAACAGTGAGTTGCTCTCTCTGCAAGGCAATGGCTGCCAGTGCCCATCCCCCACTCTTGTGGTGGGCCCTTTGGGTTCTAGTCCCTGGCAAGCTCACTAGTGACAGACAGGGACATAAAAATCCTCTTCCCCAAGAACAGAAGTGGGCACAGCTGATCACAAATCATGCCTTTTGATTAGAGAATTTGGATTGCTGGGTCCTGGAACTGAGCTATTCTCTACCCCCAAAAGGGGTAGAGGTGGTGGAGATTTAAAGACACAGCACTTACTCAGGGCAGCAGGGGACAGTTAGCTGAGGGCTACATTTGCTGGACAGGCCATGAAAACACAGCTTTGTGGAGCAGTCAAGGGGATTTTGGTGCCCTTCCTGATTTCCCACCCCAGGGCACTTTGGAGCCAATCTGTACCCCCTTGGTGGGCCCCTCGCTCTGCTTTGTGTGAGAAATACTGGCTTGGGATGTCCTCTCTGGTGCCACCCTCCTCTAAGAATTTGCCCTCCAGGCAAAAGTAGTTGGAGACAACAAAAGGAGTTTTTAAAAACTATAGAGACAAAACAAAAACAAACAGAACAGATCAAGATTCCCAGAAGGAACAGAGGAAAGCACACTTTCTCCTAGAGGGATACAAAACACAAAAGTGCAGTCTTAAAAATTGTACCTGATATCCAGGGCAAGAATCAAAGGAAGAAGAGATGAAAAAAATCAGATCACTTAAACATGGATTGCCCTAAAGGCTAGAGTAAGGCAGTCTAAGCATCAAAGAAGAGTCTTAAAAATAAAGCCAAACAACAGTACAAACCTAGGTAAGAAAGAGAAACTGACCTTCAGAATAAACTCATCAAGAAAATCAGATGTCTAGACATCAGCAAAAAATTGCAAGCCATACTAAGAAACAGGAAGATATGGCCCTGCTAAGGGAACAAATTAAAACTTCAGAGAAGTTTTGGAGTTCCAGAATTTGGAACAACAAATCAAAGATGTTCAAACAAATCTCCTAAATTAATTCAAAGAGATGAAGGAAAATATGGCTAAAGAGATAAAGGATATTAAGAAGACAATGTGTGAGCATAAAGAAGAAATTGAAAGTATTAAAAAAAACATAAGAGAAATTATTGAGATAAAAAACACAATAGAAGAGATTAAAAATACACTAGAGGACAACCAGCAAGATGGCTGCAGAGTAAAGAGCTCCTAGATTCAGCTCCTGCTACGGGGCATTTGGTGATCACCCAGAGCTATCTAGAGCACTTGTTTGGGAACTCCAGGAGACCAGAAGCGCATCCTGAAACATCCTTGAAAGAATGGAATGAGACTGTCCATCTGCAGAGAAGATTCGTAAGTAGAGCACTCCACGCCATGGAGGCCAGTGCCCATCCTCCACTGGAGGCACAAGCTGCCTCGGGAATTGAAAGCTCCACTTCCCAAAATAGGGAAGGGAGAGACAGTTGGGCACCAACTTCAGCTACTGATTAGTAAATTTTGTGGGCTAAAGTATAATCCTAAGAACAGCTAAAGTTTGAACCTATCCAAGTAAGAAAGAGGCCAGTAGCCACCATCTTAGCTCCATGCCTGATATGAGGGGAAGTAGGGCAGACTGAAAATCACAGTGCTGGTCGGGACTGGCTTTCTTCCATCTAGACAGATTGCCACCCTAGCCTAAGCCCCAGGCCCATCTTGGACAGGGAGGAAGCTGGGGGGAGCTGCGCCAGCCTCTCTGGGATATTACAGGCCACGCTGCAGAGGCCGGTGATCATCCTACTTTGGCAGTGCAAGCCACTCCAGGAGCTATTCTGTGGCAGGAATTGGAAGCTCCATTTCCCCAAAACAGGGCAGGAAAAGACGGTTGGCCACTGATTTCAGCTACTGATTAGTAAATTAGGCTGGCTAAAGTATAACCCTAAGAACAGCTAAAGTTTGAGCCCATCCAAGTCAGAAGGAGGCTGGTAGCTGCCATTTTAACTGCACCTCCAGCATGAGGGGAAGCCAGGCTGACTGAAAATCACAGTGATGGTAGAGACCGGTTTCTTTCACCTAGATTGGCCTGCAGCCTTAGCCTAGGCTTCAGCCCCACCTCTAGCAGAGAGGAAGCTGATGGCCCCTGCACCAGCCTATTCATGTAACTGCAGGTACATTTAGCTGGCACAGACTGAATAATTGGAAGTAAACCTGGGCAACTGCGGTCATCTTGGACCCGTACGGCATAGATTGCTGCCCACACCTGGAGCTCCATCCCTGCCCCAGGCAGGCGAGAAAGGGGCATGAATCTTCATCAGTCTCTTTGGGCAACTACAGTCTAGGCCTGCATGAGTTGGATTATTCCACACAGCTGTGGCTCTGTCCCTATCCCTAGCAGAGGAGAAAGTTAGGAGAAGCTTCACTGGTCCTTGGGGCAATTGAGGGTAGCTTGAGCCTCCACAGTTTATAGCACCAACTACATCCTTGGCTCCTACTACACAGCCAGCAAGGAAGAAAGGGCAGGAAGCCCTAAACTAAAGAGAACAACTGCACCCAGAATAAATATTCTAGCAAGCCAGATGCCAAACACCAACAAAAAATTACAATCCACACCAAGAAACAGGAAGATATGGCCCAGTTAAAGGAACAAGATAAGCCTCCAGATGACATAAAAGAGTTGAGACAACTAATCATAGATGTTCAAACAAATCTCCTTAATAAATTTAATGAGATGGCTAAAGAAATTAAAGATATTAAGAAGACATTGGGGGGACGGATGTGGCTCAAATGGTTGGGCGTCCGTCTCCCATATGGAGGGACCTGGGTTCATTTCCCAGGACCTCCTGGTTAAAAAAAAAAAAAAAAAAAAAAAAAGACATTGGATGAGCACAAAGAAGAATTTGAAAGCATACATAGAAAAATTGCAGATCTTATGGGAATGAAAGGTGCAATAAATGAAATAAAAAATATACTGGAATAATATAATAGCAGATTTGAGGAGGCAGAAGAAAGGATTGGTGAGCTTGAAGAAATGGTCTCGGAAAGTGAACATACAAAAGAACAGATGAAGAAAAGATTGGAAAAATTGGAACAAGGTCTCAGGGAACTAAAGGACAGCAAGAGGCATGCAATAATACATGTCATGGGTGTCCCAGAAGGAGAAGACAAGGGAAAAGGGGCAGAAGGAATATTTGAAGAAATAATGGTAGAAAATTTCCCAACGCTATTGAAGGACATAGATATCCATATCCAAGAAGCATGACCTACTGCCATTTGAAAAAATCTGAATAGACCAACTCTGAGACACATACTAATCAGAATGTCAAATGCCAAAGACAAAGAGAGAATTCTGAGAGCAGCAAGAGAAAAGCAAAGCATAACATATAAGAGATACCCAATAAGATTAAGTGCTGATTTCTCACCAGAAACCATGGAGGCTAGAAGACAGTAGAATGATATATTTAAGATACTGCAAACAAACAACTTCCAGCCAAGAATCTTATATCTGGCAATATTGTCTTTAAAAAATGAGGGCGAGTTTAGGATATTCATAGATAAACAGAAACTGAGAGAGTTTGTAACCAAGAGACCTGCTTTGCAGAAAATACTAAAGATTGTGCTACAGCCTGGAAAGAAAGAATAGGAGAGAGAGGCCTAGAAGAGGCTAGAAATGAAGATTATGTCAATAAAAGTAACTAAAAGTGTCAAAAGAGTGGTGAAAATAAAATATGACAGATAAAACCCAAATATTCAGGAATAAACTTAACCAATGATGTAAAGCACTTGTATCAGAAAACTACAACTCATTGTTAAAAGAAATGTAAAAAAAGACCTAAATAATTGGAAGAACATTCCATGCTCATGGATTGAAGGACTAAATATCATTAAGAATTCAATTCTACTCAAACTGATATACAGATTCAATGCAATGCCAATAAAAATTCCACCAGCATCTTTTAAATGAATGGAAAACATGATTATCAAATTTATTTGGAAAGGTAAAGGGTCCTGAATAGCCAGAAATAACTTAAAAAGGAAAAGTGAAGATGGAAGACTCTCATTTCTGGACTTTAAGTTATATTACCAAGCTACAGTGGTAAAAACAGCATGGTACTGGCATAAAGACAGACACATAGACCAATGGAACTGAACTGATGGTTAAAAAACAGACCATCGCATCTATGGTCAAGTGATTTTTGACTAGCCTGTCAAAGCCCCACAGCTTGGGCAGAACAGTCCATTCAACAAATGGTGCTGAGAAAATTGGATATCATAGCAAAAAAAGGAAAGAGGACCCCTGTATAAAAATTAACTCATGAATCAAAAACCTAAATATAAAAGCAAGAATCTTAAAGCTTCTAGAAGAAAATGAAGGAAAATATCTTCAAGACCTGGTGCTAGGTAGTGGATTCTTAAAGGAGATATGAGGAGGACTGAGATGGACTACTGATATTTAATGTATATAGGAGTTTTAATTAGCTTTACTGTGAAAGTGTGAAAATGTACAGAGTTGATGGTAACACATTATAGTGAGTAACAGCTGGCTTATAAATGGGGTTGTAGCTGAAAATGGTAGTCTACGGATATAAATGCCAATTGACAGAAAGCTAGAGAATAATCTAGGGACTGAATAGCACAGTAGACCCCGAGATGGATGAGAATAGTGGTTGATGGTACAGATGCAAGAGTGTCCTTTGTGAGCTAGAGCAGATGTACATCACTATTGCAGGGTGGTGGGAATGTGAAGCATGGGAAAAATACAACTAAGAGTGACCTATGGAGTGTGGTTAACAATAATAATGTAATATTCTTGCATCTATGCCAAAGATGTACTGTGTTGATAATGGGGGAGTATGGAAAATGTGTGCCAAATGTATGCTGTGGACCTGGTAATAATCAGATGATATTATCTCATAATCTGTAATGAATATTCCACCATGGTGTGGTGTGTTGATAGAGGGGTGTTGTTTGGGAATTCTGCACATATGCATGATTGTTTTGTATATTTACAACTTCTGTCATAAATATATATTTAAAAGATAATAATAGGGTGGGTTGGGGGAAAATACACTAAATGTAAGATAAGGACTATAATTAGTAGTAAGATTTTGACAATATTCTTTCATAATTTGTAACAAATGTCTCATGATAATGCAAGGTGTTGGTGGAGGGTTGATGTATGGGACCCCTGTATGATGTTATGAATGTTTACTTTGTAAGTTCACAACTTCTACTGTACACTTATTGTTTATGTATGTTCATGTAGAAATGATATAAAAAATAATAATAGGGTGGGTTGGGAGAATACTTTGTTTACTAGTAATGTTTTGAGGATGTTCCTTAATCATAATTAAAAATGTTTCACAACAATGCAAGGTGTTGGTGGTAGGGTGAGGTATGAGAGCCCTGTATGATGATATGCATGTTTGTTTTGTAAGTTCACAACTATTACTATACACTTATTGTTATTGTATGTTCATGTATGAGTGATATACTTCAATAAATAAATTAAAAAAATACACTAGAGGCATAGGACAACAGATTTGAACAGGCAGAAGAAAGAATCAGTGAACTAGAAGACAGTACAATTGAAATAATACAGACAGAAGAATAGATAGAGAAAATAATTGAAAACAATAAGCGGTGTCTCAGGGATTTGAATGACAGCATGAAGCACACTAACATATGTGTCATGAGTGTCCAAGAAGGAGAAGAGAAAGGAAAATGGACACAAAGAATATTTGAGGAAATAATGGCTGAATAGTTCCCAATGCTTAAAAGACATAAATATACCTGTTCAAGAAATGTAACTTATTCCAAACAGAATAAATCCTAATAGACTTACTCCAAGACACATCTAATCAGATTGTCAAATGCCAAAGATAAAGAGAGAATTCTGAAAGCAGCAATAGAAAAACGATTTGTCACATACAAGGGATCTGCAATTAGGCTCAGTGCTGATTTCTTATTAGAAACCATGGAGGCAAGAAGGCAAGGATATAATAAATTTAAGGTACTGAAGGAGAAAGACTGCCAGCCCCTTATTCAGCAAAACTTTCCTTCAAAAATGAGGAATAGTTAAAAATATTCACAGATAAACAGAAACTCAGAGAGTTCATCAACAAGAGACCTGCTGTACAAGAAATACTAAAAAGAGTTCTGCAGATAGAAAGGAAAATATAGGAGATAGTGACTTGGAGTAGGGTGAAGATACGAAGATTATAAGTAAGGGTAACTAAAATAGAGACATACACAAAAAAGATATGACATATAAAAACTGAAGGATAAAATGACTCAAATAAGTACTGATTTTACAGTAGTAACATTGAATGTTAATGGACTAAACTCCCCAATCAAAAAACACAGATGGGCAGAATGAGTAAAAAAGTATGATCCAACCATATGCCGTTATCAGAAATTCAACTTAGATCCAAAGACACAAATAGGTTGAAAGTTAAAGACTGGAAAAATATATTCCATCCAAATGGTAACCAAAAAAGACCAGAGGTAGCTATACTAATATCAGACAAAATAGACTTTAGGTTAAAAGCTGTTATAAGTGACAAAGAAGAACACTATATATTAATAAAAGGGGCAAACCATCAAGAAAAAACAATAGTCATAAATATTTATGTACCTAACCAGGGTGCGCCAGAATACATGAGGCAATCACTGGCAAAACTGAAGGGAGAAATAGATATTGCTACAATAATAGTAATAGACTTCAATATACTACTTTCATCAATAGATAGAAAATCTAGACAGATGATCAATAAAGAAGGAGAGGACTTGAATGAGATGATAAATGAACTAGACCTAACAGGCATATACAGAACATTGCACACCAAAACAGCAGGATATATACTTTTCTCAAGTGCAAATGGATCATTTTCCGGTATATGTTTGGTCACAAAACAAGTCTAAATAAATTTTAAAAGATTGAAATAAAACAAAAACAAAAACAAATGCTTTATCTGAACATAATGGAATGAAGCTGGAAATCAATAACAGGTGGAGAACTGGAAAATCCACCGATTTATGGATGTTAAATACCACACTATTAAACGATCAGTGGGTCAAAGAAGTAATTGCAAGGGACATCATGAAATATCTCAAGATGAATGAAAACAAGAACACAACACATCAAAACTTATGGGATGCAGCAAAGGAGGTGCTTAGTGGGAAATTTATAGCCATAAATGCTTACATTTAAGAGAGAAGGAAGTGCTAAAATCAAAGACCTGTTGGCATACCTGGAGTAACTAGAAAAAGAACAAGAAACTAATCACAAAGCAAGCAGAAGGAGAGAAATAACAAAGACTACAGCAGAAATAAAAGAAATTGAGAATAAAAAAAGAAAACCAATTAATGTAATATACCACATTAACAAAATGAAGGTGAAAAAGCACATAATCATCTCAACTAAGGCATAAAAGGCATTTGACAAAAGCGTATCCTTTCTTGATAAAAACACTTTGAAAGATAGAAATTGAAAGAAACTTCCTCAACATGGTAGAGGACATATATGAAAACCCCACAGCTAACATTGTACTCAGTGGTGAAAGACTGATAGCTTTCCCTCTAAGATCTGGAACAATACAAGATGCCCACTGTAGCAGTTTGGCAGTTTAATATAGTTATGAATTCCAAAAATAGATTTTGGATTATGCTTGTAAACTGGTCTGTTAATCTGGGTATGATTAAGTTATGATTAGGCCATGTCAGTAGGGCATTGAGCCCCACCCCTTGGTGGGAGAGGAATCAAATATAAAAGGCATGGCAAAGGACAGAGTTGTAGTTTTTATGTTTGAGTTTTGATGCTGGAGCCCGGGGAGGCCAGCAGACGGAGGAGCTTGGTCGTGAGGAAGGAGAGAAGACCCCGGGATAGAGACGAGCCATTTGCCTCAGAGTCTACAGCTAACCTTGTGGAGGAAGCAGAGGAGCTAAACCTGGAGAGAAATGGAGCCCCAGGAAGCGGGGAACCCAAGAAACCTGTACCCTGGCAAATGTCGGCAGCTGCCTTGCTCCAACACGTAGCAACAGACTTTGGTGAGGGAAGAAACTTATGCTTTATGGCCCAGTAACTGTAAGCTTCTACCTAAAAGAAATACCCTTTATAAAAACCAACCGATTTCTGGTATTTTGCATCAGCACCCCTTTGGCTGAGTAATACACCCACTGTTACCACTTTTATTCAACACAGTGCTGGAAGTTCTAGCCAGAGCAGTTAGGCAAGAAAAAGAAATAAAAGGCATCCAAATTGGAAAGGAAGAAGTAAAACTTTCCCTATTTGCAGATGATCTAATCCTTTATTTAAAAAGTTCCCCCAAATCTACAACAAAGCTACTGGAACCAATAAATAAGTTCAGCAAAGTGGCAGGATACAAGATCAATGTGCAAAATATTGTAATGTTTCTATACAATAGTGATGAGTAATCTGAGGAGAAAATCAAGAAAATATTCCATTTACAATATCAACTAAATGAATCAAATATTTAGAAACAAATTTAACAAAGAATGTAAAGAACTTGTACACAGAAAACCACAAAACATTGCTAAAAGAAATTGAAGAAATAAGTGGAAGGTAATTCCATGTTCATCGATTGGAAGACTAAATATTGTTATGATGTCTAGTCTACCCCAAGTGATTTAAAGATTCAATGCAATCCCAATCAAAATCCCAACAGCCTACTTTGCAGAAATGGAAAAGCCAATTATCAAATTTATTTGGAAAGGTAAGGGGCCCTGAATAGCCAAAAACAGTGCATATTACATAGGCACAGTAGTCAAAAGAGCATGTTACTTGCATAAGGGTAGATATATTGACCAGTAGAATCAATTAAGAGTTCAGATATAGACCCTCACATCTGTGGCCATTTGATTTTTAACAAGGCTGCCATGTCCACTCCACTGGGAAAGAATAGTCTCTTCAACAAATAGTGCTGGGAGAACTGGATATCTCTATATAAAAGAATGAAAGAGGACCCCTATCTCATGCCATATACAAAAATTAACTCTAAATGGGTCAAAGAACTAAATATAAGAACCAGAGTTATGAAACTCCTAGAAGAAAATGTAGGGAAGCATCTTCAAGATTTTGTGGTAGGCAGTGGTTTCTTAGATTTTACACCCAAAGCACAAGCAATGAAAAAAAAAAAAAAATAGATAAGTGGGGCCTTCTCAAAATTAAAAAAAAATCACACAAAAAAACTTTTGTGCATCAAAGGACTTTTTCACAAACATGAAAAAACAATATACTTAATGGGAGAAAATAATTGGAAACCCCAAATCCAATAAGGGTTTAGTATGTAGAATGTATAAAGAAATCATACAACTCAACAATAAAAAGACAACCCAATTAAAAAAGTGGGCAAAAGACTTGAACAGACATTTCTCCAAAGAGGATATTCAAATAGCTAAAAAAACACATGAAAATATGCTCAACATCACTAGCTCTTAGGGAAATGCAAATAAAAACCACAATGAGATAGCATTTCACACTTACTAGAATGACTACTAGTAAGAAAATGGAAAATTAGAAGTGTTGGAGAGGATGTGGAGAAATAAGAACACATTGCTGGTGGGAATGTGAAATGGTGCAGTTACTGTGGAAGACAATTTAGCAATTCCTCTGGAAGCTAAGTATAGAATTACCATATGATCCGGCAATCCTAGTACTCAGTATATACCCAGAAGAACTGAAAGCAGGAACTTGAATAGACATTGGCACACTGATGTTCATAGCAATATTATTCACAATTGCCAAAAGATGGAAGCAATCCAAGTGCCCATCAACTGATGAATGGATAAACAAAATGTGGTGTATACATACAGCAGAATATTATTCAGCTGTAAAAAAGAATGAAGTCCTGATGCATGTGACAAAATGGATGACCCATCACAACATTATGTTGAGTGAAATCTATCCCATTACTTCTTCCAAAGACACAAAAGGAGAAATATTATATGATCTCGCTGTTATGAGCTAATTATAATAAGCAAACTCATAGACTTAGAATCTAGAATACAGGTTACAAGGAGATAGATGGGGGTTAGAGAATGTGGAGTTGATGTTTAACTTGTACAGAATTTCTATTTAGGCTATTGGTAAAGGTTTGAAAATGGATAATGGTGATGGTAGCACACTATTGTGAGTGTTTTCAACAGCACTGAGTTATATATTGTATCAGTCAGCCAAAGGGGTGCTAATGTGAAATACCAAAAATGGGTTGGTCTTTATAAAGGGTATTTATTTGGGGTAGAAGTCCACAGATACCAGGCCATAAAGCATTAAGTTTCTTCTCTCACCACAGTCCATTGCCACGTGTTAGAGCAAGACAGCTGCCGGCGTTTGCCAAGATTCAGGCTTCTGGGGTTTCTTTCTTCCCGGGGCTGCATTTCTCTCCGGGCTTAGCTCCTGTTTCCTCCACAAGGTCAGCTGTAGACGATCAGGCGAACGGCTCCCTTCTCTTCTCCTGGGGCCGCCTTTCCAACCTCAAAACTGCTTCTCAAAAGACTGCTTCAACTCTGTCCTTTGCCTTGCCTTTTATATTCGATTCCCCACCCACCGAGGGGCGGGGCTCAACACCCTAATCATAACTTAATCATGCCAGATTCACAGATCAGTTTACAAGCATGATTCAATTATATTTTTGGAATTCATAATTATATCAAATTCCCCAACGGCCACATATATGTAAATGTAATTGAAAGGGGAAACTGTCGGATGTATATATTACTAAAATAAAAATTAAAAGATTAAATATAGGACTGTGCAACACAGTGACTCCTATTATAGGCAATGGACTACAGTCAATAGTACAAGTATAAAAAATTTTTTTTCTTGAATTATAGCAAATGCATGATAGTAACACACAGTGTTAATAGGGTGGTATATGGGAAAACTACACTGAATGTAAATAATGTACATAGATAATTATTTTAATAATCTTTCATCAATTGTAACAAAGGTCACTACTGTTAATGAAAATAGTACAGTTATAAAAAAAAAAGTGCTATCATCACTTGTAACAATTGTTCTACACCAATGCAAGGTGCTGGTGGTAGAGTGGTTGTGTCAGAATCTTGTATTTCATGCAGATTGTTTTGTAAACTCACAACTTCTTTAATAAAAGGAACCCAAAGAAACAAAAAATGCTAAAAAAGATTTTGAATTCATAACTATTGAAGATGGGTGATGGGTACATGGGGTTCATTTTTCCTAGTCTTGCTTCTTTGTATGTGCAACAATTTCAATAATTGAAAAAGCAGTCTTGTGGGTGGCTAAAAACAGTCCTAAAAGGTTGAAACTCCACACTGGAAAAATATTTGCAGCACATAAAACTAAACAAGGGTAATACTTCTCACACACATGGAACTATTAACCAATGACTTAATTTGAAAAGTTTAATTCAAATACAAAAAAGAAATGGCAAAAGACATGATCAGACCATTCACAAATGAAGAAACACAAATAACTGGTAAGCATATACAAAATTTTTTTAACATTACTGATAGTCAAAGAAAAGTTAATGAAAACAAAACTCAATATATAATCCACTTATTAGACTGGAAAAGATTAAATACGTTCAGAAGACCTGAGGATCATGAGGATGTGGATAAATGAGGTCCTTTTCTATGCAGTTGCCAGAACTATGAGTTGGTACAAACTTTTTAGAGGATAGCTTGACAATATGTTTCAAAATATAAAATATAATATTCCTTGACATCCACATTGACTTATAGAAATTTATTCGAAGGCTACAATGGCATAAATGATAAATAAAAAATGTAAGCATTAAGTGATCTTTTGAAGCATTCTTGTTAATGTAGGAAAATTAGAACACAATGTCTCTCAATAGAAAGCTGATTAAATTCATTATAGTACAGGCATACGGTGGGATATTTTACAGCAATTAAAATAGTGATATAAATCCATTTATATTGCCGAGAAGAGAGGTCCCTGGCATATTATTGGGAGAAAAAGCAATACGCAAATGTTTGCATTTTCCAGTTTACATGAAAGGATATACATGGATTTTCTGCATACATGTGTAGAGGGATGTATGGAAGAAGTTTCACCAAGTTGTTAATTATGACAGTTTCCCATTGGTTGTATTTCTAGTGATTTTTATACTTCTTTGTACTTTTGTGTAATGTATAAATTGGAAATAATTAAGAAGAATAATTTATCAAGAACCATTTTATTACAAAGAATTCATTTCATGTGCCTGCCTCCTCCACTAGATTGTGAAGTGCTAAGGGATCATGAGTATATAATTTACTCATCTTTATGTTTTTAATTCATATAGGCACTTAATAGGTGCTCAGTGAACATTATTGGGGTTAAATTGAACTTTATCTTCCATCTTTCCTTGGCATCCATTCAGGCATGATACATAATCTGCCCATATTTACTTAGCATTTTTAGGGAAGCCCAAAGCGTTGGAGTTGAAAGGGTCATTCTTTCCCCATAGACCAAATTCTTCCTTTGCTGGTGAGAAAAACATGGCTTAGCAAGTCACAATGACTTATTCAGTATCACACACCTGGTTAGTGGTTTTATGAAGGTGGATGCCATAAGAGTATTTTCATTTGACTTGTTTAATGCTATAACCCCGGCACCTAGAACAAGGGACTGGCATACGGCATGTGCTCAATAAATATTTATGGAATGAATATATGACTTGTTCCACCACTCTGTGTCCAATAGCTTATTCCATATTTTTTTTCTCTATGATTCTTCTTTTGTTAAAATAGGTTCTCAAGGTGGATTTTTGTATTTAAATCCTTCTCTTCCTCATTGAAAGTAAAGACTCACTTTGCTAGAGGGAGAGGACTATGTTTAACTGACATGCTGATCATCATTGCATTGGCAATGCAATGCAGGACAATGAAAACAATTGTATGGAAGCCATGTTTCCTTCCTCACTGACAACCATCAAATCTCAGGATGGCTCAGACCTGATCCATTATGGGTCGAGCCTGGCAACATGGAGCACTGGGGAAGGGAGAGGAGCCAGGGATGGACAAAAGACACACTCTCCAGGACTGAAGGTAGACTCAGCTGCATGTCTGGCTTTAGAGAGGTCAATGAACAGTCCTGGAGAAGCATCTCTGGGGTCCAGCTTCTCGAGGCTATTTCTGGAAGTGTTAGTACTAGAGCATCCCATAGGGTCATCCAGGGTCAGGGGATCCAGGCAGTGACCACTCTTTAGAAGTGAAGCTGGAGAATAGCGAACAGAAGCTCCTCAAAGCTTGGGAAAATGGAAGGGGATAGTCTCATAGAAATGGCTTAGACAAAGCAATGCAGTTTCCTGGCATTTCAACAGGTGGAGTGAGATCTAAAGTGGGGTGACTCTAACACCAGAGGTCAAGGAGCCAATCAAAGATGTACGACTGGAAACAAAAGCACAGTCCTAAGGGAGGGGCTAGCCTAGATTGATGGACACTGAGAGTTAGAATATGGAGCCACCCAGGTGCCCTGGAATGAGGAAATGTCATAGTGAGAACTCCAAATTTATCAATCCAAATTAGAATTATGGCATAATTCCAGGCCCCAGCAGATTGTAATAAAGTGGGGAGGGGTGAGAGGAAATTCAGCTGATATATTGACCTATTTCCTGCCTCACCTGGTACTAACTTTGGCACTGGGGTAGGACTAACTCTTCAAGAAGAGAATATTTTGGGGAAGTACTGGGGCAGTCGGTGACAGGGACTAACGTCATGTGTTTTCCATCATTTATAATGAGGTTGGCTCATGCTATTCATCTGGTGATCTATTTACTTTCAGCAGATCTAGTACTTGTTTACTTCTAACCAACTAACCCTCCTATAATATAATCTTTTGACAAGAAATATATTCATTGGAAGACAGTCAAAGGAAAAAATTGTGACACGTTAAAAAATATATAGGACAGGTAATTTTCATGCAGTCTAGACATAGCCTAAAAGCCTTGTCCCTCCATCTTAGGTTTTGGATCCATTCAAAGTAAGGCTAGCATTTCTTTTTAAGTGTGTGTTCCTGAGCAAAATTTTAAATGTATTTATCATGGGCTATAAAATTCAGACATCAAAAAGGTGTATGCTTGTTTGAGGGACTGGGAATATTGCTTCGTATTACGATATTCTTAAAACCACGTTTTGCTTTTGCTTTTTTTTTTTGTTTTGTTTTCAGGACTTCTTCTTTTTTTTTTTTTTTTCCTGTTATGAGATCAGCTGGGTCTTTTTGACTAATTCCCTGCTATGGATCAGCAGGGTCTTGGACATAGGCCCTGAAGTATATAGTTCATTGTGATTTTAACAGAACTCTGGGTAATGACTTTAAAGGAATGCTGCCCACAGGGTGGGCATTGAAACTGGGGATTGCAGGTAAAAAAGCAGATAAGTCCATTTTAAGGATTCTCTAGGGAAGCTGCAAAGAGTTCCTCTCACTGTTGATGGCATATCCTGTTCACAGCCTCAGCCTCTGGAAATGCTTCGATTTCAGCGGCATGTTTGGGCTTTCAGACGCTCCAATGCGCCTTTGTTGGCAGCTGTGATGCCTGTGTGCACAGAGGGCTCGTTCTTCCAGGCGCGGCCAGACAGCCTGCTGATGGGCCGAACCGCTGCTGCCCGTGGGAGGGGAGGCAAGCAAGCGAGCAGGGATTGGCGTGTCCTATGGAGGCGTCATCTATTCATTGCCAGCTCAGTATTCTCTTTCCCAAGTGTAAGCCACCTTCAGTGTACCTCTTGCTTAATGGTCTTTGAGCCCTAGTTCTTACAAACCCAAATACCTCTGGCACTCCTCTAAAGTAAATTCCTGAATATTCAACAGACGCTGTTCAAGGTGCCGTCCCCAGTGTCCCTTGGGGGAAATGCTTTGTGGAGAAAGTAATGTCATCGCATGCCCCGCCACACACCAGATTTCTTTTGATCTCAGTGTTTACCTGTGACTTATTGGGACCAAGGAAAACTGGATATTGAACATTCCTCTTTGAAATAGGTCTATTTCTCCAATAGGCATTCTTTGAAGTTGGATCCATTAGGCATTGTTTGCCGCCACTACAAACACACTCACGTGTATTTCTAAGACCAAGCCTCTTCCTTATTCATTCAGAAGGAGAACCAGAGTTTCTTGCCATATTGGCTACCCTTTGATATTTTTTAAAATGAGAGAAATGATATCTCTGGAGTCCATTTTGTCCACTTACAAATTATTTTAGCTGTATATGTTAAGGGCAATTTTACATTCTCTCTATCCCATTACTGTCTTCCAAAAACAAAATTATATGTCTGTTGAATGACTCAGAACTTCTTCTGCCCAAGTAATAAATCATAAGTGTAATAGGTAAGAAGAATTTGTTATTGTTCAGTGTGTATGCAGAGTTTTGTGGCATATAACCTCAAATTTCTTTCAGATCATGTGTAAATACATAATAAAATAATAATGCTCATTAGTCAACACCAAATATAAGTTCCAGATGTTTGAACATCAAAGTATTCATAGGCCTATAGGAACCACCTTGAGACAGGAACAGCTCTTCAGAAATGGTACTGGAAGAAAGCGGGCTACAAAAATTCCCCAATTCTCTGAAACAAAAGCTATTCTTGTTTATACATAAACTATGAATGGCTTCTTAAGGCCTGACTCATTGGCCAGCGCATGTGTCTACAAATCCTGTTTCACAAGGGAATGGAAGCTGACTGGACCAAGAGGAATCCTACAACAAGCAAACCATTTTCCCCAGCTTGCCTCTAATGCGAGCCGATCTGCCTGGGTTTACAGCCATCGCTCTGTCCAAGGCCCAGCAGGGTGTGCGGCTCCAGCTGGCAGGCCCCCCGCCACAGCTCCCATGCCACTCAAACCCCACTCACATCGCCTCCCAGGGCTGCCTGCTTCAGGGCATCGTGGGACCGGCTCTCTTGTCTGCGAACAGCCCTTTGGAGCCCTGGTGCTCTCAGGCTAGTTCTCCGCAGAAGGAGACTCGACAGCACCGCCCGGTGGTGGGATTGGGGTGGCAGCAGGTGGTCTCCTTGCCCGAAGTCACTGGCCCCAAGCAGCCCCAACTCCTCTTCTCCTTGGGTGCCCACATTGAATCCTCAGCAAGGTGCGGGAGAACCTCTGTGGCAGACGAGCGTTGGTTTCTGATCTCGACTGTGCCGCACATCCTCTGCCTGACCTTAAACAAATGAACTGACTTTCCCCTTAGGTTTTCTCATCCGTAAAACGAGGTGTCACACAGAATAACTTTTTCAGGTCCTGTCCAGCTTTGATGAGCTCTGATTGAGTTTTCCGCTACACAAAAGGAAATAAATGGATGTATTAGTTCATCAACGTGATGTATTTGATCCTGGTGACTAAGATTGCTAATGAATGGCTTAACTAGTCATGACTTAATATAAGATTTTGCCACTAATGCAGATCTTCCAGGACTTCAAGCATTCCTCTCTGGCACGGAGGTGGGGTGGGGGAGGTGGGTGGTTGGACAAGGGGAGGGCAGGATACAATGGATATTTTCTGATGGTTTAAGCATGAAAAGGTAAACCCCAGACAACTTGTTGGCAGCATGAAAAAAATAATTCCTAGTATAGTCTTCTGCCTCAGAGCTTCCTTTTATAGGAAGGAAGGGGGAAAAAATGAAAGCATTTTTTAAGTGCTGTGATTCAAACTCTGATGACTGATAATGCATGAATGTCAAAATTGTGAACACAAGTTATCCATTCTAACTTTTCTATCCAAAATGCTTTTTTGTTGATTTCTCCTACCATGGAAAATTGCCCCTAGGAAGGAAGTGTTTGCTTCTTGAAGTGTTGAATAAGGAGATGAGTATTTGAATCTGAGCTCTGTGGGATCTCTTTTGGAAGCAATTTTAAGAGGGGATTGACCACATTGCTTTTGCTTCCTTTCTAATAGGGAATTTGTTTCCATTGGCACACTTGTCAAAGCTAACAAGCCTGAGTTTCCTCTGATAGCCAAGTTTGATAAATACAAGGTGGCAACAGTGCTCACTTATCAGTTTTCATTAATAAACAAATGACTGCAAACTTCCACAGTCCACATGGACCAGAGATTACTTAAACCTTGATTCTCCAATATTGCCCAATTAACAAGAAATCCATTATTATTTGATGTATTTGCTCAAACAAAAAACACATGTGACTGGGAATTTAAAAACTGGACATTGGCAAGTGCTTTCCAAATCTAATACAGCATCTTGACAGCAAAATGCATTCAGCCATGTTTACTTTAGCAAATGGTTCCCATTTGGAGGGAGAAAAAATGGGTGTCTGATAATAATCTTTTACGTTTGAGCACTCTTATGGTGCTTTACAGTTTACAAAGCACTTTCAATGTATACATCCACTCAACTGATCCTTGAAACAAGTCTGGGAAGTAGACAGGACATATATTATCTACCAACAATTTGTAGCTCCACAAACTTGTCACACCGTTTCGTGTCTCTGTGATTTCACACGTGCTCTTCCTGAGCCCTGGAATGCCTTCTCCCCCCTCCCATTAGCTCTATTTTTCATCCAGCTAATCCCCAATCAACTTTAAAAAGCAATGCAACTGCTGCCTCCTTCCAAATCCTCTGGAAGCCTCTAGTCTGGAAGCACAGTCTGGCCTTCTGTGATGCTTCTGTGCCCTGTGTAGTGTTGCAATGATCACTTACTTTTCTGTGTCTCCTAGTAGACCATGCAGCAAACTTGAGTGTGGGAATCCAGTCTTATTTACCTGGCACCTGCAGCACCTAGCACTGTCACTGTCACTTAGTGAGGATTCAGTAAGAGTCTGTGGTAAGAAGGAATGCACATCATTGATGAGATGAGGAAACTGATGCTCACAGATCTAAGTGCCTTGTTTAAGGTTACACAGCTGGGGAGGGGCAGAGGTAGAACTTTAAGCTGTGCTGCTGGCCTTCCACTGTGTTTGTCTGCTAATTTTTGTAGAAAGATATTAAATGATTATGGATATAATATAACAGTATCTTGAGGGTTTTTCTCCAGTACGTATAAGAAGCCATTGGAAGAAATGTGCTAACTTCTTTTCTTAGTTCTTTTATTCATTTATTATTATTTTAATTCACTATTCATTTCCTATTTTCTTCCAACAAGGATTTGAAGCAGCTTAAAATAAAAACATTTATGTAAAACTAGCAGAAAAGACAAGAAAGCTGGTAAAAGAGAAGGTGAAGAGGGAACATGTTGTGCCAGAAAGTCTAGGCTAAGAAGAGTTACTCTAATTGAGATTAAACTTGGTTGCAAGCTTCCTGGGATATAAGTAGAACAGGAAAACACAATGGGTTATATTGTTTTTATTATTATGTAATAAGAAAGAGAATATCATGGGAGACTAATTTTTTTCCCTAGTATTAAACTCTAAGAGGAGTTTATGACATGACAATTTATATGAATCCATGAAAAACATAATGGAAAATGTCTTCACTTGCAGTTCACAAAAGATGAATTCCTTCATCAAACATTTGTTGAATATCTCCTATATATTAGGCACTGTATTAAGGGTTGGACAAGGACTCAAAGATGAATAAAACGGACTCTACCTTCAAAAGGCTTCACAGTTGGTCAACAGGGAAAAGTAATATATAGCTAACTAGAAGTAAAGATATTTCTTATAGAAATTCTAGTAATAATTGGAGGTATTATATTATAATAATATGTAATAATACATTTCATTAAGGCACTTCTATGAGGAAGCTAAAGAGATGCAGAATATGTAATTCCTACTGAGGCCTTCTTTTAAAAATATAATAGACTTTGACAAGAATATAAATACTTAGGCACATTAGCAGTGTTTGATGAATAAATTAACGTGCTTTTTGTTGGTATTTTTCTTAATTCTTTCCTTTTAAAGCCTATGTGTGGTTTGTGAGCACTGTTCCATGCCAGAATTTAAAAGCTCATAAACATTATCCATACATGGAGACATCTTACTCAACTATAGACCACTAGGAAGGAAGACTAATCATAAATTGGCCTCAGAAAACATGGTTAGAGTGAAAAGTCCACATTTTGTTCCTGTAATTTGTAACGCGTTCAGAAATCCCGAGGCTGGCTCAGAACCAGCTCACACCCCTCAAGTGCTGGACTCATAATGGTGAGCCTATTTTTCTTTTATTACTTGTAACTGGAAAAGCCTAGCAACTATTTTCCATTGGCATTTCCTCCAGGATGAAGAGCTTGTTTTTCCTAGATTTTCATATATTTTTAGGCGGTCATCTTGGGCAGTCTGGCTTTGTATCAAAAGTGTTTTTTAATTGTGGAGGTTCTCCCTTGGGCTATTGGGCAGAAAAATACATTCTCTGTATCTCCATGTCTATTTTGGGGGTCCTGGCTGGGCTCCAGTTCTCCATCTTTATGCACAGTGGCTGCTCTTTCATCTCATCATCCCTGCAGTGTGCCTGGAAAAAGGGAAAAGGAAGGAAGCAACAGAGTACCAGAGCTGTGATCTGTCTTAGCAATGGCTGTTTGGGGGTCAGAGTGGCAGCTTTTAGCCACCTATTCCATTTTCTCAAACTGATATGCAAACTCTGAAATGTCGAGGGAGCAGGAGAAGCACTGACTACTGGGCGATAAAACAGTGGCGGTCTCCATCTTCATGACTGCTTTTGGATTGGGCTTGCAGGAGTTTTTACTTACACTTGTCTCCACCTCAGATTTTCCATTTGCATCGTTCTTATTTTCTCAGAGGCAAAGCACACTTATGCTTAACTTTGAGTTCCCAGAACATTTTTATAAGACCCATGACCTCTGCATGGCTTCGATCCCTTTTGCTTGGTACTGCTCGGTACTACAAAACAAAATACATTTCATTATCAAGGAGAGTCAAGCTTGATCTTTGATCATTTTGGAAAATCACTTAGCCCTCTAAAAAGTCCTGGGCAAGGCCCTGGCTGCTCACTTGTCTCTAACACAGGAAAGATGGGAGGTGAGCCAGCAGGGATCTACAGGATGTTGGGTCACTGATATCGTGGTCGTGTGTTTATACATTCTCTTATTTAGTTCTCAGATCCAGCGTGCAGGGAAGGAAACTTTACCCCCATTTTCTAGTGACAGATTCAGAGGTCAGCTAACTTGGGAAGGTCACACAGCTGGTAGTGATGGAGCAAGGGGTGGCCTGAAGTTGATAGGACTCCAAAGCCTGCTGTTCCACCTGGCGACTCAGTGGCCCCATGAGGCACCGTGTGCCCAGCACATTGGCCTTCCAGGACACATCTTTAGGAGGGTAAGGGTTATTGACCTGTTCCCTCATCAGAGTTTTTTCACAGGATGAGCTTCTCAGTAGAGCTTCAGGCTATAACCCAGCATCCCTCTTATGAGGAAAACACGGATTCACCTGATTACCTTATTCAGAGGAAACTAAGAATATGAGGCATTACTAGACAGTGAAATTCCTTTTCAATGAAGATGCAGATGTCAAAGAAAGAGCAATTAAAGACATTTCATAATACTTTGTGCACACTGTACTTATTTGATTGTCAAGTTCTCTTGTCCTCCTTAAGAGGACAGGAAAAGGGGTGTGACACTCTCAGAGTTTCGCTTGAGATAAGGCACACATGCTAAAGTCAAACCTTTGAGGTCTTCACTAGTATGGTTTGTTGGGAGCAGCTTCTTTTCAGTTGAGGTTGTGGTACAAATGCGGAGTCCAGAGGCCTGGGTCTGGGTCTCTGAGAGTTTAGTCATGGCACTCTAAAGAAAATTATTTTGCTGAAAGGACTTAACATTAAAAGCTGATTTTTATTGCATGATCATTTGCTTTCATTGAAAATAATTTTTTTTTTTTCTGAACCTCTGGTCATAAAATATTTGTAAGCTTCAAGAGAATCTGAGTTGATATATATATATATATATATATATATATATATTTTTTTTTTTTTTTTCCTGGAGTAACATTCAAAATGTCAGACATCTGCTTTGGCATAGCCTCTGACCCTCAAAATGGATCCTGCTTGCATTGTTGTTCTTGGTCAGTCTCTAAGGCTCCAGGAGCTGCATCGTGGGAAAGTCTGGAGGTCCTGGGTGGCAGGGAGGATGTCCAGGGCTTGATGGAACAGGTTTATCATTTTAGCAATGGTTGCTGCTACATCCGTGTGTATGAGCTGAGTATCAAGTCTGTGTCCATCCCCGTCAATCTAAAATAATAATTAAAGTCCTACATTCCGGAATGTTGTGGGGGCTAAAGAAGGGAAGCCCTGAAGTCAATGTGAAACTCCTTTTGTGGAATCTTTTTTAGGAATGCTGACATGGGACACTGGAAAGGTGCTATACCTGAATACTTAAGATAAGGGCCCTAGAATCCTACTGCCTGGAGGTATTGGTTTTCCTATTGCTGCCGTAATAAATTACCAAGCACAGAGTGGCTTAAAACAACCTAGATTTACTCCCCGACAGTTCTGGAGGTGAGAAATCTAAAGTCAAGATGTGGGCAGGGCAGCATTCCTTCTGGAGACTCTAGGGCAGAATCTGTTTTCCTTATTCAACTTCTAGAGGCCTCCCACATTCCTTGGCTCACAGGTCCTTCTTCTCATCACTCCAACCTCTTGCTTCCGGCATCACATCTCCCTACTACTTACTTTCACCTTTTAGCCTCCCTCTTATAAGGACCCTTGTGATGACATTGGGTCCACCTGGATAATCCAGGCTACTCTCCCCATCTCAAGATCTTTAATCCCATCAAAGTCCCTTTGGCCATGTAAGGTAACCTATTCCTGGGTTCCGGAGATTAGGATCTGGACATCTTGGAGGTGGGCAGTGTTATTCTGTCTACCACCCTGGATTCCCACGCTAGCTCTGCCGCTTCCTAGCGATATGATCTGGGGCAAGCAACTCACTTTCTCTATGCCCTTGATTCCTTCATCTGAATTAGGGGGATAATGGTGGAACTTTCCCCATAGGATTGCCATGCAGACTAAATGAGTTATCACGGGTGGAGGACTTGGTACAGATGGAGGTCTAGCCCCTCGCACATGCTCAATAAGTGCTTCTGCAGTTATAAGAGCTTCCCGAACAAGCTCCATTCATCTCTTTGCTGCTGACCGCGACGCTGACGTCCCTGCCAGGCCAACTGAAAACTATGCTGATCCTTTCTGAAGCTGCTGTGGTACAATGACCTGCCTGGTTTGCTACCCCTGCAACCATTTCTTCTCCACGGTGGGGAAGCTTCTTGAGTTCCTCCTGCAGTTTCAAACCTGCTGCCCCTGTGGAACAAGAAGAGGAAGGTCTCAAGGGATTGTAGCTCAGTATTCCAGGACTTGCCCTGAATCCACATCCTAATTCTACTGATTCCTTGTTTCTGGGACTGTTCTTATAAGAATGTTCCAAAATGGAGTCTTGTCTTGTTCTTCTAGCACAGGGTTTCTGACCTGGTGACTCTTCCTACCCCTCAACATGCTAGAAAGAACCTTTCACATTGCCACCATCTAGTCTTTCTGCCTCCCTGGTCCCTGGTGATTTTTCCTCGTATGTATCCCCCTGATCTGAGACTGCTTCCCACATCTGCCAAAGCCTGGGGTAGCCCACCCCCAAGATGAGCCCCCCTCTGGAAGGGATTTCAAAGCCCTGCTGTCATATCGAGTGTGGGAAATAAAAGTCTGCTCCTTTTATAGAATAAATTGGATTTGGATTTGAAGGCGTCTGCTGTCTGAGGGTTGTCATGAAAGAAGAAAGTGGCATGTATACATGAGGGTGGGACACGTGGTTCCTTCCAACTCAGGGGATCTATGAAGCCAGTGGAAATACTGTAAGGAAAATTATAAGATGCTCCTCTGGCATGGCTCAATCCAAAGACTGTGTTTCTAAAGTATTATAACAATTTTTTTCCACTTCTATAGTGCTTGTTGCTTGCATTTTTTTTTTTTAATTTTTTTTTTTTTACCAGCACTGTTTGTGGAAATTTCTGACCTGAAAAACCTTATGCAGATAAAGAAAATATATTCTCTGACACTAAGAATCAATCTGTTTAAACCACTGATCTCTATGCCACCACTGCCCCCTCACCATTTTTTTAAAAAACGAATTCCAGTTTGTGGCTTCACTTTGGTAACTTCTATTGCTTCTAAAACTAAACTAGGTTGTACTATTTTGAAAAGCAAAAAAGTATTTTACCCAGACCTATTTTCCTTGTCAACTGCCTTTGCCACAAAGGACTAAATTTATCTCTGTATTATAAATGGAACACAGTTACAGAGAAATTTTACTGGCTACGTAAGAGAAGTATAGTTATTTTAATGATTAGAAAAATACAAAAGTTATGTTTTACTTTCTAGCTCTTTTCAAATGAAAAAAAAAAAATCCTTCATTAAAAAATGCAAACAATTTCTATAAAATGAAAACATTGCAGCTCTTGGACATCAGGCATCTGTAAAGAACTCTGATACTGAGCCCGAAATAGACTTTTAGTCTGATGAAGTGGAAAGAACACTTGATTAAAAGTCAGGAAACCTGGGTGCTTGTTCTTCATTACTAATTATAAGTTAAGACTTAAACTCCTTGTTCCTCAGATCTTCATCTGTAAATGTGGATAATAATTCCTCTACCTCGTAAACTTGTAGCAGGCTTCAAAGGAAAGAATCTTTAAGAAATGGCATTGAAGAGACAAAGGGTCATTTTGAAATTGAAATGGCAGCACAGTGGAGAAGGCAAGGGCTCTGTTGCCCACCAGCTGTGTCACTCGCCCAATTTACTAACCTCTCTGAGCTTTGAATTCCTCATCTGTAGCGTAGAAAATCTTTCAGGATAATGGTGAGGATGGAAAGAAGAGCCCCAAACAAGTGCTTGATACATGATGACTTTTATTACTCTCCTCCAGGGAGAAAGGCATTCCTGTCAGTTATCGTCAAGCTAAAAATATATTAGAGGTTTCCCCAGACCAGACATTCTTGGAACATTTGACTCAATAGCCTTCTTCCTTTTTGCCAAAAATTGGTACTGTGAACAGGTCCGTGGCTCTCCATGTCATTAAGTCCAGAAATAAATATGTCAAGCCACGAACTCCCCATCTTGTCTCCACAGACAGCAAGAAGCGTCCCTGTCCCCTGGGTAGGTGGGGCTCAGGCTTGAACAATTTTCAGCGTGTCGTGTCTAAGAACTTTCCCCAGAAAGCCCAATGTCACGTGTAGCTCAGCCTGGTAAACCATAAGTCAGGGGGGTACAAACTCAGGAGGGGCCAGAGGGTGGGACCATGGCAAACAGTGGCAGCTCCTGGCCCGGATGATGGTTACCAGAGAGGAAAGCAGGGTTCTAGATCCTGCTTGTTTTCACCACGAAAAGCCACAAATTTGAATTTTCATGTTACACTTCCTATTTTCTTCCTTTAACTTTTTATTTTAAGTTAAAGGAAGAAAAGGAGTTCAAACTTATGGGACAGTTGCAAAAATAATACAAAACCTACCTATGAAATTCCTAGATGCCTCACCTCCCAGATACCCAGATCCATCACTTTTAACATTTTGCCACAATTTCCTTTTGCCCCTCCCTCCCTCCCTTTCTTCTTTCCTTCCTCCATCCCATCCCATCTATTGGTTTTTCTAAACATTTGAGAATAGGCTGCACACATCATGTTCCTTGAACACATAATACTTCTATGTACATGTCCTAAGAATAAGTATATTCAATGCTGTAACTACCTTAATTGCAGTTACCAAATTCAAGAACTTTAACAAACTGAGAGTCCAAGGGCCGACTCTGATCTCCATTAAGTTAGAGAGTAATTTGGATTAGTTGCCAATGTTTAAACTTGGGGAAATATAGCAACTAAAGAGACAATCACAATTAAATGCAGTACATGACCCTGGACTAGATCTAAAAATGGAGGAGAAAAGATTCAAAAGGACATTATCAAGTCTTATAAAAAAATTGGGAATATAGACTGTAAGCGTTATATCAATATTAAAGACCTTGAATTTGGTAACTGTGCTAAAGGTGAGCCATCTTGTCCAGACATGATTTCCATTAGCTTCAAGATATTCTGTTTTGAAGTCTCATCTAGGATCAACGATTTAAAGGTGGTAAAACCATTTGGAGTGGAGCCTCTGGGGCATCAAGATTAGCAAGAAGGGAAGGAGGCTGCTCTTCTAGCAGCAGCTGCTAGCCAGCCGATTCCCTGTTTAGAACACATGTGCTGGACATGAACTATACTTTTGGAAATAATCTAAGTCAGTGGCTTTCACACTGTGTTCGGAGGTCTTCAGAGGGTCTCAGGGATCTCCCAAGAGTACCTGGTCTTTTAAATGACATTTTAATGTGCTTTCTATAAAGTAGGGTTCTTAACCAGGGGTCCATGAGCTTTAATTGAAATAAAAAACAACAACATTATTCTTGTGGGGATGTGTTGGTGGGGGTGTGATATATTTATTAAATAATACACAGTATAGTGTGGACTTAGTAAGGGGTCCGTGGTTTTCACCTGACTGACAAAGGGGTCGGTGGAACAAAAAAAGGTTAAGAACCCCTGCTGTAGAGTGTTGGGATTATATGTAAGAGATCACTTGAAACCAGGGTTCCATTGATTAATGAAGAAACCAGCTGAGTCCAAATTGCCTAAGGCTACATCTATGATGAAAGTAAAGCTGGGTCCAAAACCGGGCTCCACTGTCTCCAAATCCTTTCCTACACCATCCTGCCCATTAGCTATTTTTAGCAACCAATTTATTTCTTCTGAAGGTGCTGAAGGCATTTTCAACTGCTTTTTGAAAGAGGAAATAGCTTGGACTGCTTGGGTTTTTAAAAGTTTGGGCAATTTTTGACATAATCGACAGGGGCTTAGCAAGTACTAGTTGGCACACCAACCACACACCATTTAGGTTCGGTTGTCTTTAGCTAATGGGCCCCTGGCCATCATGAGTCTACTTTTCCTGGACTCCATTCATAAGGACTGTGGTCAGTTGGGAGGATCAGAGATTAATTAGTATGGTCCAGTGGTGTGGTGGTAAATATTTAAAGACAGCTCTTTGGGGATGGGCAGCCCTGATTTGCAGGACTTGCTGATTTCCATGAGGTAAACACTCCTACCATGGCTGATTTGAAGCTACTAATGGGACATCACTGAGTTCAGAGTTGAGAAGAGCCGACACACTCTCATCAGCTGCTGCTAGCTGGCCCCAGCACCCCACTGCACATTCTCCTCTTCTCCATTAGCAGTGCATGGGTTCATAGCTTAGCCCCACTTCTCACCTCTGCAGCCAATCTTCTTCACTCTTCCCAACAGTTTTCTCCCCAGAAAGCCAAACCAATGCCTTAGATTGGGCAATATATCAAGTAACCAATTGAATTAAAAGCATTCTTATATTTCCTAAGAGTTTAAAAATGTATTTCAAGTGGCCACTGGCTCCACCTCATTGTTATAATTTCTTCCATTGCTAGAATCACCATATGTGTACAACAGAATACCATCAAGTCGTTGGAGAGGTGAGGAATTTTCTTGTTTATTGTTTGTCATTTTTTGTTTACTATTATTGTTGAAATAATGAAAATACTCTAATAATGATTGAACCAATGAATGCACAACTGTGAGATTATACCAAATACTATTATTGTACACATTGAATGAATTGTATGCTTTGTTAATATGTACCAATAAAATAGATTTGTTTAAAAAAAAATGTATTTCAGGTAAGACTGGAGGCAAGTTCTTTCTCCATTTTCAATTCTTGAGAAAAAAAACAAAACACAAACTTCCATTGATTCCTGTTCTTAACCTTTTCTTGACTTCAGTTTTTAAAAATCTTAAGTATTCTGTTACTTCACTAGATGGTGCTATATGTAGTTCAGAGTTAGGGAAAGCATCAGCTCAAAATCCTGGGAATCCATGAGGAAAGCATTTCTTCTTATGGCCAGAAGTTGTCATCAAATTGAAATTGGGGTATTCCAATTGACTTTGTTCTTTTCTCTACCTTTGTCTAAGTGATTGGTAAAAGGTACTCACCAAGATGGATTGTCATTTGCTACATACTTTAAGCATTACTTTCCCCAGTGGTAGAAAGTGCT
Organism: Tolypeutes matacus; assembly: GCA_026826555.1. Taxonomy (NCBI): domain Eukaryota; kingdom Metazoa; phylum Chordata; class Mammalia; order Cingulata; family Chlamyphoridae; genus Tolypeutes; species Tolypeutes matacus. The sequence goes on from JAKSZT010054079.1 coordinate 4,701,910, forward strand.
TTAAATTTACCCTGATTATAAAGGTCTTGCCATATCTCTTGCATCTTTGGACTCTACCTCAAGTCACATTTCATGTGGAAGGCATCTCTGTCCTCTACGCTATGACAGCTCCTTAATTCTTGGTCTCTGGGTTCCAACATTCTTTGCCCCTTTAGTCTCATTTCTGAAATGCTGGATACGTTGCTGAATTATTTTCAGGATGGTTCATACAGATTTGAATTCTACAAGCCTGATTCAAAACCTATAATTTATTGAAAAATGTATAAGCCCTTTTACATATCTTATTTCATTTCCTTCATTAAGTATAGGAACTTGATATTTTCCCCCCAGATTTTACAGTGTTTCTCTCCAGTCTCCATACTCAGGAGTCACATAAGGATAAAGAACCTTTCTAAGAGAGGATTAAAACCTATTGACCTATATTTCATCACTCGTAAAATCCTCATCAATCATTCTCACTGCTAACCATGGCAATATATTGGCCTGTTGTTTTCAGTTTTTAATTTTTGAATTCCACATAAGCACAGAATTGGAGAAAAGGATGTTAATCATTACTGAAAGTATCTTTTCAACCACACTGCAGCTTCATGAAGGCACTAGGTTTTTTAAATAATTTTTTTATTTTTAAAAGATACTTAGATTACATAAATGTTACACAAAAAATATGGGATTCCCATATGCCCCACTCCCCACACCTCCCACACCCTCCCACATAATCAACATCCTTCGTTAGTGTACTGACACATTCATTGCAGTTGATAAACGCATCCTGGGGCTTTGCCATTAAGCATGGACCATAGTTCACATTGTAGTCTACACTCTCTCCCACACAGTTCTGCATGTTATGTGATGATGTAACATGGCCTATATCTGTTGTTGCAATGTCATTCGGGACAATTCCCAAGTTGGCACTAGATTTTGATGACAATTATATCACCCAGCAGAGTACCAGGCATATAGTAGGTGACCAAGAAAACCTGCTGTGTTGACGGCTATTCTAGGCTCTTTGGGATATAACTCCAATTGTTCTTTAAAATACTAGAAGAAAGCAGTAGTATCGTCATGGTGAAACCCTAATAAAGTCTGTAGTTTAGCTAATAGGACTGTACTAATGTTAATTTCTTAGTTTTGGCAAAGGCACTGTAAGTATGTAAGATGTCAACATTAGGGGCAGCTGTGTTAGTTCATCTCTAAATCCCCAGCATCTCCAGCATCTAGAATACAGCCCTGACGAGCATTTGGGGGTATGCGTGAGTGAGTTTCTTCCTTTATTCAGAAAATGTTAACTGATTGCTTTCTCTGAGGCGGGCTGTGTGTTAGGAGCAGAAGACACTGTAGTGAACTCATGGGGTTCATGTTCCAGCCAGGGAGAGAGAAATGACAAAGTGACTCAAGAAGGGCATAAGTGCTCTAAAGAAAATGAGCAGGAGAGGTGATAGAGAATGAGTGGATGAAGAGAGGAGTCTTACTTTGGACAGGGTGTTCAGGGAAGGCCTCTTGGAGGAGGTGACATTTAAGCTGAGCCTAAAAGGAAGAGAAGGGGGTTGCTGGGAGGCAGCTGGGGAAGATGGAATAATAGGGGCAAGGGACCTTTATGTGGAAAAAATTTGGTGTGTGCAAGGGACAGAAAGGCTGGAGCCTAGTGGTAGAAGTGAAAAGGTACAGCTGTGACTGGAGAGGTATTTGGGGGCCAAATATGCAGAACCTTTGTCAAGGCAATGTTTGGAGAGCTTTAACGAGGTGAGTGACATGATCTGATTTACATTTTGAAAATGGCATTCTGACTACTGTGTGAGAATGAATTTGCAAGGGCAAGGGGAGAGTAGTTAGAAAGCGTTTGCAGCCTAGAGTTTAGAGGCGATGCCTTTGCCCAGGGAGGGATGGTGATGGAAGCAGGAAATGTCCCCAGCACCTAATTTCCAGTGAGATTTCTATCCTAGTACTAAAAAGGTTAATTGATGCAAGCTTCTGAGGTCAGAGTGACAGATTAAGTTTAGGGGGATATGGCATAGGGATGGATGGTCAATGGATGGATAGATGACTGGATGGCAAAAAGCAAGCAAGGAAGGAAGGAAGGAAAAAAAGAAGGATGGAAAGTAGGCAGGTGTGTTTCATGCCCTAAACCTTCACATTGATTTTTTTTTTAAAGTAGGGTATTTGATTGGGAACATTGTAGTCAGAACTCTTACAAAACTTGACACAGATTTTTTGCTGATGCAGAGGAAAGTGAGTCTTCAACAGCAAACCAGTCCCTAGAGCCATGGGGATGATATGTCTGGAGAGAAGCAGCAGATGGCAATACCTGGCTGAGTGGGTGAGGGGCCACACCAGGCATCCACAGATGTCAGGAACGACCAGGACACTCAGTCCCTCCCTCCCAGGCAAGGTGGGGAATGGAATTGGCATGTCTAGGGCACCCTGGCCTGTACAAGTTCCTTCTGGGTTTATTTATGTTTTACTATGAAAAGCCACATGAAGTAGAAGAAATACAAACATGTTAAGTATAGTTAGTTGGAGTATTATTGGTAGTATTTGTAGGAGGCAGCACTGGGCCTGTGGCTGAGCCCTGTGCCAAGCCCTGGGTTTCACTACTCACCTGCTGCTGACCTTGGCCAGGTGATGGGACCTCTCTAAACCTTCAGCGAACTCAACCATATACTGGATATAACACACTCCTGCTTCCTTCACAGGCTAGTTGAGAAGAGGTAGTGATTGGAACTGGGATAACGGAGATGGAACAAATTAAGTAAAACAATCGGTTGAGTTGAGGAGTTTCTTTGCTGAGCCTCTGCCCCTCCTCAGTGCTCCCAGGGTGCTCGGCGTTTACCTTCGCCTGGGCGCTGATTACACTGCATTGTGGGTAAGCTTGGTCAATCCTCCATCTTCCCTCACTGGCCTGAGAACCTCAGGGCAGAGCGGTGTCTTATTCTTTCCTGTGTCTCTAGCTTCTGGCTAGTGCCTGGCACTGGGGGAAAGTGCAATAATATCCCTCAAACAGGTGAAGCACCTTCCCATCTCCAGGCCTTGCCTTCTCTGTTCCCTCTGCCCAGCATGGTTTCTGTCAGACCTTCCCAAGGCTGTCCTCCCTCACTGCAGTCGTGTTTCTGCTCAGATACTGCTTCCTCAGCGAGGTCTTCCTAGAAAACCTATCCAACTCAGCATCCCTCCCTCACTTTCTATTTACCCAGTTTTATTTTCTTCAGAGAATTCTCTGCTAAATTATATTATAGATGAATATATTTGTTTGTTGTCCATGAATGTTTCTGGAATTGAAACTCCATGAGAACAGAGGCTTTAGGCATTGTTCCTTGCTGTGACCCTGTATTAGTTTCCTACGGCTGCCTTAACAAATTACCACCAACTTAGTGGCTTAACACAGCAAAAATGTATTCTCTCACAGTTCTGGAGGCTACAGGTCTGAAATCTGGCAGGAAATCTGGCTCCTTCCAGGGGCTCTAGGGCAGAGCCTGCTCTTTGCCTCCTTCCAGTTTCTGGTGGCTGCCCTGGCATTTCTGAGGTTCTGGCCACGTCACTGTAGTCTCTGCCGTCTTCACATGGCCTCCTCCTCTGTCTGTCTTCTCTTCTGTGTGCTTCTTATAAGGACATTTGGCATTTGATTTAGGGCCCACCTGGAAAATCCAAGGTGATTTACTCATCTCAAGACTCTTAACTTAATTACATCCCCCAAAGACCTTTTTTTCCCAAATAAGGTAACATTCACAGATTCCAGGGACTAGGATGTGGACATATCTTTTTGGGGACCACCATTCAACCTACTACAGAACTGTGTTTGGCTCATAGACATATTCAATAAATACATTTTTAGAGTGAGTGAATGAGTGAATGAATGAATGAATGAATGAAAGAAATATGACTGAAATGGAGTTAAGTATTGGGGCTTGATATCCTTGGAGAGCCTGTGTCAGGCCCACACTGTAAATCAGGACCCCTACTATGGCCCTTGTGACACCTGTTTCCATGTCACTCACAAAATTATTGACAGGATTCAACAGCAAACTCTGCAGGCAGTAGGCAGTCAAAGAGAGTTTCCATTAGCTTAATTTTACTCTAGCTATAAAGAGTAATGCTGTATGCAGGAAACCTTCACTTGGAAAAATCTCTGCCCAAATATCTAGGCCCAATATTACCTGCATTGGAATGTGGATCTTTTCCATTGGGACCATCAGTCATGAGGATAAAGGGGAGTTTAAAGAGCAAAAAGTTAAATCTCTTAGCTTCTGAGGTTCTGGGCAATTTGTGAATCAGAGAACAGATTTGATGCACAGAATTGAGTTACTCATTCTAAAACATTTTCAGAGCCCTGTGTATTCTGTAGTCAAAAGCAGGGAAGCCTCAGAGGAGCCTGCTCCCAGCTGGAGAATGGAGATTTCTTGGTATGCGGACTTGGTATGAAAGCCAGGCAGGCACCCCAGCTCCAGGAGACCTCACTGCATTGCAGCAACGGTTTTCTGACTTGGTCCACTTCCTTTTCTCTGTTCCTTTCCTCCACGTCTTTCTTTGTATTGCTGCCTCTTCAGAGAGCAGTTCAGCTATGGTTATGGTCCACTTCTTTATAATCACTAGTGTGCCCTCTTACCGGTTTCCAATATCATCCCTGGGCACGCATTGATTCCCCTCTCTAAGACAGAAGAGCAAAATGGGCTTTAGCAGGTGCCCCAGGATCAGAGATGTCGGGGTTGAAAGGATAAGAGAGGAGGAGATAGGAGTATTGCCTGCCCAGATGTGCAGGGGTATAAGTTCTGGGAAAGCAGAAATGATCAAATTTTAGTGGCCTTTGAAGTCTGGGAGTTCCCAAGACCACCTTCAAGTTCAGTAATTGGCCACACAGACTCACAGAATTCAGAGAATCCGATATATGCATGGTTATGTTTATTTTAGTGAAAGGATACTAATAAAATCAGCAAGGGCAGGAGGTCCACGAGTCACCCCATGAGCTTCCAGTGGTCCTCCTGAAGTGCAGTTGTGTGGACAGTGCCTACTTTTTCCAGCAAAATGTGTGACAACACACATGGAAAATTGCTAACCATAGAAACTCATCTGAGCCTTGGTGTCAAGAGTTTTTATTGGGGCTCGGTCACAGAGAAATGGTTGATCACCTATATGGCAGAACTTCATCTCTGGTCCCTCCAGAGGCTGAGCTCTCTTTGTTTTTCTTCTTCTCCCTTGTATGGCAGTCTAACTGATATTTCTGTGTTTTGCTAACAGCTGCTTTAAGGAACATCTTAAGTTTTTGGCAAGGAATAGTTTTACAAGAACCTATAACTAGGTAAAAACCTTCAGAGTTATATACTCAGCTATTCTCTGCCACATTCAGAGATGGCATCATGCAGGCAACCACTGGGTTGAAGACATCCATGGATGAACACTGTTTCGCAGTTTTTAAAAAATGTCTTGAAATGGAAAAAACTAACATACAAAAAACAACACATCCTTACAGCTGTACATGGGAAATATGTCACTTGTACATGGTTTCAAAGTTCTAGCTAATACATAAATAAATATTCTTAAAAATACAGTTTCTAATTTGAAAATGGAATCCTTTCCATTTCAGAGTCAGTTTGATCTTGAAGAGGATGTTTTTGAGTATCAGTTTGTAAATTTTAAGGTCCAAACTTCAAGACCCATTTAGAAATTAAAATGAAACATCTTGCTGTGGCTGTTATCACATGCAGATGACTCCCCAGTAGACCAACTCCAGAGACATGATTTCCCAGGAACTTCCACCTTGGATCTGTCCTGAGCACTTTGGTGCAGATATAGGTCTCCTGGACTTCCCTGGAGGACTTAATTTTGAAGAATGTAAGGTCAAGGCCAGGTCACTCTTGCCTAGTTTGCCCTTTAAAACATAGATCCTGTGACCTGGGAGACTCTAGGTTGGGAGTGGCCAGTAGGAAACCATGGATCGGAATCCAGGAGTAGGAGAGCCCTGGAGAACAACTGTCAACTTGCCAGGGATGGGCGGCTGCACCTCTAGGAATGGGGACAAGGGAGTGTGAGCTAAAAGAGCGTGAGCTCACGGAGCAAAGACAATTTGGGGTTACCCTTCCTATTCTTATCCAGCATGCCATTCACAGTGGGAGGAAAAACCACTTCTTTGCACTGAGGAAGTTTTGAGCTACCCTCAAAGTGGACTGTCTAAAGCCTAATGAGGAAAGTAAAGGCAGGTGGGAGGCAATGGGTCAAGGTATGCCGCCTTATGGCAAGTAGATTATTGTCCCCTTGTTTTACTTGATAGCACTCACCTTAACCCAAGGACAATTGTCCATCTCTTCATACTGGAAACCATGTAAGGCTCCTTAAAAATTGCCTGACAAATGGTTTACAAGATAGCTGAGTAGATGTAAGAAATAAAAACAAACAAACAAAACTTCCAAGGGGCATTAAAGGCTGTTTCTATCAAGAGTATAAAAGAAATAGGGAAGGATGGTAACAGACAGTGTGTTTAAGGCCAAAAGAGTACTTATGTTACCTGGAGGGATCTCGGTCATGCCTTCCATTTCCTCAGAGTATTTGGGAGCGTGCACCTGGTGGGTTCCTGAATGACTGTTCCTCCAAAGGGGCCCTTCTGTATCAGAGGTGGGTTATGGGGCCTCCCCGCTCCCTGTGCTTCTTCGCCCACTACATCGGGCAGCACAGTGGCAGGGGGAAGGCCAGCAAAGCTCTCCCCAGGTTAATGGCGCCAGCTGCTTCCTTGGCATGTAATGATGATGTTTTGTCAGCTTTTGTTGGGGATATTTTAGGAGCTCATGCTAATTTCTTTAAGATCGTAAAAGGATGAGGTATTTACACATCTGCAGCCGCCAGCACTTACTTAGTGGAAAATGATGAGAAAATATTTGGTTGCCTTTGAAGGAAGCCAAAGGAACAGGTCCATAGCACTTTCCAATGGGTCCTCACACTCAGTGTCTCATTGGAGTCTCTCCACAAGCAAATGCCATTTGTACCAGCACATTAACAGAGCCCAGGCACGTTGTGCAGCCCAGGGCAACTTAGTAAGAAACAACTTAGTAAGTAGCAGCAGAGCCAGAACTGGAACTCAGGACTTCTGACCTGAGGTTGGCACTGTTCCTTCTGAGCCCCACATGGACTGAAGGTTCAACATGTAGAGACAACAGCAGACTGCCGCATCTTACAGTAGCATTCATTTGATGGGGGCTTCTATTCGCCTTAGCTTGCAGTTTTGAATGACTACCCATCAGCAATCTTGTCATCTGTCCTCTCACGGTTTCTTGCCTAATTTAAGTCAAACTTGGCACCATGTAACTTCATTCAACTTGTAATGGGGTGATATGGCTGCAATTTTATAGAACTTAAGTGAAATATGTGCACCTAGCCTGCTGAGGATGGCAAGGGATCCATGTCTTATACTTCCTTTGTCACCCCTCATCTTTTGCCTCTTGGTGAATGATACAGGCTTAGTATAATTTTTAAGGGAATGATTACTCTTCTAATCATAAAAGTACACTTCAATTTACTCCAATATATTTGCTTATAAAATGCTACGTGCACAACATTATTTTACAGATATATATCCTATCAGAAGCATATTTCTTTTGGGAGAGCATAGGAAGATTAAGACACAAATGTGGATAGTATGGGACTTTGGCAGTTCCTAAGTGACAAATGAATGCTAGCATCTATAAAGAAACGAAAGCAGGATAAAGCAAATAAGGGGCATTTATTTTCTAAGTATCTATATCCTTTGGAAACATTCCTGACAATGGGTTGACTAAATTGTATTTATTTGTCATGAAGCAAGCTAAATGAAACTGCCCGGGATAATGCAAAATAATTGAGTATAAAATAAAAGACTCTCAGAGGCCCCAGAGACATAATTCTTGCAGGCCCACTCCCAAATCATTCTCAGTAATTTAAGAAGGAAATGCTAATGCAGGCCATTCTTTTCCAATAATTCCTAAGTGCACTTTGGGTGTGTGACATCATGAGGAGGCCCCGGGGAGCAGTAACCACGGGTTAAACAAGGAGACAAGCCTCTAGAGCGCCACAGAGTTTTAAACCCAGAGGAGACTCTGACTTGTATGCAAAATACAGAGGATTAAGAATTGAGTCAACTAAGACCCAGATTTACATTTTAAATGCGTGGTCTCTTTTTGTCCAAGTCCGTGTGACCTGGTGTCAAAACAAGAGGGAAGATGACTCTGGAAGGCAAGGAAAAGAAGTGGCTTCTGCTCCTAGCCAGGTTTAGAAACTCTCTCTCTAATTCACTTCTTCCCAACATCTCAAGATACTCAGCTCTTTCCCGTCCTTTCTTCACTTTCAGCTCAAGTTTACTTATTCTGCAGACCTTTCAGGCCAGGTTGAGAGTCCCCTAAACTTAAACCTGATCATCTGCACTACCACCTTTCCAAGTACTTTTCGAAACATGCTCCAACTCAAAGAGTTTAGTAGGTTCTTTTCTTGAGGGAATAAAAAAGGTTTTTTGGTTTTAGCATTTCAAGGTGTGGCCTGTGGCATTTATCTGGAAGATAATGCTTGATACAATTAACAGCTTTAAATTGGCTATTTTAAAAGGCTTTTTTCAAGCTCTCCCCCTTCCCACCCTTTTAAAAAATATATATATAATTTAAGAGCATTTCTGAAGAAATTAGTATTCATATTAATACTAATATTTGCATCATCTGGGCTAATTCAATGTTCTTTATTTGCCTTTTAAATTTTATTTTAGATGCACACAAACAAAATCGGCTTGCAGCCTGTGGCTTCAAGTCCCGACTTTACTACACATTGTCACAGGCTGCTTGCACACAAAGCATGAGTGGGGTAGGTACTGAGTGTATTCATTCTATATGTACATTGCCCCACAGCAGAAACCCAAACCTAAATCCCAGAATGCACTCCGATACACAGAAGCTTCAAAGGGAAATCTTTCCCTCGAGGGAATTGGTAAAATTGGAGTTGGGTGAACCTCAAAGAAGTCTCAATTCGCAAACATTGCTTATGTTTGGATTTGGAATTGAATTTGGCTCCAGTGGTTGGCATCGCTAAGCTGTGCTGTGAACTACCCCAGCCACAGTGAGGGGTGGGGAAAGAGGAGGAGAGGAAGAGTGAATGGCAGAGTAGAATTTCCAGAAACACACAATCGTGCAATGTTGATGCAATTAAGAAAATTAGAAAATGGAGTTTAAATTGAAAAAGTCCATCTTTATCTTTTGCTTCGCTCTGTATCCTCTATCTTCTTTGATCTCATTTGCTTTCTACTTTTCCTTCCCTTTCTTTTTCTTCTAAGATTGCTATTCAAGCCGGTTCTCCCTTTCTCCCAGTTTGCCTCAGGGGCTTGAGTTATGAATTTCTGGGCTTAAAACGGCCTGGCAGGTTATAAAGCAGTATGTTCAGTATGAGCTAAATTTTGGAAAGGGAAACACATTTATTTATGTGCATGTTATGTGTGTGTATAGACAACACATTAGAAGGGTACTTATAAAATTTCAACAGTTTTTTTTTTTCCTGAGTAGTGGGGTTATGGGTGGTTTTCATATTCTTTTTGTAATATGCTTTCTTACTTTTCTTCCAAGAACAGTTACACTGTAATAAGTGCAATTTATAAAAGGGCTGATAATTTGGCCTGGTCTTATTACCAATTTTTGGAGCCCTTATACTTTTTCCTGTATCCTTTTATGTTTTTAGGGTCGTTATTTAATTTCAGTAAAATTCTGATCTTACACCCACTATAAAAGGAAGCTTTGCTTTTCCTTCATATAAAATATTTTCTGTTTTTGAATGTGCATGTGGTTAAACAGTTATAGCCTCCCTTTAGACAATGGGCAGGTTTCTGATGTGGCGTGTGTAAATAGAAGTTTAACAAAAATTATATTTTGAAGTCTTAGAGAAATAAGCTCTTCCTTGAATGTTTCACACATCAGTCTTTTGTTTTTTTATTATTATAAAATAGGTAGTTACAGGATTCAAAGTAATAAAACACAATCAGAAAGAACAGAAGTATATAAAGATCATGAGCAATCCTTACAGAAAGAAATGAATTATTAGATATCTCTACCCACATATACATGTGTATAAATACATTTAAACAGAGAAGGACAAAAAAAAAAAAAAGATCTTAAATACTTCGGAAAAGACTCAAAGCAATCTATGTTAAAAATGCTGCTAAATACCTGGGAAGTTTTACTATAAGTAAGAAGCCTTGAGAGGAATGGACATTATCTCAAAGCTAAGTGTGGAAACTGGTAAAGATCTTGGCCGTCTTTAGCCAGGTTCTCTACTAAGAATGGAGTGAATCATCTCTCAGGGAGCTAGAAACTCTCTTCCAAATCATGGTAATACTCACATTTTAGAGCTTCGGTAAATCATCATCCTTAGGGTCTTTACTCAGAGATTTCCTTTAAGAAGAAAAACTCCTTTATCTGGGGACACTTCTGTAAGTTCAAAGATTTTATTCTCTTTGTTGGTGTCCAAGAGACATGTGTTTTCACCCAATTATTATGATAAACTTTATCTATATGTTCTGGGAAGATCATTTGTTAATTCATTCTCTTACTCAACAAAGAAGCATTCATTAAGCTCCTACCATGAGCCAGGCGACGTGCTAGAGCCTAGGAAAAAAAGTTGCCGAGCCTTCTGTTGAGCTGATGAGGTAGATTAGAGTTTGTAGATGAGAACGCATTTTGGCCATTTCATTTCATTTTTAGAATAGTGATACCTCAAAAGAATGTCAGACAGGACTGCTCCCCTTTAGGCGGGTTCTTAACAAATGAATAAGAGGTAGAGAAGAGCCATAGAGAGCAGAAGTATTATTGCTCCAATCTGATCGTGCTGCACTCAGAGGGAGAGCCTTATCAGGGCGTCTGAGGTCATGAAGAAACACTGACTCAGACCTTTTCTGTTTTCTTCAATGCATAATCTTCAGTGAAACTCCCTTTTCATGGGCCATGACATACAGCAAAGCTTCTTTAATTCCCAAGGGGAGATGGTGTAAGAGTCTACATCACTGAGGCTTAGTTTATCAGGTATTCTGGTGTTGAGGTTGACAGCATGAGCTCTGCGGCCAGGCATAGCTCAGTGTCTCACTAGGTCTGAGACTTTGGGTTAATTACCCTCTCTGTGCCTCAGTTTACTCACTGTAAAACAGAGGAAGTCATAGTGCTTACTTCATTGAGTTGTGAGAATTTAGTTAATACATATATGTTTTTAGAACAGGTCCAGCCATAAGTAGTCAATGGAGATTTAGCTATTATTATTATTTCAATGAGGCAGCTTGCTACATGAAGATGGATGTTGGAACTGTGGTATAGAATAATGGTTGAGACCATAGATTTCAGAGCCAGACTGGGCTCAAATCCCCACTCATCCCTCATTTGTTGAATAACCTTGGCCAAGTTCCTAAGCATTCTATTCCTCAGTTTCCTCATGTACAGAAGTGTGCTAAGAGTACTACCTACTTCATGGACTAAATGAGATAATACATGTAAGGTATGGGGAGCCATGAGTGGCACATAATAGGCATTTGGTCAATACTAGCATTATCGGCGCTGGCTCTTTGACCTAGCCGCAGCACTTTTCCGAGCCCCCTTTCTTATAGGTAAAATGGGGATGGTCGTTATTGGGCAGCTCAAGCGTGTTCCTAAGTACTTTGTATCTCAATGGGCTGCTTATTAAGTATCATCTCTTTGCTCCAAATACACTCTTCTATTCTCTGTAAAGCTGAGACTGAGACCCTGCAAATCTCTTTTCTGCTTTGCCAGGGGGCTCCATGACAGACTGGGCCGATAGGGGGCGCCAGAAGGATACAGACGAGGGGTGATAACCCCTCTCCGCAGTTGCTACCTCTCTGATCCTGCCTTGTCCTTCTCGAACAGGATAACTCTAACTAGTTACGTAGTTAACAACTTCATACTATTTAAAAAATCTTTTTGTCCAATTATCTCTGTTCAAACAACTCCTGTGGTTTCTGCCACCTGACTGACAATTTAGGGAACCTCAGACTTGCTTAGGAGGCAAGGAACCTGGAAATTAGGGTATTTGGAACAGAAACTCTTTCAAGGTTGATATATTCCATCTAAATTGAGAGAACAGATCATTTTCTCTTTATCAGCTGTTATTGCCTTAGTTTACTACCAATAATTAATAATAGGCCAAAGATCTAATTTATCTTCATGGAGGAATAACTAAAAATTGAGAAATTTCCCTCTACTTATTATTATTTTTCCTCTAATACATAGTTCCCAGAATTTGACTTTGGTAGCAAATCTCTTTGATTCAACTCAAAGGAAATTGGCCTACCTTGGGAGCAAAGTTAAGACTCTTTACTCTGTACTGTTTATGCTTCTGGGGTTTTTTTTTTTTTTGCTTGTTTCTTTTGTTTTTTGCTTTCACATCAGTTTTATTGATACATATTAAAGCATAAATCCATCCAAAGTGTACAATCAGTGATATTTGGTATAATCACAAAGTTGTGCATTTATCACTTCAATCATTATTAAAGCATTTTCATTTATTCCACTAATAATTATAATAAACAAAAAACAGACAAACAAACTCATCACCTCTCAATCGCTCTATGCTTTCTCTGCTGTGCATCGCTGCTATTCTGTTTCCATCTCTCTAGTTTATTTATATTTATATTTTGTAAAAACAGTATTATATATGCACTATCACCCATATTTTTCATGAGGTTTCACTATGTTACACAGTCTCATGTTACATTTTTTTTTGCTTTCCTTCTAGTAATACATGACCTTCGACTTACCCTCTCAACCACTGTCATACCCATATAATAACTCTGCTAGTTACAAACACTCTGATGTGCTTTCACCATTTCTATTTATTTCCAAAGATTTACAAACAACTTATTTTACCAGTTCTGCACAGATTAACCCTCAGCTTTCCATTCTCTACCCTCATTCTATTTTCTGGTGACCTATATTCTAATTAAGTCCATGAGTTTATACAATGTATTCAGTTCATAATAGCGCAATCATACAGTATTTGTCCTTTTGTGCCTGGCTTGCTTTGCTCAACATAATGTTTTCCCGCATAATGGAAAGGTAAACTGCAATCCAAATGCAATTATTATAAAATCTGCATTCGTGAAGTCTAAACTTAAAGGACCCGTTTGTGTTCCATAACATTATTGAAAAATAAGAAGAGCTAGCTGTAGAAAGACAGCAGAGTTCTGAGACCAATGTGGAATTGAATTCCAACCTTGTTGTCGGGCTCAGACTTTTCAATTGTGGCAAATTGTGACTTCCTGTTGTTTTTCCAGGCAAATGAAAAGGCCTCATAAGGATACTTGGACATCAAATGGCTCTTACAAAAGAGCATTTTGATCTTTTAAGTATAAATAAATTAGGAACATACTACAGTATTTGAATGTCTGTTAACATCCCCATGAGGTTAAAAATGGAGAACCGGCAAAGAGCTAGAGAAAATGAGACTCTTTATGGCATGAAACATCTTAAGTAGTCTTGGGCCATTTGATGGGTCCCAAAATACAGAATGATTTATGTATTCTTAAATGACAATAAGATTGTCTCAGGTTAATCCTGAACTTCAAAATGTGCAAGTATCAATTGCCTTTGGAATCTGTTTCAGCAAATGGGGTGTACGTCAGTTTGTGAGTTAGCAGTCCTATGCTAATTAATACATTTTAAGTTACAGATGTTGTTTCCTACAAATCCCAAAAGAAATGTCTTGTGAAAAAAGTGAAAGCATTTTTTCTGTAACGCAGCAGATAAAGAAGAAAAAAGAAGCGATCATACTGGTTTGGTCCTAAAAGATTTTGGATAGTGAAAGCAGTGGTTTGAATTGATTCATTTCTAGGTTAAAACAAAGTAAATTGAGAAGAACATTTCCTGTTACATTTGTTAGCTTTGACGTCAGTACTTCTCATTCTATTAACACTTCTTCACTGATCTCACAGAGTTCAATAAAAGCAAGTCTCTCTCATTTTTTTCTTCTCTAGAAATCCTGCCAGTAGAACTCTTGGCATTAAACTGAAGGTGGGCGATTAAGGAAGTGTGGTATTTTCTCAATACCTGAGGTAGGTTGATGGCCTTGGCCTATCAGTGCCTTTCCCCTTCTGGGCCTTTGGTCCTTCTCTGTAAAATGGCAGCATTGGAGTTCCCTGATCTTTAAGGCCTTTTCCATCTCTGATTTCCTGGGCATCAAACATTCTACACTAAGACTTTAACTACGTTTACTTCCTCCCTGATTTCCTTTCTTCCTCACTACACAAAATTTATTGATATAATCACGGGTTTGATTTCCAGATCAAAGTCATTAATAGTTTTGCTATATGTTATGTTTGAAAAATTTTTTACAGTTGCTGGATTTTATGACCATATTTACAATGCTTTAACTAACTATGTTTAGCACATTTCAGTACTTAGCACTAGTTCCTTTATACTCAGATTTCTTTATTCTTGGGTTCTTTTTGTTGGCTGGTTACATTTTCGAAAAAACATTTTTAAAAAATATGTTTTCTGAGAACTTGCAACTCTGAGAATATCTTTTTCCTGTGTTCACAAGTGAATGACATTTTGAGTTGGTGTAAAAATTTGGCCTATACATTTTTTCCCTGTTCTATTGTCATTAATAATTTAATGATGTGGAGAAGTCTGAGACAAGCTTATTTATTTATCCATCATTCCATATTATTCCATATTATTCCGTGTTTTTTTTTTTTTTTTTGCTTAAACCTACTAATTTTACTTGGATGTTTGATTGAAACTTTTCTTTATGTTTAAAATCTAAAAATAACTATTAGGGTATATCTTGAAATAATTGCTTTAATTTTACTTTTGCCTGATATGAGACGACCTGCTCAGTTTCTACCCAAAAATGTGTGTGTATATTTGTGTGTTTTTTAAAAATAAATCAATTATTATCATTTCAATGAGGCAGCTTGCTACATGAAGATGGATACATTGTTACATATTAATAAAGCATAAATCCATCCAGAGTGTACAATCAATGGTATCTGATATAATCACACAGTTGTGCATTTATCACTGCAATCATTTTAGAGCATTTCATTATTCCAGTAGTAATATTACTAAAAAACAAAAACTAACCAACCAAACAAACAAAACTCAACATCTCTGTCTCTCTATGCTTCCCCTGCCATACAGATCTGCTATTCTGTTTCCTTCTCCCTAGTATATTTGTATTTATATATTTTTAAAAGTCATATATGCAGTATCACCCATATTCATATTTTACAATCGCTTTCGCTATGTTATACGGTCCCATGTTACATTTTTCAGCTTCCCTTCTAGTAATATAAAAGTCCTTAGGCATTCCCTTTCAATCACTGTCAAATATAATAGCTCTGCTAGTCACAAACACCATGATGTGCTCTCATGATTTCCATTCATTTTCAAAGATTTACAAACAAGCTTTTAAACAATTCTGCACACATTAACCATCAGCTTTCCATCCCTACCTCATTCTATCTTCTGGTTACCCATATTCTGATTAGTAATTCCATGAGTTTACATAATATATCTAGTTCATAATAGCACAATCATAACAGTATTTGTCCTTTTGTGTCTCACTTGCTTCACTAAATATAATGTCCTCCAGCTTCATCCATGCTGTCATACACTTCATGACCTCATCTTTTCTTACCACTGAATAATATTCCACCGTGCATATACATCACAATTTGTTTATCCATTCATCAGTTGACGGACACCTGGATTGTTTCCAACTTTTGGCTATTGTCAGTAACACTGCTATGAACATCAGTGTGCAGATGTCTATTTGTGTCACTGCTCTCAGTTCTTCTGAGTATGTATGTAGCAATGGTATTGCCAAGTCCCATGACAAGTCTATATCCAACTTCCTCAGGCACTGCCAAACAGTCCTCCACAGTGACCGTACCATTCTACTTTCTCACCAACAGTACATAAGTGTTCCTATCTCTCCACATCCTCTCCAACATTTACAGTTTTCCGACTTTTTAATAGTGACCAGTCTAATAGGTATGAAATGATATCTCATTGTAGTTTTGATTTGCATTTCCCTAATCGTTAGTGATGTTGAACATTTTTTCATGTGTTTCTTCGCCATTTATATTTCTTCTTTGGACAATTGTCTTTTCAAGTCTTTTGCCCATTTTTTAATTGGGTAGTTTGTCCTTTTATTGTTGAGTTGTATGATCTCTTTATATATCACGGATATTAAACCCTTTTTGGATATGTGATTGCCAAGTATTTTCTTGCATTGAGTCAGCTGCCTTTTCACCCTTTTGACAAATTCCTTTGCGGTGCCAAAGTGTTGAATTTTGAGGAGGTCCTATTTATCTATTTTTTCTTTTGTTTCTTGTGCTTTGGGTGTAAGGTTTAAGAAACTACTGCCTACTACAAGATCTTTAAGATGTTTTCCTACATTTTCTTCTAGGAGTTTTATGGTTGTTGCTTTTATATTGAGGTCCTTGATCCATTTTGAGTTAGTTTTTGTATAGGTGTGAGATAGGGGTCTTCTTTCTTCCTTTTGAATATGGATATCCAGTTATCCCAGCACCATTTGTTGAATAGACTGTTCTGGCCCAGCTGGTTGGGCTTAACAGCCTTATCAAAAATCATTTGACTGTAGACGTGAGGGTCTATTTCTGAGTTCTTGATTCGGTTCCACTGGTCAGTCTCTCTGTCTTTATGCCCGTATCATGCTGGTTTTCTTTTCTTTTTTTGTTTTGTTTTTCCACCACTGTAGCTAAGTAATATGCTTTAAAGTCAGGAAATGAGAGTCCTCCAATTTTATTCTTCTTTTTAAAGACATTTTTGGCTATTCGGATCCCCTTACCCCTTCCAAATAAATTTGATTATTGGCTTTTCAATTTCTGCAAAACAGGCTGTTGAGATCTTTTTTGGGATTGCATTGAATCTGTAAATCAGTTTGGGTAGATTTGCCATCTTAATGATATTTAGTCTTCCAATTTATGAACAGGCAATGTCCTTCCATTTAAGTCTTCTTCAGTTTCTTTTAGCAATGTTTTGTGGTTGTCTGAATACAGGTCCTTTATGTCCTTAGTTAAGTTTATTCCTAAATATTTGATTGTTTTAGTCACTATTATAAATGCAATTTTTTTCTAACTTCCTCCTCAAATTGCACATCAGTAGTGTATAGAAACTCTATTGATTTTTGCATATTAATCTTGTATCCCACCACTTTGCTGAACTCATCTATTAATTCTAGTACCTTTGTTGTGGATTTTTCAGGATTTTCTAGATATAGGATCATATCATCAATGAATAGTGAAAGTTTTACTTTTCCTTTCCTATTTGGGTGCCTATTATTTCTTTATGTAGCCTAATTGCTCTAACTAGAACTTCTAGCACAATGTTGAATAATAATGGTGACAGTAGGCTTCCTTGTCTTGTCCTGATCTCAGCGGGAAAGTCTTTCACTATTGAGTATAATGCTAGCTTGGTTTTTCATATATGCACTTTACCATATTGAGAAAGCTTCCTTCTATACCTAGCTTTTCAAGTGTTTTTTTTTTTTTTTTTTTTTATCAAAAGAGGGTGCTGTATTTTGTCAAGTGCCTTTTCTGCATCAATTAAGAGGATCATATGATTTTTCTTCTTCAATTTATCAGTGTGGTTTATTACACTAATAGATTCTCTTGTGTTGAACCACCCTTGCATACCTGGGATAAAACCATCTTGATTGTTGTGTATATTTCTTTTAATGTGCTGTTAGATTTGATTTGCAAGTATTTTGTTGAGGAGTTTTGCATCTATATTCACTAGAGATATTGGTCCGTAATTTTCTTTTTTCGTAGGATCTTTATCTGGTTTTGGTATTAGGGTTATGTTGGCTTTGTAGAAATAGTTTGGTAGCATTCTTTCCTGTTCTGTTTTTTTTTTTTTGGAAGAGCTTGAGCAAGATTGGTATTAGGTTATCTTTGAATGATTGGTAGAATTCACCTGTGAGGCCATCTGGTCTTGGACTTTTCATTTTGGGGAAGTTTTTGATGACTCTTTCAATCTCTTCACTTGTGATTGGTTTGTTGAGGTCTTCTATTTCTTCTAGGGTTAGTGTAGGTGATTCGAGTGTTTCTAGGAATTTTTCCATCTCATCTACATTGTCTACTTTTTTTGGCATACAGTTGTTCATAGTATCCTCTTATGGTCTTTATTATTTCTGCAGGGTTAGTGGTAATGTCCCCCTCTCATTTCTGATTTTATTTATTTGTGTCTTTTCTCTTCTTTTATTTTCAGTCCAGTTAAGGGTTTATTGATTTTGTTGATCTTTTCAAAGAAGCTACTTTTGGTTTTGTTGATTCTCTCTATTGTTTTTTGTTGTTGTTCTCATTTTCATTTATTTCTGCTCTGAGCTTTACAATTTCTTTCCTTCAGCTGGTTTGGGATTAGTTTGCTGTTTTTTTTCCTAGTTCCTCCTATTGTATAGTTAGATCTTCAGTTTTAGCTCTTTCTTCTTTTATAATGTAAGCATTGTGGGCTGTAAATTTCCCTCTCATCTCTGCCTTTGCGGTGTCCCATAGGTTTAGATATGTTGTGTTCCCATTTTCATTTATCTCAAGATATTTGCTGAATTCTCTTGAAATTTCTTCTAACCCACTGATTATTTAAGAGTATGTTGTTTAATCTCCATATATTTATGAATTTCCCCTTTTTCTGTCCATTATTGAATTCCAGCTTCATTCTGTTAAGTTCAGAGAAAGTGTTTTGTATAATTTCAATCTTTTTAAATTTATTGAAACTTGTCTTATGTCTCAACATATGGTCTATTTTGTAGAATGATCCGTGAGCACTTGAAAAGAATATATATCCTGCTGTTTTGGGGTACAATGCTCTGTAGATGTCTGTTAGGTATAGTTCATTTATCATATTATTCAAGCTCTCTGTTTATTTATCCTCTGTGTAGATGTTTTACCCAATACTGAGAGTGGTGTATTGAAGTCTCCAACTATTTTTATAGAGACATCTATTTCTCTCTTCAGCTTTGCCAATGCCTCATGTATCTTGGGGCACTCAGGTTAGATGCATAAATATTTAGTATAGTTATTTTTTCTTGGTAAATTGCCCTTCTTTATTAATATATAATGTTGTTCTTCATCCCTTATAATAATTTTGCATTTAAAATCTATTTTGCCTGATATTAGTGTTGCTACTTGTATTAGTAAGAAAGGGGTGCTGATGCAAAGTACCAGAAATCTGTTGGCTTTTATTTATTTGAGGTAAAAATGTACAGTTACAAGGTCCTAAAGAGTCCAACTCAAGGTTACTTCCTTACCAAACTCTGTTGCCATGTGTTGAGGCAAGATGGTGGGCAACATCTGCAAGGGTTCAGCCTTCCTCTCTCTCTTAAGGTTTTGTGGGCCCAGCTTCTTCCAATCTCAGTTATAGGCTGGCATAAGGCTCCTCTCTCTACCCAGGGCTCATTTCTTTCCTAGCTCAGCTGTTCTAGCCTCTTCACAAGGTCAGCTGTAAGCTATCAGGCAAATGGCTCATTTCTCTTCCCAGGGCCTCTGCCATGTCTATGGAGCTGTCTCTCTTTCTCTGTGTATCTTCTCTGTGTATCTACTTCTGTGTTCTTGATTGAGCATCCATTTATATAGCCCACCAAGGGAGCAGGGACTCAACCCTGCATGACCTAATGATGTGGTTGAATAAAAGCCCTAATCTTGATTTCATTTAATCAAAGACATCTCAGCTGAATCTAATACAATCAAAGGGTATCACACCCAGAGGAACAGATCAGTTTACAAACATAATATCTCTTTTTGGAATTCATAAAGAAGATCAAACTGCCATACTACTCTAGCTCTTTTCTGTTTACTATTTGAATGGAATATCTTTTTCCAACCCATCACTTTTAACCTGGTTGCATCCTTACGTCTGAGGTGAGTCTCTTGTAGATAGCATATAGATGGCTCATATTTTTTTAATCCATTTTATCAGTCTATGTCTTTTGATTGGGGAGGTTAAGCTATTAACATTCAATGTTATTCCTGTAAAGGCATTACTTATTTCATCCATTTTGTCCTTTGGATTTTTGTTGTCATATCATACTATTGTCTTTTTACCCTTTAATTTACCCTTCCTAATAATCTTCATTTCTATTCTCTTCTCCAAGTCTCTTGCCTTTGTTTTTCCTTTCAGGCTGCAGTGGTCCCTTTGGTATCTCTTGAATTCCAGTCTTTTGATAACATATTTTATCAATATGTTTGTCTGTGAAGACTTTGAATTCACCCTCATTTTTTTTAACTTTATTTTGTACATTTAATAATTGAAAACATAAGCAATTAAAAACTAAAAAGTAAACACAGATGAATAAATATATACATTTCTCAATTAAATGTAATGGATACATGTAATTTTTTTTTTTTTTGTGAATCAAACAATATATTAGGTTCATACTAATGCATTCATACAGTATTTGTCCTTTTGTGTCTGGCTTGCTTCACTCAACATAATGTCCTCCAGGTTCATCCATGTTGCCATATGCTTTATGACTTCATTTCTTCTTACAGCTGCATAATATTCCATCGTGTGAATAGACCACAGTTTGTTTATCCATTAATCTGTTGATGGACACCTGGGTTGTTTCCAACTTTTGGCAATGGTGAATAATGTGGCTATGAACATCGGTGTGCAGATGTCTAAATATAAAAGCCAGGACCATAAAACTACTGGAAGAAAATGTAGGGAAACATCTTCAAGACCTTGTAGTAGGTGGTGGTTTCTTGGACCTCACACCCAAAGCACGTGCAACAAAAGAAAAATTAGATAAATGGGACCTCCTCAAAATTAAACACTTTTGCACCTCACAGGAATTTGTCAGAAGGGTGAAAAGGCAGCCAACTCAATGGGAAATAATATTTGGAAATCACATATCTGATAAGGGTTTAATATCCAGGATATATAAAGAAATGTTACAACTCAACAATAAAAAGACAAATGACCCAATTAAAAAATGGGCCAAAGACTTGAATAGACATTTTTCCGAAGAAGAAATACAAATGGCAAAAAAACACATGAAGAAATGCTCAACATCACTCATGATTAGGGAAATGCAAATCATTTTTGAAGGACAGCTTTGCCAGATAAAGAATTCTTGGCTGGAAGTTTTTCTCTTTCTGTACCTTAAATAAATCATATCACTCTCTTATCTCCTCCATTTTCTTCTTTCTGATGAGAGGTCAGTACTTAATCTTATTACATCCCTTGTATGTGATGCTTTGCTTTTCTCTTGCTGCCTTCAGAATCCTCTCTTTACCTCTGTGTATTAGTCAGCCAAAGGGGTGCTGATGCAAAGTACCGGAAATATGTTGGCTTTTATAAATGGTATTTTCTTGGGGTAAAAGCTTAAAGTTACAAGGCCCTAAAGAGTCCAACTTAAAGTACCATAAGAGGTACTTTCTCAACAAAGTCAGTTGCCATGTGTGGAAGCAAGATGGCAGGCAATCTCTGCCTGGTCTCACCTTCGTTCTTCCTCTTAGGGATCCATGGTCCAGCTTCTTCTGATCTCAGCTGTAGGCTGGCATAGGGCTCCTCTCTTTCCAGGCCTTCGCAGCTGCTCTGTTCTCTTCAGCTGCAAACTATCAGGCAAATGGCTCATCTGTCTTCCCAGGAGTTTAGCTGTTTGAGCTTTCTCCTTTCTAGCACATGGCAGGACCAAAATAACCAAGTTCTCTCCTCTTCCATGTGTCTTCTTCTGTAAGTGTCCTTTTATATAGAACCACCAAGGGAGTGGGGATTTAACCTGAATCACGCCTCACTGATGTTGTCAAATCAAAAGCCCTAAATTGATTTTATCAGGTAAACTTAAAACTTTTGAGTTTAATACAATCAAAGGGTATCACACCCAGAGGAACAGACCAGTTTACAAACATAATCTTTCTCTCTTTTTTGGGGAATGAATCATAAATAATATTAAACTGCTGTACTCTGATATTTGCCATTCTGAATAGTAAATGTCTCAGAATAGTTCTATTTGGAGTTATTGTGTTTGGGGTGCACTGTCCTTCTTAGATATTGATATTTATGTCTTTCATAAGGGTTGGGAAGTTTTCAGTCATTATTTCCTCAAATATTCTTTCTGCCCCTTTACAATTCTTTTCTCCTTCTGGGACACTGATAATGTGTATGTCTGTGAATTTTACATTGCCATTCAATTCCCTGAGATTTGTTCCATTTTTTTCCATTCTCTTCTGTTTCTGTTCTCCTGTTTTTTCCAGTTCAGATGTTTTGTCTTTGAAATCACTAATTCTGCCTTCTAGCAATTCAAATCTGCATTATGTGCCTCTAATGTATTTTTAATCTCATCCATTGTGTCTTTCATTCCCATAAGGTCTGTTACTCTTCTTTGTAGACTTTCAAGTTGTTCTTTGTTCTCACCCAGTGTCTTTTTAATATCCTTTGTCTCTCTTGTCATATTTTCTTTCAATTCTTTGAATTGGTTTAGGAGAGTTGTGTGATTATCATTGATTAATTGTCTTAAATCCTGTATCTCTTCAGGATATTTGGTTTGTTCCTTTGGCTGGGCCATATCTTCCTGTTTCCTAGTATGGCTTGTAATTTTTTGCTGATATCTATTCTGAATATGTTGGTGAATTTACTCTGATGGCCAATTTCTCTTTCTTCCCTATTGTTGTTTTTTTTTCCACAGCTCTTCCTTGGTATTTGGTTCAACTTAGTCGAAGTCTTTAGAATTGTACAGCTTAAGTTATCAAAATCATGCCAAGGACTCACAATGGGGCCAGATTTTCTCCCAGAAGTTAGAGTACAGAGACAACCAAAACCAGTTTTTGTCCATGCAATTTCCAGACCGGCCAGCAGATGGCACTTGTCGATGCACCTTTCCACGGAGAGGAAATTTGTGTTTTCCTTTGTTTTGGTCTGGTTAGAGCCCTGATTCAAAGCAGGCTCTGCTGTCCAAATTCACTGAAGAAAAGCCCCCCAACTCCCCCTCCATTTCCCCTTGTAACAGCTGACAGGGAGGGAAATATCTGTTTCCCTCTCAGTCAGCTCCAATGAGCCAGGGGTTTTACCCAGCTTAATATCTTGGGGGTCGGGGAGGGGAACCCTTCTGGGCCACTGCAGGGATTTGGCAAGTCATGTTTGTTGTTTTGAGTTCTTCATCTCTCTGCTCCTCACCCTCCTGGGAGTGTGAAGCACTGTCCTGGTCTGCTGAGCCCCAAAGCAGGTCCCTTGGACAGATTTTGGTTCTTTCTCTATTGTTTTTGTAGAGATGGCCTAATCTGATGCCATCTTCCCACAATCCCTTGTGTGTGCTGTAATTATTTTCTTCTAATTGCCTTGGTGTCCTCTTTGAGAAAACCTGAAATCCTTAAGTTGGATCACCTGGTCTTCATATCTGTCACCTTATAGCTTCACATTTTCTTTTGTTTTTTTTTTCTGTGTAATTTTTTCTAAAGTTTTTCTCCACAAGACTGATTATGTGTGTGTGTAAATGTAAGTTATGCTCTTTTTTGTAACTAGTACATACTTTTTAAAAATTGTCATCTTATTTTTTCAGCTCATCCTCTTCTTTTCATCTCATTCTTTTATCTACCCTCCTCCCCATTTCATAGCAACCATTCTTTCTTTTTCATCCCACAAAAGATATCAAATAGCTTTCTAGAATTTTCTTCTGGTTCCTGTCATAAATCATTTTAAGAAAGTAACCTGTTCTCTGAGTTCTCTGAGTTACTAGGGTTAGATTATTTTGGGGTTGTTCTATAGAACTGCTGATCTTTCCCTTTAATTATTCTCACAAAGAAAGTTCTACAGAGATTTGGCCTTTAAGTGGCATTATTCTTTGGGTTTGGGTAGCCATTTGACACTTGGAACTAAGAGAAGACATGGCATTCTAGAATCTAGTAGGCATTGCTTTCTGGCTTCTTCTTTCCGTGACTCTGCCTATAGCACCCGTCAACTTCATGTGGGTGTTTCATCCCCAAGATTGCACTATTTCTCTACCAGACCCACTCTCTACATTTTGGCATGTGGTTGCTCAGAGTTTGGTTAATTCAAACAGCAACACCCATGCTGCAGAGTGAGGTTTCCAAGTTTTCTGGTTGTTCCTGTCAGGATTCATTTTCACTGTTGATGAAGGTTTTCCTTTTTTCCTCTGACTTCATGTGCATTTTAATGGCAGCAGCTCTGGCCTGGGCTGCTAGCCAGATGCCATTGTAAAGCATAAATGAAATTTTTGGGCCAAAGAGTATGCACACTTACAACTCCTGCTACATATTGCTAAACAGCATTCAGGAAACTTTGCACTGATCTCTACCTCTGTGAGCCAGCAACTGTGTTTCCCAGGGTTGCTTTCGGCTCTACATTACTGATGTCTCACAGAGATGATTCTTTCAGCCAAACATTTTTATCATCTGCCTGTGCCTGTAGACAATCACGTTTGAGATTTGTATCTTTAAAACATCTGACTGACAAACTTGTATTTTGCTTTTTCTTTCCTATCAGTGTGGTTTAAGTGGCAAAAGCCCAGCATTTGTTGTCGAAGAGTGAGACTGTTCTCCTCTTTATCTGCTGTGTGATCAGGACAAGCTGATCCAGGCCTTCTCTCCAAAGTGCTGATTCTGATCCCTTCGTGCACAGTTGGGAGGGACACATAAATTGAGGGGTGGCTAGGTTTTTGTATGCCTAAATTCTATAGGACTGTTGGCAGAGTGGTTGAGCAAATGGGTTCTCAAGTCAGAAAGTTATCACCTCTGCTAGGCTGCAGGCTTTGGGCATCAATTCTAATATTCCTGAAACTTGGTCTTCTCATCTCTAAAATGGGGATAAAAACACATACATAGCCCTCAGAGTTGCTGTAAGGACTAAATAAGGAAATAAAGGTAAAGATCGCAGCACAGTAATTGGCACAAAATAACTGCTCAATAAATGTTAGCCATTATTGTTATAATAATTAAATTCTCTGACAAGACACAATACACGTCATCCACAAGCACATTGTATCTGTAAGGACAGAAATCTAAGTAAAATTATATATAGCAATTTCATGTATCTATTTTTTTCTTTTAAATCTCCTACACTATGGCTCCAAAGCTATTCTGGAACACATCATTTTAGTTCTTTTTCTTCTTTTTTCTTTCTTTCTTCCGCTTTTTCTTTTTCTTTGCTGTTCTGTTTTGTTTTTTTTAAAGAAAAGCCAGCTGACAGTTTGCAACAGTTTATTTGCAAAGGAATTTTCTTTGTTCTTCCCATTTTGCTCTCACAAAGTCAAAAGAAAAAATCTCACAAAAAACAAAACTTCTCACCCCTTTCCTTCTACCATGAGATTCCAAATAGTTCTTCGAAAAATTATGCCACAAAAATATTTTTATTGGGTTCTCTTTTTCTTATCCTTTCATCATGTGGTTTTGGAGTTCACAGCACCACTGTTGCCTACTTGCTGATGTTTCCTGAATTTACTTCTCAGGTCCTCAGTATTCTGGTCTAATCCATGGACATCATATACGGGACTTGGGGAGGGCAAGAGCCCCTGGAACATGAAGGGCACTCATCCTGTGGGTGCTGCATTGTTTTGTATCAATGAACCGAGCAAGGTCATCTCTGACTTTGGCCTTCTCGCAGTGATTGACTTGCTGCTGATACACAGTAGCACTTAGAACAGCTGAGGCCTTTGCTGTGACTACATCATGGCCCAATTTCTCCCTCTTCCCAGCCTCCTTCCTGCAGACCCTTCTGGCACTCTCCATAGTCTTCCTGCGTGCAAATCTCTGTCTCTAAGTGCATTTCTCAGGAAACCTAACCTGCAACACAACTCTACCTACAGAAAAGCCCAGATGGCCTTTCTATTGACTCCAGGATGAAGTTCAGATTCTTTAGCATGTCTTCTAAGGCCCTTCCTGGTATCCTTTTAACCCAACTAATTCTATCAGCAATGACCCTATTTCCAAATAAGTTCACACTCAAAGGTACAAGGGATTAGAGCATGAGCGCATCTCTTCTCCAGCAGGCTCCCCAAGAATTTCCTGCCCTTGTACTTCAGCCACAGGCCACTTCTCCCCAGACCTATGATAAAACGATGCTCTTTCTTATCCTTTTGCTTTGATCCATATTTTTCTTTTTCTGCAAATGCCTGTCTCAATTTTATGTGCCTGATAAAGTCTTAATTCAAATGTCACTTTTGAAGTTCAGGTTCTTCCATCATTCTACTCAAGTACCTTGTACTTGTTTTGGCTACCACACTAAATTTTGGATGATATACTCAGAGAACCATGACCTTAACCCACCGTAATTCACTCAAAAGAAGGCCTGTGCACACAAGCCAGTATGTTGTCCATGAGATTTAACTTTGGTTTATCCATCCTCGTTTTCTTATACTATTCCTGCCAGATCTGGAGTTTTCCCCAGGTTTTTGGTTGTCTCTCTCACCTCTGCTTGGTCTTGGGGATTCCTGTTATGAGTTGGATTGTGTCCCCCCAAAAGATATGCTCAAGCCCTAATCCCTTGTACTTGTGAGTGTGACCTTATTTGGAAATAGGGCCATTACAGATGGAATTAATTGGGTTAAAAGGAGATAATACTGGAGTACGGTGGGCCCTTAATCTATTATGACTTGTGTCCTTATAAGATGAGGAAAAGAGACATAGATAAACACTGGGGAGAAAGTCCTGTGAATATAGAGGAGGCAGAAATTAGAGGGATGCATCTGTGAGCCAAAGAATGACAAAGATTGCTGGCAGATGCCAGAAGCTAGATGAGGCAAGGAAGGATTCTCTATAGGCTTCAGAGAGAGCAAACCCTGCTCACACTTTGATTTTGGACTTCTAGCCTCCAGACTGTGAAGATGATACAATTCTATTGTTTTAAGCCACTGGTTTGTGGTGCTTTGCTATGGCTGCCTTAGGAAACTAAGGTAGTTTTTTATTTCAGATTTGGTATCTGATCTCCATTCCTTCACAGAAAAAGGTGTGGACGATTGTTGGATCACGGAGGCTCTCCATCAGTTGTGCTAAAATGAGACCATAACACAAAGACATTTACCGTGCTCACATAATTTAATTGCTTGGAATCTGATATTCTCTCTAAAAGGTGGGCTAGGGCAGAGAAGCATCATTACTGGAATGTAAGGGATGGTTAGGATGCAATTGGCGTAAGCGTTGCTATGAAAGGACTTTCCATATTTTAGACAGTGGACTGTGTGCCATGGCAATGTAAAAATGAAACCTGCATGGCTTCTGCACTCAGTGTGCTCACACCATATAGGTCTGACAGTAAGTTCCTAACACAACAGATTAGAAAGAAAAATAATTCAAGAGAAAGGTACCAGTCATAGACCCTGGTGGTCCAGAGAAAGGAAAGGGGATAGGAATCCTAGAAGGCTACCCGAAGCAAGTGGGCTCAGAGTGGACTTCAGTTCACCACCAACCTCACTATATAGCGCTTCTCCAAGGCAAATAACATGTCTAATTTATATTTATATATACCCACCCCTAATAAAGTCTGATATAGTAGGGTTATCATAAATATTGGATGCAGGAAGGAAGGACAGATTTTGGGCATGTGACAGGGGGGTGGGGGAGAGTATGACTACTAGGTTTTACTAGATGAAATTTTACTGGATTTGCCTCTGTTGGGCTTATTGGCTGCATACCACAGGGATTGTCTTTGTCTCCCTTAAGCTAGAGGAGAAGTTATTAAAAGAATGCCTATAGGGTGGCAGAGAGAACAGTGGAAAGACTTGAAAGTCAAGCTCAGAGGATGGGCAGGAACCCTGGAGGCCTGACAATGAGGAACAGCCATGGGAACGGTCTCCTGAGGCCTCTACTGCTGGCACCACTGACCCTAGACACCTTCGGTCTCTGCCTCTGAATTATCAAATTCCCAAATGAATAATTTCCCAAATGACCCTGCATCTTTGCATCACCCCTGTCCCTCCCCACCCTCCCAAGATCCAGTGTTGCAGAGAGGTAGATCCTCTGACTGGAGAGGCCAAGCCTGGGCCACATGCTGATGCCCAGCAGAGGGTGATGGCAGAAGGAAGAGCTGCTGATTCCATGTGAAGGGCAGGTCCCTGCCTCTGCTCGTGACTTACTCAGAGGTGATTCTATTCCCCACGCACATCCCCTCTAAGAAGGGCATCTAGATGCTGGTTAGCCAAAGGTGACAAATGTGCACCCAGGGATGACGAGTTATGTGCCAAGACTTTTGGGCAACTCATGTAAGTTTTCTAATTCTGCCGGTCAACAAAGGGCTGCACCCACAGCAAAGGCTCAGAAGTGGAAAATTAGTCTCTCACATCTTCACTGACAGTTGGCAATATTTAACTACACTTAAAAAGAATGATCCATGAAACTTGTCTGGATCTTTTTCAGGTATGAAAACTAAATCCAGCTTTCTCTCTTTTGCCTGCACATCTGTGATGTGTATCATCTGACCACAGAGATACCTTTGTAGTAAGAGGGGGTTTCCCTAAGGGAGAAACACACACATGGGAAACAAGTGAAATAGACAGCGCTGAGTGGGCAAGACAGTTGAAATTTGGCTTCGTGACCACCCTACACCTTCTGACTCATTGGAGGAGTCAGCTTCTAGTGGTAACAGACACGGGCAGTCAGCTATATCATCCTTATAACGTACCTTTTGTACGGGATTCAGCATTTGTTCATATTAATGTTTACGCCGAGTTATCTTTGGAGTTCAAACTCAGCCTGTGGGTTTTTATGTCTCTAATGAAGACTAAATCATTTTCAAAGATGAAGGAACGGGTAATGTCTCTGAGAATTTATCTATTTGTGTGATGATTCACTGATAAGTACATCCTCAATTTCCAATTTTCCTAATTATACTATGAAACCCCAGAAAAAAGGAGTGTGTTTTTCTTAATGTCTCACACTGATTCGCAGAATGAGAATTGCTCATAATATGGGTTACATTTGTCTAGTGTCTTTCTATTTATACTGAACAACTATCTATTTGATCCTCACAACGAATCTCTGAGGTGGATAAAGAAGTGCTATCCTTTTTAAAGGTGAAGAAACTAAGGCTCATAGATGTTAAATGATTTTTTAAGGTCACATAGTTTGGTATGGAACAAGTTTAGCTCTAAACCTTAGGCAACTCAGCTACAAGTCCAGAGCATTTATAACTAACATCATAATGAACCCTGTCGAAGGAACTGGCCACGAAAATGATTTTTGAGTTGAGACTGTGCTACATATTTGCAAGGAGTAATGGTGATATGCTCATTAGAGAAGGAATGATGTCGAAATTTGCATTTGTTGATTTTTAAAAAATATTTTCTATATACTATACACTCGACAAGGGGTCTTTGCTTTGCTCACTGATGGGTTCCTAAGGGGCCAGAACATATAGGATGTGCTCAATAGATATTTTTTTAAATTTAAATTTTATTTTATTAGTGCAGTTATAGTTTTACAGAAAAATCGTGCAGATAGTACAGAGTTCCCATATTCCACCCACCCACAGCTTTCTCCATTATTAACGTTTTGTATTAGTGTGTTACCTTTGCTGCAATTGATGAGACAATGTTATGATCATTACACTATTAACAGCAGTCCATAGCTTACCTTAGGCTTCACTCTTTGCTATGTACAGTTCTGTTTTTTAATTTTTATTCTGGTTGTATCAATAAATATTTTGGAATGTATTTTTGCAGTTAAGGAAATGGAAGTTAAAAGAGATAAAGTAATTCTAGAGACTGGCAGAGCTGGGATTCAAACCAAGTTGACACTCTCTCATTACCTCACTACTATCACAAATGGGTGAGGTTTATTTTTCACGTTTCCTGAATTTGAAGAAGTCAGTACATTGTGCTTTGTTTAAATGATATTCTGATGCCTATAGACTATGCTGGGAATAAAATTAATGAGATAGAATGAGTGGTAGAATTGTATGACCAACTCCATTCAATCATGCCAATCAAAAATGAAAGCAAGATTGGCATGCATAATCCAACGGTGGATTAACATATTGTAGTTTGTGACGCCAGCGAAAGCGGCTGAGACAGGAGGCTTCTGGAGGTTATATGCTTTTGCACCTAACGTAGACATTTCACAGCAGGTGATGTGTTTTCTAAGCGCTGGACGTGACTTAATGTAGAAATAAGCCCACGAGTACAACACATTCCTGATTTCTGTCTCAGTACAGTTGATGTACGGCTGTGATCTGAGACAAAAGAAACAATACCTGAAGAAATTGGAGAAATCCATAGGCCATTTGCCAGTGGTGCTCTGATTTGAAATGGCTTTTGCTTGAATAATGTGACCTCAAAGGGGAAGCTTTGCTTAATTATACCCGTGTTTGGGAGGGCACGACTCAGCAATCTGTCTTTTCTATGTGACTAAGTTCTGGGGCAGGAAACTCAGTAGTTGATTAATGAATGGGAGGATATTTCATTAGGAGGATATTACAGACTATGTGTGTTCAACTTGGACAATGTTAATTCTGTACTTCCTATTGGTAGGATTGAAAATTATATCTGGGACATGGGAAAAGTCTTTAAATTCAGAATCTTTAGGGGATAGTAACATACTTTAGAAGTTGTAGTGATTTTTTAAAAAAATGGTGAAATTTACACATTATTCATGCCTACAGCCATAGAGCAGGATTAGCCAAATTATAATCTATTTTTACTGCTGTTAAAACAATGGGACAAATCAAGTCATAGAATATTTTGTAGTAAGTGAATGAATTTTCTAGATCACTAAAGCTTATACCTTTGAGTAACACAACTTTGTTCTGATTTTAAATATTTTTGATGAAATTTTTTTTTCTGAAATATTTTTTATTACATAGTTCTGGGGATGCACATAGTAGTTTAGGCTAGCAAATTGGATGAGAGATAATTTATCGGTCTGTTTTTAACTACATGCCAGTCCAACCCTTGCTATTTCCAACCATGTTAATTAGGATATATGCTCCAGAAATATGTGGGCTTCAGAGTCAAGCCTCCTTAACAAGCTGTGTACTAACTCATGATTTTCTTGCTACTCTATGAGAGCAGGGACATGCAGAATTAAGGGCATGAGCAGGTGGGCCAGGAAGACTGGGTTCAAATACTTCTCTAGTACATACTGGTCATGGTTCCCTCCTCCAAAAAAGCAGGATGATAGTAGTAGTATACCAATCTCACAGGGTTGTGTGAGGGTTAAATGAGTAAATATATGTATAATGCTTAGAACAGTGCCTGGCACATATAAAATATTCTCTTGGTGTTAGCTATTTTCAATATTAGATCCATATTTGATCTAAACAGAGGGACTTATTCTCTGCTTATCTGTGGCCTGAGAGAGACTTTTCTTTCATTGTTAATGAAAGCCTTTTTCACAAATTAAAAGTAAAGAGGAAATAAAATGGTGGGCATTATTTTAGCCCCATCTATGCAGCAGTGAAGAAAAAAGAATAAAAAATATCCCTGCTCTCCTGCATCGTACATTCTTGTGCAACGTACCACATATTAGCAATCACAAACATTAAAAAATGTGCCATATATATTGTGAGACAATATATGTTCACTCTACAGGCATTTTTTGTTGCCTGTGGATTCATGGACCTATTGCAATAATGCATTGTTTCTTAGGTCAATGACCTATAGACTGGAACATACCAATCTGGTTCAACCTACCAATCTGGTTCAACATGCTTTTTACAGGGAAAATAAGGACAAAAGAGTCCACTGGAGTCTGGAAATACCTAAATTTGCTTCCTGTACAAGGCTTTTGAGGTAGAACTTTTGAGCCACATCAAACATATGATTTACATTAGTTAGGACTTTTTAGTTGCAAATGACAGAAAATCTTATTAAACAAGCTCGAGCAAAAAGGGACTCTATTTACTCACAGAATTGAGAGGATCAGAACTAAATATGGCTTTAAAAAAGATACCCGGTGATAGGGGCTCAATGATATCAGCGGAAACCAGTCTCTTCTCATTCTTCCTCTCTGCTTTTCTTTGTGTTAATTCCATTCTCAGGCTCTCCCTCATGGTGGCAAAATGACTGCCAATAGCTCCCAGTTTATATCTGCAAAATTCTTAACCTTAAGGAAAGAATACTCCTTTTCTACAAATAGTTTGGGGAGAAATCCTGGGCCTGGTTTTAACTGGCTTGTGTTTGGTCATGTTGTCATCCTTGACCCAATCCCTATGCCTAGAAAAATGTAATGCACTGATTACCTAAGGCCAGGTTACATTTCCTCGCCTCAAAATGGGTGTTGGTTCAGTGCTCTCCAAACTACTTTGTACTAGAATGGGGGTGGGGGCAGTTCTCCCAATGAAATCAGGTCAACACAAGAAGGGGGAATAGATGCTGGAATGCCAATGGACATTAAATGCCTATGCAGGTCAAACCCAAATCCTTACACAAATGGTTCTGTTTGGTATAATTCCTCAAAGTTTATGAAACACTTTCACAGACATTAACCCTCAAGACAATTACACGAAGTCAATAGGAGGGGGCTGCTAGTCACATTTCGTAGATAAATCGCTTGTTCAGGGGTACCTCAAAGTCTTTCCCTGCCTCAGCAGTCCTGCTAAGCCTTGTGAAGTCCTCCTTCCACCAATGCCTGCAGAAAGGCGGCGACTTTTAGAACAAGGAGTCTGCTCTGTTCTATTTTGGTAACAGGGCATTTGCAATCTTCGGTCTCCTCACTGAGTCTGGACTTCTGGTTTCAGTTTTTGCCACAACCGCAATACCTCACAGAGGAATTTTTACTGGAATATGGGAAGAGGAGGAGGTTCTCTTGTGTGTAGATTTTATTGTTCCTACGTGGAGTAAGAGCAACACAACAGTCTCGACTGAATGTTTACTACAATAGAGCCCTAAAAGATGGGAGCAGAAGGAATCCTTGGAGATCAGTTAGCTCTTCCTCTTCCATTCTGTAGACGAGGAGATTGAGGACTACACAGGGGAAAGAAGTTGCCCAATTGCACAGAATTAGTTAGCGGTAGAGCTGGAGCTAGAATTAGACTTTGCTGATTCCTCACTGGATTTTATTTTACTTTTTCTCTATACAACACTGCTGTCTAACATGGAAAAATTATAGTTCATTTGCAGGACTAAATAATGTTTTTCTGTTTTCAATGGCTTCTATTCCCAATGAAAAGAAAAAGAAAGAGAAAAAGAAAAAAAGAATGTGAAACATTTTGGTTTCCAAATTTAGCCCCAGTTAGCTATCTTTTAGCATGTCCCCCAGAAACTCACAACAGACCAAGCTTTCTAGCCATTAATCCCTCAATTTGAGTTAGGAATGTTAGATTTAGCAGCTAAAAATGCAGGATACCCAATTACTTGAATTTTGGATGAACAATGAATATATATATTTTAAGTATAAGTATGTCCTGGACAATATTTGGGATATACTTATACTAAAAATGTTATTTGTTTGTTTGAAATTCAGCTTGAACTGGGCATCCCCTATTTTATCTGGCAACACACTTTAGGGATCCTTTAGAACATGGGTTCTTAGCCTTTTTTGTTCCACAGACTCCTTTACCAGTCAGGTAAAAACCATGGACCCATTGCTAAGTCCACACTGTAGTGTGTACTATTTAATAAATATATCACATCTGAACCAACATGTCCCCATAAGAATAATGTTTATTTGAATTTCAATTCAAGCTCATCGATCCTTTGTTAAGAACCCCTGCATTAGAAGAAAGGACTCTTGCCTTTTCTGGGAGAGGGGAGTGGTTAATAAATGTTGATTGATGGTTGTGTGGAATCTCAGGGAAAGAAAAGATTGTTTGGTTCAGGAATATTCTCCCCTGGTTTCTCACAAGCTTAAAGCTTTGAGGAAGAAGAGTCCAAATTGCTAGAGGACCAGAAGTGGGGTTAAGGCATGATCTTCCAAAAAGAGGGGCAGGTTACAGTCCTGAGTCAGGTTAAATTGACTCAGGGAAATAGCATTCACCCACATTGAGGAGAGGGATGGAAGGAGAAGGCAACTGTGCAGTGATTGCTTCTTGGGGTACTAGTTGTCTATGAAAGTTGGTAAGTGCCTCAGTGCATGAGCCAGTCCACAAAAGCCCAGTCCACCTTGTCTTATTTAGATCCAAGACCCACATCACGTATAGGATTTATCAGATTATTTCTTTATGTTAACACTTTTCTGATTAAGAAAATCTGTCAGAATGGGGGACAAAGAACAAATAAGGAAGATATTAAATGAACAAAATTGACATCTAAAGAATACCATCTACATGCTAGATGGCCATGCCAGCTGCTTTATACTTAAAACTATTCTTCCTTTCTTCCTTTCCTTCTCTACCTCCCTCCTTCCTTTTCTTCCTTCTTTCCTTCCTCACCCATTTTCCTCCTCTCCCATGGATAACCCTTCAACTGTGTTTTTGTGTCCTTTTATTTGTATGTGTTCTTGCAAAATAGTCAATGGTTTTTGTATGGATACGTTTTTAATTTATGAAAATACCATTGTGTTGTAGACCTCATCCCTTTTTAATTAACTCAGCAAATGTATTATAAGCTCCATTTATGTCGCTGTGCCTAAATCCTTTGGTTACTTCTAACTGCTTATTTTTTCCTTTACCCACAGTGTGTTCCTTAAAGGCCAGACTTTACTTACTCATGTTTGAATCTCCAAAGCTAGGCTTAGATGCTGGCACTTAACAAATGCCCAAGCAATTGGTGTTGAGGGATTGACACATGAGATGAATAGTAATGTTCAATTAAAATTTTGTTGACTTAAAAGGAATGAAATGTTAATGGAGGAAGCCATGGCTTGTTGTAGATATTAAGGATTTGCTTAGGAGGATTTCTATGTTAGGATTTTTGATGATCATCAGTTAGCTTATTTAACTTCAGCCTAATACCAATGAACCATAGTCATACTATGATTACCTAGGGACTTCTAAGTCTAGTTGAAAAGGTTTTAACATAGTCCCACTTAAGGTACAGCTCTAGGAAAACAAAAGTGATACACCCAGCCCATAAATTCCGACTTAACTCACAACTGAGTTAACTCACAACTGAGTTAACTCACAACTTAACCTTCGATGGAAATCAGTTGATAGCATTGCTCAAGTCCTATCAGCTCTTGTGAAATTCGAATCCCCTGTTTTAAATCACCATAAATGCAGAAAATCCCACCTTGGTTTCCCTCAAGTAGGACATAGGAATATTTGTGCAAGAAAAAGACAACAGTTCTGGCAATAACAGTACAAAAACCATGGATCTAATTTTTTAAAAATATCTTTTTTGGAAACCTGAGGAGAAAAGTACCAACACAATTAGTGGACTCGTGTCTTATACGTTTATTTTCAGTCACTGTTTACTGAGGGGGCCCCAAACATGCCTTCAGCTGGCTTACGCTGAGTACAGCCATGCAAGCTGCACATTCTGGAAGGGAAATGGCAGTATGACTGAAAGGGCTCAGCCTGTGACTCCAGGTGCAAGGAAGTGTTCAAAGGAGACGTTGCTTGTGCCTCTGTCCCCGGGGACCTGGCGGGGGACTGTGGCAGGAGAGAGGCAGCAGTATATGAAGGGACACCAGGGCAAGTCCACCCTGTTTCTGAACTTTTCAGAAGAAAATCCTTTTACAAGAAGATTATTTTAAGTTCCTTTTTAGTTTTTACAATATTATGATTCATTGAAATCATGGACTTTGGAGCCAGACTTATCATGGTTTTCACCAGATGGTCCAGTGGTGGGACCCTCGCCAAAGACAGAAGCTCTGAGGCCCAGCTTTTCACTATTGAGTTATCCAAACAAGGCTGCACAGGCTTCTTTCCGGCTGAACTTCTTATGGCTTCAACATGGTCAGTGTTCACCGTGACTCTCCAAGAGACCCTTAGAATAATGCAAAACTTATCTGATCATGAAGTTCTTTTGTTTCTCAGAAAATCGATGGGATTTTCTGAGCTACACATTTGGGAAATGCTGCCGTATATGCGGATAACTTTAAAGGGGCTTGGAAGGATGTTTCAGACATTTATTTAATTTATGACTAAACAATAATTATTGATTGATTGTGACCTTGCTATGTCTCAGGCACTGTTTTAAGTGCTTTACATGTATTATATTTATTTTATATTTTTATATTATGTTTATATTTTATATATAACACAGACACTATTATTATCCCTACTTTGCAAATGAGAACACTGAGGCACAGAGAGGTTAATTAACTTGTGAAAGGTCGTATACCTCTCCTTGCTGTCTAATTTACTATTTAATCCAAACATTGAATGTTTAGTTTTGATGACATTTTTCATTTCTAATAGTTCTAAGAAGGTTCTTTTTGTTCTTTTTATCAATGTTATGTTCTTTCATTATCATTTATATTCCTTCTCTTCTCTATCTCTTTAATATTTTAAAACATTTATTTTGTAGGCTTGAATTTGATTTGTAATTCCTGGCTCTTGGAGTGAGTTATTGGGTTTGCTGCATTCATTGACCATCCATCATGATAGCTTATTTCCTTGTGTTATTTTTTAATTTTAGGATGTACCTTATCTTTAGGATACATTGTTACTGTTTCCCTTGTTGTTTTTCTCTGGGATGTCAGATTTAGGAAATAAACATACAGGACATCCATTAAATTTGGATTTCAGATAAACAATGGATAATATGCAATATTAGTATTGCATGGGACAGACTTGTACTAAGAAATAACTCATTGTTTATCTGAAATTCATGTTTAGCTGGACAAACTGTACTTTAAATTACATGTAAAACTGTATTTTAAATTATTAACAGCCTTAATAATTTTAAACTGTATTTTAAATTATTAAGAGCCTTAAAAACAGTCACACGCTTTAATTTAGAATTCTAGCCTAAGGAAATAATCTAACATGTAGGAAACGTTTCAAGCCAAAATATATTTGTCATAATATTAGTTATAATAAACAAAAATCGGAAGCAACCTAAATGTCCCCCCCCCCAAGATGTATTATAGTACTTTCATAGCCTGGGTATCTATTGAGAATTATGTTTACAAAAAATTTTTGTTGAGATGGAAAAAGTGTGTTCTGTATTACTACTGAGGATTATATGTACCTCAAACTGTGCTGAACACTTTGTTTTGTTTATTTATATTTTGCTGAGAAGTATTTCATTGTATGGATTTGCCACAGTTTGTTTACTCATTCATTGGTTTAAGGGCATTTTGGTTGTTTAGTTATTGGGAGATTATAAGTAAATCTGCTCTAAACATTCATATCCACATTTTTTGTGTGGATATAAGTTCTTATGTGTCTTAGATAAATACCAAGGAGAGGGATTACTGGGTAATATGGTAATTATATGTTTTATTTTGTAAGAAAACACAAAATTCTTTTCCAAAGTGGCTCTAACAAATTTGCATTCCCACCAGTAATATAGGAGGGTTCCAGTTGTTTCACACTCTTACCAGCACTTGGTATTGTCAGTTTTTTATTTGTTTGGTTTTTGTTTTTCCATTCTCATTACTGTGTAGCAGTATCTAGTGATTTTAAGTTGCATTTTCCTAATGAGTAATTATGTTGAATATGTTTTCATGAGTTTTCCATTCATATTTCTTCTCCAGGAAGTATCTTCACATTTTTGTCCATTTAAAAAAATCATATTTCTTGCTTCTTATTGGTGAATTTTGAACTCTCCTTATATATTCTGGATATAAGTCCTTTATCGAATATGTGTTTTACTAATATTTTCTTCCAGTCCGTGGGTTATCTTTCCATTTTCTTAATGATGTCTTTCAAAGTACAGAAGTTTTCAGTCTTGATAGAATCCAATTTAGCTTTTTTTCTTTTATGGATTTATATTTTGTTATTTTCTGTAGTATCTCTTTGCCTAACCAAGGACCAAGGATGTTGTCCTATGTTTTCTTCCAGGTTTTTATAACTTTAGTTCCAGTTCTATGATTCATTTTGAGTTAATTTTTGTATGTCATGAATGGCATGGGTTCTGGTTCTTTTTTTTTATTGCATCTTGACATCCAGTTTTTCCAGTACTATTTGCTGGAAAGACAATCCTTTCTCCATTGAATTGCCTTTGCTGACATTTACCTTTGCTGAAAATTAAATGCTTGAGGCTATTTCTGGACTCTATTCTGTTACACTGACCTATATGTCTGTCCTTTCACCATTACCACACTATCTTGATTACTGTAGATTTGTAGCGAGCATTTAAATTAGATAATGTGAATCCTCCAAAATTATTCTTTTTCAAGGTTGTTTCCATGTAAATATTAGAATCAGCTTGTCAATTCTAAAATTCAAAATCTGGCTAGGATTTTGATTGTGATTGCATTGAATTTATAGATCATGTTGAGGAGAATTGCCATCTTATCTATATTGAATCTTCTGATATGTGAACGAGATCTATCTCTCCATTCGCTTGGGACTTCTTTGATTTTTTTATTTGCATTTTTGTTCTCTTTGGTTTATAGATCTTAGAAATATTTTTGTTAGAATTATACCTAAATATTTCATATTTTCTGGTGCTATTATGAATACTATTGTTTTTTCCGTATTAATTTCCAATTGCTCATTACTAGTATAGAGAAATACAATTGATTTTAATCTTCTATCCTCCAAAGTTTCCCAACTCATATTACGTCTGGCAGCCTTTCTTAAGGTTCATTAGGACATTTTCAACAATTATGTTGTCTGTGAAGAGAGTTTTATTTATTTATTTCCTATCTATATTTCTTTATTGCATTAGCTAGGGCCCCCAATGTGATGATGTGCTGGAGTGGGGACAGCAGAATACAATTTGAATGAGTTTTATGGAGTTATGGCAGTTTTAAAGCAATGGAAAATTAAAGGAAAATGTATATATCATGAGTGTGTAGGTTAGAGCCACCAAATCATCCTAGTTTCTTTGGGACTTTCCTGGTTTTAGCAGAAAGCCCTGTGTCCCAGG
This sequence comes from Tolypeutes matacus, assembly GCA_026826555.1. Taxonomy (NCBI): domain Eukaryota; kingdom Metazoa; phylum Chordata; class Mammalia; order Cingulata; family Chlamyphoridae; genus Tolypeutes; species Tolypeutes matacus. The sequence continues at coordinate 4,740,727 of JAKSZT010054079.1, forward strand.
AACTCCCTCTGTCCCAGATAAACCTGGATGGTTGGTCAATCTAGTGTGTGTACTTTGTTTGTATGCAATAGGGGGAAGGTAGGTGAGGGTGGAGAATAAGGGATAAACCGGCTTTACCTTCTTCCTATACCCATCTTTAAATGACATGGCCCCTTGTTATTAATCGACACTTTCTTTTATTACAAGAAATATATATGTAACAAGAAGAGACTTTAAGTTTCTTTCAGTTGGATTGGACACTAAAAGTATTTATAATTAAGTAGAAATAAAATATTATCCATGAGTTGGTCTTCTAACATGGGCACCATTTATTTGAGTGTCAATTTAGTACAGAAGATTTAGAAAAAAATTCTTTCAGCCTGCACCTCATCTTCATAAATAAACTCTGCATTCCATATTTAGTGGAAAGGCCTTTTTATCTTTATATTTTTTGAGCAAGTAGTCACAAGAGGAAAATTCATATAGCTATGTATGGCTCATGCCAAAAGGAAAAGACATAAAAGGAAACATGTAAACCTTTCCAACTTAGAGATTAGTACAAATCTTTCAAATGTCCCTGAAAATAATATTCATAATAATTTGTCCTGATACATGCACTAGTATGCAGATCCATGCAAAACAAAAAAACTTCCATGGTAATCCTTACGATGCTCATGGAAACTATACTCAAAGTAGCATCTGAGTCATTTATGTTTTGAATATGATTTATAGAGTGGAGTTAAAATAAATCTGAAGCAAAGAAACCCTTGGTTATATTGACTACAAATATTATCATAGTAATTCTTTTTTTTTGTCTTTGCATGAATCATAGGCAGTCAAAAGTGTCCAAGGAGGGCAGCCACAAATGGGGCTAAACATGAGTAGTTTAATCCACCCAGCTTTTCTCAGTCTGAGAAGCAAATTCAGGCCTATTTTCCAGTTTCTCTAACTGGCCACCACCTCTCTTCTTCAGCCTATGTGGCCCTAAATTTCCTGCCTCTCCCTCCCCTGGCCTAGGACCCACTCTCCACCAGGGACTTCACAGTGTTCTTTCCACTCTCAGTTTTCTGGCAGGCCCTACTAAACAGGGCGGTTATGCTGTTTTGTTTTGTTTATTTTTTCCCAACAACACAGACACATCTCACACATAATCCATCTTTGTGGTTGGTGTGTAGATAGGAAATTGGGAATTGTGCAGATATCCCTATTCTTTGGGAATATTCAGCTTTACGCTTTGGCTTCTGTGCTGTGATTCAATGAGTCCTGCTATGAGTCAAATATTGTTCTTCAAACTATGCCACATTACCTTATAATTTGTGGAACTTTAATGGATTCTCCCCCACAACTCCTTCCTTCTATTGAACGTGATGTTCACAGAGAAAACAGCATAATCTACCTATCTACTTTTTAATGCGACATTTAAAGAATAACCTTTCTTAATTTCATTTTCAAGGTGCTAATTCCTTCTTCCACATCACCTCTTCCTCTTATATTCACAGTCTCAGTCAATGACACAGCCAGAAACCACAAAACCACCTTTGATTTTCTTTCCCCCCTTCCTCCACAAAGTAAACAGGGTCTGTTGATCTAGCTCTCACGTCATTCCCTTCACCATCTCTCCTCTTTGTCCCGGTGCTCCCATCCTGATTGACAATTCGTGCTTTCTCCTAGACCAAAGCAATGCTCACTTAACTGATCTCCCTGTATGCAGGGTCCCTCCGCTCCTTACATTTAACTCCACACAGCCACAGAAGAGTTTTCTTAAGCACAGATTTCATCACGCCATTTCCCTGCTTGAAAGGCTTCAATGGTTCCCAGTTGTCTTCCCGTCAAAGAGCAGTCCCTTAACTGGGAAACCAAGGATCTTTATGATCTAGATGCAAACTTCCTATGGAGTGTTGTTTCTCTCCAGCCCCTCCCACTTGCAAGCATCAGGCACACTTGCTACTTAGGAACACTTCCTTCACGCGCCTTGGTGCCCACTGATCCTTCTGTTTGCCTGCCTCTCCATGTCCTCTTTCCCTCTTCCACAGACATGCACAGACATTTCCAGGCCCAGTCAAATGTTACTTCCTGGTTGAAGTCCCCTAAACTTTCCTTTCTTGTGCCAACCCTTTCCTGGCATTTTATGCATTTCCACCATAGTACATGCCCACTAGACACGGTAGACAGATTGCCAGTTTATTATAGGATGAAGGTTTAAATGAGAAGGTCTTTTCTTTATTTTTACCTGTACTTCCACTGACGAAAATCGTGGTTGGCTCATAGGAGTTGTAGCATCACGGCTGAGTACCTGGGCTCCAGACTGACTGACCGGTTCTGAGTTCCTGCCCCACTGCTCCCTGTGTGACTTTGACAATCACTGACTTAAGTTCCAGTTTTCTCATATATACATGGGGTATAAAAACAGTGCCCACCCATGATTGTTGGTCTTAGGTGTCCATTGGCTGGGCTGTATCGTACACAGTTATTTAATACACACTAATCTAGGTGTTGCTGTGCAGGTATTCTGTAGATGTGGTTAATATGTGCAGTCACTTGATTTTAAGCAAAAGAAATTATCCTCAAAGATGTGGGTGGGTCTTATTCAATCAGTTGAGGCCTTAAAAGCAAAAACCGAGGTTTCCTAGAAAAGAAGAAATTCTGCCTCAAGACTACAGCATTAACTTCTGCCAGAGTTCCCAGCCCATTGGCCTGCCCTGTGGATTTTGGACTTGCCAGACCCCACAAATGGGTCAGCCAATTCCTTAAAATAAATTTCTTTATATTGATTCTGTTTCTCTAGTGAACCCGGACTGATGCACTGCCTAAGAGGGTTGTAATGAAGATTTAATGAATTACTCCATGCCAAGTGCATAGAACATGGCTTTATAAACAGTTAATATTCAACAAACCTATCTCTTATAAGAATTGTTCGATTTGTTTTCATTGAGGGAGAATGATGTGAATGGAGGGATGTAGGGAATGAACAAGTGAATAGATACAAAACAATGAAATTTCTCTTTTCTGTCTTTTTCCTGTTAGTAATTACAGTTTTCTCCATTTTTACCAGGCTTTATGTTTCAGGTATCTGCTCCCTCCCTTGCCACTCATGTCCCATTTATTTATGTGTGAATGAATTCACTCAAGATACATTCATTTATTGATACATTTTACAAGTATTTTTTGATGGACTAAAATTTCCTAGAAACATATTAGGCTCTCAGTTGGAATTAAAAGGATCAATATCCATTCATTTATTCATTAACTTAGTAAGTATTTGCTAAACACTTGCCTGGAACTGTACTAGTCCAAGGGACTACAATGGTGAATAATATCAATACGATGATCCTCGTCACTCAGAAAATTCTAGTCTAGTGGATCAGGGTACACCTAGTTAATATAAAGAAGGCACAACAGTGACATTAATACAAACAAAGTGCTATCAGAATCTGGGAAGAAGGTATATGGAGAGAATCTCTTCATATAGGGGATATCTGGAAAGGCTAGTTGGAGAAGGTGACACCCAAGGTTAATTTCTTCCTCTCTTAAAGTCTGAAATGGGTTCCTGGTCAGTAAGTGAGTATTTCCCAGCATATATTCAGATACCCAAGCCCCTTCCATCTGTGACTCTGCTACCTTCAATACATTCTTGTAAGGTTGCTGTCTTTGTCTGCTTCTGGCTGACACAAGGGGAAAGAGCACAAAGGACTGCACTTGAGAGATTTTGGTGGGTCAGCTCTGGAAGTGGCACCCATTACTTCTACTGGCATTTTGCTATTTAGAAACCAATCACAGGGTCATTCCTTATTGCAAAGGAGGTCAGGGCTGGTAATCTCACTGTGTTCTCAGAAAGAAGAGGAAAGGGGTTTGGTGAACAGCTATCCAGCCTCTGTCCCAACGCATGAAGACTTTAGAAGGGCATGTATGCTGTGGGAGTATGTGCCTAATAGTTTAGAATAGCTAGACTCTTGCCAACTAGGAGCTGTTGTCATCAGGGAAATGCTGCTGTAAAAAGACTCGTGGAGATTAGATTTAAAAAATGGAGTTCACTCAGACAAGTACCAGTGCCAAAGGGGTCATTAACCATGTGTGCTGTTTCTGGACAAACGCATGATTCTGGACACGTGTATTTTGGGAAAGAGAACAAAAGCAAGTTGCTTTTTTCTTTCATTAAACTTTGGACATATCATTCTTCTGAGCAACTAGCTCATTTAATCAAAATCTAATGGATACCTGGACTTCGGCATTTCCTAGACACCTCAAACTCGGAGTGTCAAAGATTTAACTCATTACCTTTTCCCTCTCTTTTTCCCCACACATAGGATTCTTTATTTCATTTATCAAAACTTCTTCAATGAAGCATACTGTGCATAGGAAAATGTGCACATATATTAGTGCATGGATTTTCATTAACTAAGCACACCTATATGCCTAGCACCCAGATCAAGAAAGAGAAGGTGACTGCCACCCTAGACGCCCCTGCTGGGCCCCACTTCCAGTCACTATTTATTGTCCCCCCTGGTCCTCCAACCACTATCCTTACTCCTAACCACATAGATTAGATTTGCTGGCTTTGTACTTCATATAACTGGAGTCATGCAGTATCTAATCTTTTGTGTCTGACTTCTTTCATTTAACATTATACTTGTGAGATTTACCCATATTCTTTTGCCTAGTTTTGAATAATTGATTTTCATTGTGTGAGTATATCACATTTTATTTATCCATTATATTACTGATGGGCATTTGGGTAGTTCCCAGCTTTTTTCTTTACTAATAAATGTCTTTTGGTGACCACATATATGTATTTCTTTTAGAATGAAATACCCATGAGTGAAATTGCTGGCCATAAAGTATTAATCTTTTTATCTTTAGAGCCAGTCCAGATAATTTTATATATCTCTTTTCATTTTCTTGCTTCATTGGAGCTCCCAAAATCTAATGCTTGCAACCCTCAATTGGAGAACAACTAAAACAAGTCCCAGCCATTCTCTTGTAGTTCTCCCATCCTGCTCCTGGACAGGAGAACCCATTTGCCTTTTGGCCTCATTGGCCTGGGCCATAGGCTCTCAGATCCCTCTGGAGAAGAATGACTTCTCACCAAGTCACAAACAACAATTGGAAGGGAGAAGTTACCTGATCTAGTTGATTATAGTGAGGTCCTGGTGAGGACTGGGTTGTAATAAACCTCTTCAAAGGACCAAAAGGTTCATAGATTTCCTATTATTATATTAGCTACAGAAATAAAATCTGCATGTCCTTCTCTCAATTACCTAGGAAAGGCATGACTAGGTACTGGTTTTGAAGTGGTCAAAGGAGACAGAATGGAAAAAGCCACAGTATTAAAGTATTTCTCTTCCAGTCATCTGGTCACCCAGGCCAGGAACATGGGAATCATTTGCTCTTTTCTCCCCTTTATTTTTACATCTAATCAGTCACCAAGTTTAATCTATTTTACCAATAATGTCTTTCAAATCTACCTTTGTTTTTCCACCATCCTGTCTTAATTTAGTCCATATCATCTGTCTCTGTCCCTCTATCACAAAAATCTTAACTGTCCTTCTTCCTTCATTCCTCACCCCTTCCCATATACCCTACCTCCATCAGTCACTTATCCAAATCTTCTGGCAGAAGGTCATTGTAAAATAGAAACCTCATTTAGTCATGAGGTTATTCCCTAACTGATACCCTTCAATAATTCCCATAGCCTTCGGTATAAAGTATCCTTGTTTGAATATACCTGCCAAGTTCAAGAAACAAAGATGAATAAAATAGATTTATGCCTACACCTTTGGCCTCATCTCTTACCACTTCTCCCTCCTCTCCATAAAACCCTTATCTTCAGCTACACTGCACATCTTGCACTTCTTGGGAATGTCCTACTATCTCTCATTTTGCATACATTGCTCCTTCAAGCCCTCTTCTTCAACTTACCTTCCTCTGCTGTCTCCTTTTCCTCTTTGCGCATAAAGTGTCATCTCCTCCAGCTAACCCCTGCCTTCCTTGAAGTCAAGATGGGGTCCTTTCCCTGGGTTCTCATAGACCAATAATATGGTAGGACAGTCATCTGTTTGTCTGTCTCTTTCCCTGTGAATCTCAACTTTGGTTCTACTTTGGAATTACCCCCAGTGATTATGATTTAATTTTTATGAGTGGGGCTAAGGCACCAGTACTTTTAAAAGTCCTAGCTAATTCTAATGTGCAGCCAGGGTTGAAAAACACTGCCCTGGACTCTAAGTTCCTTTGACCTTAGACCCCTTGACTAACTTTGTATTCTCAGCGTGTCTCTTCTCATGGTCTTGCACAGAGCAGATTCTCCGGTTCTCAGTCAATATTTGTTGAGGAAATGAGTCTAGGTCATGAAAGAAGAAGGTTGTTGGGTCATATTTAAAGGACTAGGAAGAGGAGGGATTTTTCTAGTCTTCTGGCAGAGACCAAACATCTTTCCTTGAACATTCTCTGTAGAGCTTGGCCAAGTTTAAGGTGCTGGATAGGTGCCAGTCTCCTACCCGGGAGATGTTTAATCTTGGGCTGTTTCATCTCCATTTGCACATTTCAACTCACTAGTCCATCAATCACAAATGCTGTATGCATGAGTGAATCTGTGGAAAGAATGGGAGTTTCCTAGCTCTGCAGCTTATGGTGTAATACAATAATTAATAGAATAGACAGAGTTTATTTAAGTGGGAGGGCAGGGGATCGTGGCTCTTAAAATTCATTTTTATGGCTCTTCTTTAATCTTTCAGAGTTGCATTTAGCAGAAGACATTCCTGTTATTCAAAGGAAAGTTATTAGAGCAGCTTATATCCCCCCACCCTTTGTACACTACAAATAAAAAATAATTCAACTGACAATATTAACTGTACTCACAGTGAAGTCTTTAGTTCTGAACTCATGTTTGTTTCCATTATGTCTTTAAAACATGTACACTATCAGCTCATTTTTGACATTTTGTATGTTAAAAAAAAAAAAAATACTGCAAATCTGTCCAAATTCAGGAGAAAAAAGGACCAGGCATAAATTTTCAACAGATACGTAGAGGATCATTTTTTCCTATAACAACTAGACTCCAGTGTTTTATTCTTTGCTTTCCAATGGAGTTAAGGACATATACTATTTTGCCATTTAGAATTGTGTGTGTTACTTTTAATATTTTAATGACTACAGCTATAAGCCTTAACTGAATCTATGAAAAAATACTTGAAATCAAATGCAGACTATCCAATGGAGACACCCTTTTTCATGGTTTCTGCCTTTCTGTTGGTTTTACAATCTTCAGTGGATCCTGGGTCCTAAGGCAAAGATTAAGGTTTCTATAAAACCAGGAAGCCCATTAAAACACAGGCTGCCATTTCAGAAAAAGAAAGGGAGGATAGAGATTTACAATCTTTTGGATACTAAGAGCTTTTCTCATAAATGCTGTACAAATAGAAATGGGGCAGTGACATGATGTGTATACTCCCAAGGTTTCTGATTCTGGAGCAAGACTGTGTGTCTAGCCCCATCACCAGCAACTGAGAATGGGCTCCTGTGTCTCATTCCTTAAATACCATGTGTCATTGGTTTCTCACCTCTTGTCTTGGTCCCTCCACTTAATTATCCATCCTACTTCTACAGTAGTCCTCAGAAAACATGATTTTGTCCAGCGTCTTTAAGTTAAAAATCCCTTAAGTCTTTCCTTCCCCCTTCACTCAAGGTCCCTGATATCCTTCTCTGTATTCCTTTGCAAGCCCTCCTGGGAAGGAGGCATGTTAAAAATATTTCCCTAGTTGAGGAATTTGAGGTCTGAGGAGTGACTCTTCCCAGGGTCACACAGATAGCAATGGAGTCATGGTTCAGTCTTCTGACTCCTGGCCCAGTGCTCTTCCTACCATGCCACATTGTCTCCACACCTAACCTCTATTGTTGAATCTGTAAAATGGGGTTAAGGATAATAACTTGCCTCCCTGAGGTCAGGAAGTATGCTGGCAAGCCTCCATGATGGTTCCTATTAGCCCCAACTCCTGCACTGAACAGGGCTGACCTGAGTAAACCAGTAGGATCTTCAGGAAATGATGGCATGTGGCTTTTGAGGCCAGGATTGTTTACTCCAAGGGAGGTCAGCTGCCATATGGACACTCAAGCAGCCTTATGGAGAGGTGACACAGCAAGGAATTGAGGCCTCCTGCCAACAGCCATGTGGGTGAGCCGCCTTGGAAGTGGATCCTCCACCCCAGTCAAGCCTTCAGATGACTGCAGCCCCTGCTGAGGTCTTGATGGCAACCCCCTGAGCCAGAACCACCCAGCTAAGCCACTCATGAATTTCTCATCTACAGACACTGTGAGACAATAGATATTTTGTTGTCTGGAGCCACTAAGTTTTTGGGTAATTTGTTATTCAGCAACAAATAACTAATATAGTGCTTAGGAAAAAAAAAAAACAAAACCTTTTAAGGTCCTTTTTAGCCCTGAGGTCTGGGTTTTTTTTTTTTTTTTTAATTTTTAACAAATCAATTTTATTGATACAAATTGATAAAGTATACAATTCATCCAAAGTATACAAGAGGTCTGGGGTTTTATGAGAAGATGGTGATTTATCCTTCTCACTTAGACACATAGGAGTTTGTCCTGCACTCAAATGAAAAGACTACTCCATAGCTAATTTGATAGATTTTTTATTCCTGTGATTATAATTAATTTACCAAATTATCTCACATCACAAATAGAGGGGGATTCTTACACAAAGAAGACCCTTCCAAAACTCCTTTTTGTTCAAGCTCCCTGTGGATGTTTGATGGAGGTGAGGATATAGATACCTGTGTATTCTCTCTCTTAGAGCTCTGTCTCTGTACTCTGACCTCCATCAACATCCACAGCCACAGCTGGCATTTGGCATGTCTTTACCTCCTAACTGAACCAGACTGATGGGCATCAAAGTTTCTCCCTTTTGTTCACCTTCATTACTGCTCCATGATCATTCTCAAACCCAGACCTGGTGATAACACTCCTCTGTTTAAGAGCACTCACTCTCTCTCCATCATCTTGATGCTTCTCAGCCAGCGACATAAAGTCCACTAGGACCTGGTTCCCACCGGCTTCTCCAGGTCTCCCCTCTCAGGCCCGAGGTTCTGGCCTCTCTCTATACTCTAGTTCCCACACATGTCCCCAACTTTGCTGATTCTATTCCTTCCATGTTGGTGGCCCTTCTTCTTTAATGCCTAAAATGCTCTGCTCTCCTCTCCTTCTCTTCTGGGTAAGCCCCTTTTCATCTTTAAGGTCTAGCCCTTGGTGAAAATTTCCCTGGTGCCCTAAAACGTTGTTTACTTTCTCTCCTGGGCCTTCAAGCACATCTGTCCCCTTCTACTAGAGCACTTAATACTCTAGGTAGGGATGCTTTGTTTACAGGTCTCTCTCATCACATTACGCTTGAAATTCCTAAAGGATGGTCATTGTGTTTTATTCCCTTTATTCCCTCCAGTGCCCACAGCACTTAGTTCTGGGCTGGTAACAGAGTAGACAGATGTTCAGTTAATTCTGAGTAGAAGACTGGATGAAAGAATTAAAAATGGCTTAGTTTTTCCCCAAGAACATATTATATCCTTAGAGTATACCTGGGCAATTGTCAAGTCCTCTGGAATTTGACATTTTAACTTTAAGAAAGCTACAAACACCCTAAATCCTGAGCTATCACTGAGGACAAGGCTGGGCAAGCTTCTGTAAGTGCTCAGATTCTAGTTTGATGGTGAGGGGTCTGGACTATGCCCTGCACTGGCTGAGTGGGGTGAGGCAGCAGCTGGGGATGGTTCGTGTGGGCATCAAGGATGCTGAAGCTGGCCAGCAGAATGAGGTTGGAAAGAGTAAGGCAAAAATGGAAAGAGGGCTGGGAGGAGACACAGCAGTCCCAGAGTGGCGAAGAATGGGATTCTGGAAGCAGGGAATGTCTGGAAATGCAGCTGGACAGGGAGGTCTATCAAAAGGGAGTAAACATGGCCAAATCATCTCAGTTCTCCATACCTCACTTTCTTTACCTATGAAGAGGGGAAAATAATATCATTTACTTCATAGGATTGTTGTGAAGATTCAATGCATAAATATACATACAGTTCTTAGAACAGGGCCTACTCCAGAGTAAGCACTCCATAAATATCAGTTCTTTATATTTGTAATGCTATGGTATTAGTATTAAAGCAAAGTCCCAGGAATGCCAGTTCCTGAGGGTGGAGTCAAGAGGGCTGATAAACCAGAGTAAGACAGAAGTCCATCTCCAGAACCCAACTCAGGCACAAAGAACAAGGACAGAGGGCCAATAATGCTAGACCTGGGGTACAAAGTAGAAACTGGGCCTGGAGAATATGGCAGAAGGGCAAATTCTAATGAACAAAACAAAATAGGAAACAAAAGACCTTTCATTGAAGGCTGCCTAAATTTGAGGCTCTACAAAGGCCCCTTACAAAGGTGTTAGGACAAAGCATATAAAATTACCATTTGTCTACCTTAAAATGGTGGAATGTTGGCCGTTCCATATAGTTTAACCTCATGCATCACACGGTATACCCCAGTAGTTTAAAGTATGATCTCTGGAGTCCAATTGCATGAGACCAGTGGTGTGACCCAGACAAGTTACTTACGCTTTATGCCTTGGTTTTCCCATTTGTCAAAATGGGGAAAATAGTATATGGGCACTTCATTAGATTATTGTGAGGATTAAATAAATGTCATAGGAATGTTGTGAATATTTAACTGAAATAAGCTGTTTAGAAATGTGCCTGACACATAGCAAATACTCAATAATGTTAACTATTATTATTCGAGACCCTGTGAATGGTAGGCTTCCAGTAAACATGCATTGGATGAATGAATGAATCCATGTGACAAGCCCTGCAAAGAGCCTGGTCATTTTTTTTTTTTTTAAGATTTTTATTTATTTATTCATTTATCCCCCCCTTGCTGCTTGTGCTCGCTGGGTCAGCCAACCACGCCGTGCGGGCGGGCCTGCCCTCACCAGGAGGCCCCGGGAACCGAACCCGGGGCCTCCCATATGGCAAACGGGAGCCCCACTGATTGAGCCACAGCCGCTTCCCAAGGGCCTGGTCATTTTAAGCCCCAGATAAGTGTTCGCTACTATAATTATGTTTTATGATTAAATCTTATAATCCTATGAGATAGATCTGGTTGTCTCTGGTTTCTTAGGTGAGAACAATTAAGTTACAAAAAGGTGAAGTAACTTTCCACAGGGCATACAGTCAGAAAAAGACAGAGCTGGCATTTGAAACCATGTTTGTCTGACCTTAACATCAGAATGAGTTCAAGGTCAGGGTTTGGAGAGGACAAAGGATATTATATGCTTCCGATTTGGGGCTGGGACTACTTAAATCCCGCTTGTTTCAAATCAAGATGGGACCCCAGTGTGAGTGGGGCTGAGCCTGCTGTTGGGATCCATGTAACCCAGTTGGGTATAAGGAGGGTGGGCCTTAGATTATAGTTGGCTGTACTCTTTGTTTTCTAAATTTAACTCTGGAAAGACATTATCACAAACAGATTGCTAGGATGAAAAGGAAAGGGGACTTCCTTAGACGGTTGGCTTGGGAGTCTGAGCTAGAGTGCAGAGAAGCCGGGTGGCAAGCACGTGGCTGACACTGACCAGCTTGCTGGTGCGGTGCAGAGTTTGGTTTGGGAGGATGGACTTGTGGTTCAGGCCAGCTCTGCCCAGCTCTACCTTCCTGGACACAGCAATTATGAACTGATGTCTCAGGCAGTATAGCTGGGTCCTGAGGCTGCTCCTAAGTAGGACATTCCTTATGTTCTTTCTTCTTGCAAAGGTAGCTTAATGCAGAGGGCCTGCCCAGGATGCCAAGTGGAAGGTCCATCCCTGGACCTTCTCACAAACCTCAAACACACCAGCAGTTACTTTCTGTTCAGTTAGAAAGAATGTCCTTTTTCATCTAAATTCTGAAATTGGAGCAATTTCGGTGATAGATACCTCACACTGAGCGCCTTCTGTATGCCAGACACAAAGCATTTAGGAACAAGAGTTCTTCTCAAACTTTGCTGCGGATATGAATCACCTCGGAATCTTAAAAATAACGAAAATTCTGGTTGAGTCAGTCTGGAGTCTGCTCTGAGACTCTGCATTCCTGCAAACTCCCAAGGGATGCTGTGCTGCTGCCCCATGGACCCTACTTGGGGAGGGCTTTGCTCCTGAATCAGAATCTGCATTCTAACAAGAGCCCCAGGGGAGTTGTGCGTACATCGAAGCTTGAGAAGCACTGATTTACACTCCTAAGCCACTTTCTTGAATGATAATGGAATTTCTTTTTTAACTAAGTTGTCATTGAAATGTACTTGTAACAGCTATCAGGCTAGTGCAAATTATCTAAGACTGCAGAATTTAGAAAATGGAATAATACATAAAGGTAAATTTAGGAGTCCTTCATAGTAATTATACCTTCTATCTGCACCTTTCTTTGCTATTTAGAAAGCTCTGTCCCGTATTTTATCTTCTTTGATCCTCACCAAGCCCTATTTGATAGGTGTGGAGCAGCATGGGCCTGTGGGTGTGTCAGTCACGCCCAAAGTTCAGCACACGTGCTGGGTTACCATAGCTGCAGATTTTTTAAAGTGCACCCTCAGCAACTCACGTTCACACACACCCCATTTATAATAGGAAATGGCATTATTTTTTAGAGAGAAAGGAGGGGGAGATAAAGTAATGAAGTGTGAAGTTGACTGGGACTTGCTTAGCCAAACCTTAAAATGCTGGTCAGCATCCTTCATTTGCCGGGGCTTCTTCTGGAGGGCTGAGGGTAGCGGGAGAGCCAGGATGAGTTTAGGAACATAGAGAAGTCATTCCCCAGATGAGGGAGAGGAAACTGGCAACACTTCTTATCAGAGCGCTCGTCCAGATCTGCAACTAAATAGTTTGGTTCAAAAGCCAAAATAACGTTCTTACCTTTATCAAACATATCTCAGTTCTGGGCATTTATTTTGGGGAAAAAGCTATACTCACATATTATTTATTGCAGCTTTAAAAAAATAACAAAAATTGGAAACAAATCAAGTGTCCGAATTACTAGAGGATTTACTAAGTTATAATATTCAATGAAATATGTAGCCAGAAATAGTGTACATTTTGTACCTAAAAAATTATATATCAGCACGGAAAATATTAGCATTTGAGAGTTAAGTGAAAAAGTAGATTATAAAAATTTATGTGTTCTAAGATTGCTATTATGTAAACTAGAGATAGGAATGAGGAGTCATTGATTAAAATAAACTTTTGATGGAGTATTGGGATTAGAGATGAATTTTCTTCTTTAAAATTTCCTTTAACGTTGTTATTGTTTTTACAATAAAAATATAAATAGTCTCTAAAATCCAAAGTCACTGTACCAGTAATCATATTTGCAGTGTCTGAACAGTTCATGATGAGGACAAAAGCTATAAGCAAACTTTTATTTAAACATCGATAAGAATAAAATTAATTTTAAGTCTATTTTCCCCCAAAACATGTCCAATGAAAATGACTGAATAAATTCAAAACTATGTCTGGTTGGATCTGATTCAAAATATAGGCTTTGGGAGGTCCCAGTGTGACAGCTCAAAGAACCAGACAATCATATTGCAGAATTGCAAAGCTGAGATTCAGTGAATAACACTTGGTCAATTGTGCATTAATACAATGTGGACAGAGAATACACATAATTCCAAATATGAGCCCAAATCAATGGTCACTTGATAGATACTCAAAAGCCATAAATATTGATTGTGATGGAACTTCTCCCAGGGACAACTCTACGTAGAATACTGAAGTTAAATTTGAACAAGGACTTAAGTATTTAATGATAGAATGTAAGTTGTCCCCCCAAAACTTGGAATGCTGGCTAGTTACTTAATCATTTAAAATATCTTACATATCCAGACTTATTATCTTTGTGCATGCTTTGACATTGTTGGTGCTAAAATATGGGCAATTATGAAGAAATAAAGTGTGTTTGCAACTCACGTGTCTTCTTTCATTCACTCAATAGATTCTGTTGTGTGATAGCTTAATGCAGCACTTCTCAATCCTCAAAGGGTTTTTTGTTAAAATTAAGATTCTGGCTCAGCAAGTCTAGAGCAGGGACTGAAAGTCTGCATTTCTCACATGCTCCCAGCCAGTACTGCTGCAGGCCAGGGACAATGCTGTGGGCAGCCAGGGGGTAAGTGACCAGCAGCCTGCTAGGGTGGAATAGGACAGGCGTTGAAATGGCCTATGGTCTTGTGTCCTAAAACCTTAATGTAGACACGCTATCTCCCCCTTGGGGTAAACAATCGTTGTGGCTCTTGGCTTTCTCCTGGAAAAGCCTCGACCCAACATCCTGCCCCAGCTTTCCCATTTGCTCCGTGGCTCAGTCTCCTGATCCATCCGTGGGGAGATTCCCTTCCCTTCTCCCCCACCCCCATCCTCTAGGAGTATGAAGTGGCACTTTTGCTAAGGGCACTGACTCAAGGTTAGAGAATGTGCCAGCTACCTAGAGGCTCCTGCTACTGTCAGGAGCCTGGCCAATGGCATAGCAATCAAGCTGGGATTCAAGGCCTGGCTGCTGCCTGCCCGTAACCTCAGTAAATTCCTGCCCAGCAATGCCCTCCCACTGGCCCAAGCCCACCATGTGATCCCATTTTCAGAAGCCTCCTGCAGCCTCCCACATTAACATCCTTGATTGTGTGCTGGACAGTTTGCTGGCCCGGTGGGAGCTACTAACCAACTCAGAAAATAAGCTCATATGACCAAACAAAGGCATTCTAAAAATGATCTAAAAAATATAGAAAATGAATGTTATTAAAATATAGATCTCTGGAGATATATGGTTGATGAAAGAAAAACTTTGAAAAGAAGACTCCAGTGTTTAAATAAATTAGGAAAGCTTACAGCACTGAAACAACTATCCCCATTTAGCTGCTGCTCAAGTAAAAGCATCATGAAACTATTTTTAAAGGATTATGTAACCTTAAAATCAAAATTTAGCACTCAAAACCTCTAAACAAATGGCTGAGATGAAAGTACAGCTCTTTGTTCACCAGTGAAGGATTTAGGGTGAACTGTTGAAGTAGAAATGGGTGCATCAGAATGATCAGGAGGGAGGTTCTGCTGGCATTGTTTAGAGGTGTCACACGATGGGAAGGCCACACTGCCTTCCCACATCCTTGCACTCTTCCCTCTTCACCTTCTTTGAAACCTGCCTTGCACACCCATTTGACTTGGAAGTCTTTGCCCTGACATCTCTGATTCTATATCTAGAGGTAGAGACATTTCAAATAACTTTCCCAAGGTTACAGAACTAGGAAGTGGCTGGGCCAAGACAAAACTCATTCCTGTCTGACTCCAAAGCCTGTGATTTTAAGATCTGTGCTTTGCTGCCTCCTCTTTGAACTTTAAATAACTTCCCCATGGGTTTCTGTGTAACTTTCATTGTTTCTGTTCTCTAGGAGAAGGGGAATATATTTAAAGCTCCTGCAGGAAGATGTAACCAGGGCCCACTGATTAGCATAATCCATTTTTCTCTCTCTCCTACTCATAATAAAAAATGAAAGTAGAAATGGAAAAAATCTGATATCATATTAGGAAACATGATATTAAATCTGAAGTAATGGCTCTCAGTTTCTTAGAATTGTCCCCTTAAAGTTCCCTCCCTGAAGACACTCCAAGGTGAGGGCTCTCAGCTCACAATCTCTATCCTCTTCTCCCAGCAGGGCAGACGCCAGCTCCTATTGCCCAGACTTGGTGCTTAAACCAATGTCTTTAATATCGACTGGACCTGGATTTGAATCTCTGCTCCCCACCATGACAAGGTGTGCCACATTGGGTGAGTTATTTATCCTTGCTGAGACTCAGTTTCTTCATCTGTAAAGTGAGGGCAACACCCTTCTTAGAGAATTAACTTGAGGAAAATGAGGTAAGAAACCCTTGGAGAAACAGAAAGGTTAAATTACTCGACTAACTTGACATAGACCTCAAAGCCAGTAAGTGGAAGACCCAGGTTTTGAACCCACGCTGTCTAATTTCAGAGCCTCCTTGCAACCACCTTGCCATGCAGTGTGACAAAGGCCATAATGGGCCGATGTATGGTTCAATGGAATTCAAGAAAGACCTCTAACCAAGGCAAAGAAGGGAAGGGCCGAGGGCTGATAATATTCAAGCTAGGATCTGTAGGAGATAACCAAAGAAGGGAAGGTGGGTTGGTTGTGGGAAGGGGATATCTTGGGTGGTGAGGGTGGTGGGGGCTGGGAAGAATGTCTAGACAGAAGGAACAAAGCCCAGGGGTTGTGCGAGAGCATGGCACACTTGGGATGCTGGTCATAGTTGGCAAATCAGTATGATGGAAACCTTGCTATGGACGTGAGTGCCTTTTGTGCCAGGGCTATTGTGTTGAGCAACGGCTTTGGACAGAGAGCCTCTTGGGCTCTTCAGCATGTGGCCTGTTTGGCTGCCTGTTGTGGCCTTGTGTGCTCCTTGCAATTCCAACTCAATTACAAGCAGGGCCCAGCTTTTGGACTTTGATTCATCTCTGGAGTAGAACACATGTTAAGATCTCCAAAAAATACTGGGCCAGCTCTACTAGAATAAAGTTACCTGTAAATGATAAATTAACCTTATATTAAGAGAAAATGGCAATTATTAGGGTCTCCAAGTTCCAAGGTACTGGAGTGGTGGCCAGCATTTATTTTTATCCATGAGGTCTATGTGTAAACTGCCTTCTGTGGACAATCAGCCCTGGCATGGACTCAGGAAGCTGACAGCTAATGGGCATTGCCCAGAATCTGATAGCAAATTCAGAGAAGAGGCTGTGCTTCCTCTGGGAGGAGCAGGCATTGCTATCGTGGGCCAGGGTAAATAATGACTATGCAAATGAAACTCCAGGATGAAGCTATTGTCCAGGCCTCCAGGGAAATGGTTATCATCCTTCCTTACAGAGCCAGGACCCTCACGGTGGCCTGATGTGCCCATGTTCCTGTTCACAGTCAGAACTGTAACCTGCAGCTTTTTGTTTTTTGTGCATTTTTAAAAGAAAAATAAAAAACCCAAACACGTGGGCAGATGCGTTCAATGGGTATCAATTTTCTCATTGCATTTTTTTTAAGGATAATAAAAGGGTTTTTTCCCAATATGAAAGAGCATAACAAAATGGTGGCATGGCAGCAGGCCCAGAAGTGGGCACCGCCAGCTGAAAATCAAGGCATAAATCCCAAGCTGGGAGGCCTTCTGAGGCGACCTGCTCATGGCTTGCATTCACTGGTTTTGGTTTTGTTGTAAATATGCATGAAGGATGTCATGACTCTAAAACCATCTACTGTGTCTTTTTGGAGATGTTCTTAAAATGCCCTCCTTTGCTCTTGAATGGAGAGTTGGTCCTAACTTTGTGGTGCTGGTGGTAATGATTTGCATGACTTTAAAAGGTTTTATTTACTTTTTATTTGGAATAATTTCAAACTTACAGAGACAATGCAGGAATAGAGCAAAGAGGACCCTTAGAGCCGATATCCAGGCTAATCTATTGTTAACATTTTTCCCTATTTGCTGTATCTGTTTGTCTGTCTGTCTGTCTATCTATCTAATCTATCTATCTATCTATCTATCTATGTTTTTCTGACCGAATTGAGAATTAAGTTGCATGTCATGGCCACTTACTCCTAAATACTTGTGCCCATGCCTTAGGAATTAGGATATTCTCTTATATGACCACAGAACAGTCTCAACCTCAGTAAGTTTAGCAGCAATGCATAACTTTGATCTAACTTATCATCTATATTCCAATTGTCAATTGACCCAATAATCTTTGTAGCTTTTTCCCTTCCAGTACAGGTCCCTCTAGTCATGCATTTAACTCTCATATCTCTGTGGTGTCCTTTAATCTGTCATAGTTCCTCGGCCTTTCTTTGTCTTTTATGACATTGATATTTTTAAAGAAGACAATCTCTTCTCCCTTTTGTAAATAAACTTTCTCATTTGGAGTATGAGTGATGTTTCATCCTGTGCAGATTCAACCATTGGATGCATGATTTTTAAAAAATGAGAATTGGTCACGTATATATCCCAGACTCTCTGGGACAGAAGTAAACTAATGTGTCAGCTTGTCCAAAATAGGATATCTGCAGGAGCTGTGAGCCATGAAGCTGGAGCCAGGGTTCTCAGTTCAGCCCTGCCATTGACTCACTGTGCCTTCTGGACCGTGGTTTCCTCATTTATGGAGTGGATTAGATGGTCTTTAATAGCCCTCTGGATTAAACAGTTCATGTATTTTTTTATGAATCCCTAATAACAAATGCTTGTATTTAAAGGCAGTTAATACCCTTATTAAAAATGAAAATAATAATAGCAATTCTCTTGGTTGCCTAGCTCTTTGGAGAGCTTGGTCTGGATTTGCAAGCAAAGTTGAAACTTTAAACTAGAAGAGTCCATTGTGTCTTGATTAGTAAGAGGGAAGATTATGTCTTGACCTAGGCACAAAATATAGTTTATATCATGCAGATAAACTGACACATTAACACCAAGGTTCCAAGATGCTCACATGTTTCCAAACATATACTTAGACTCTAAAGCCTTCTTCCTGGCTGATAACAAGATTCCTGTAATAACATGCATTTAGGGCATTTTCCAAATACCCAAAGGCATGCATGACATTAAAGAACACATGTGCCATTTCATTGCAGTAACTCACTTCAGTGCTGATTTCGTTTGGCAGAAGTGGTCATTTGAATTTGATACACTATTATCACATTCCGTGACCACTGTGCCTCTCAGACTTCTGCTCTGGACGCCCTGGGCATAAAACACTCTGTGACAGAGAGTCTGTGAAGCTGCCACAAGGCAGCCTAAGTCTTGGCCCAAGGCACCTTCCAAAGACCTAGACAGAACAGGAGAGCTCGTGGGAGGTGCCTGCTGGTGGTGCTTTGAAAGGCTGATCGTGAGCCTTTTGCCCAGTGGGGGAGCTCCTTATTAAAGCCTCACGACCGGTGCCCTTTCTGACATTTGTGCTTGGGCACTGAGACTTTGGCTTGGGCTCAGGGTTGATGGAGGAGTGCAGTGTGTGGCAGTTTGCAGAGCATTTGCATTTACATTCTTTGGGAGGCAGCTTCCCAAGCACCAACTTCCAGACCGGGAACCTGCGTTCAAAATCTGACTTTAGCAAGTGCTTAAGTATGGCCTTAGGCCAAGTTACTTAGCTTCTCTGAGCCGCCTTTGCAAAATGGGCTTCCGTGTGCCTGCTGTAGAGGATTGCTTTGAGGATGGAGGAGGTAGATATATGTGAATGCCTGGCACAGAATTGACACTCAGTATTTATTGCTTTCTCTTTCCACTTTCTTTTGAAGGAGGTGGGCAGGGCCAGTATTGCAAATCCTGTTTAATGTGTGAGAAAAGAGAGGCCCATAGCGATTAAGGGTCATGCATCTTGTGGCTTTTCTCTATTCCACTAATGTTCATCTCCCTTACAAAGCTGACTCCTGGAAATTGATGATCACACTGAGAGGGTTTCAGCACGGCGTGAGGAATTTGTTTTTTTTAACACACTTTATTTTAGAATAGTTTTAGATTGATAGAAAAACTGCCAAGATGGTATGAGGGTACAGCTCCCCCAGCGTCCCCTGTTTGCATCTTACATTACCGCGGCCCACTGGTCACAACTAAGAAACTGACATTGCTACATTCCTATGAACTAAGCTCTCCACTTGATTGGGATTTCACTAGTTTCCCCCTGACGTCTCTTTTCTGTTCCAGGGTCCCATGCAGAATCCCACACTGCATTTAGTCAGCATGTCTCCTTAGCCTCCTCTGCTCTGTGACACTTACTGTCTTCCCTTGCTTTTGATGACCTTGGCAGTTTCAGGAGTACTGGACAGGTGTTTTGTTGGCTGTCTGATGTTTTTCTCACGGGTAGGCTGGGGTTACGTGTTTCGGGGAAGAAGACCACAGAGGTGAAGTGCCATTTTCATCAAATACGCCAAATGTACCTGCTAGCCACGTGACTTATCACTGATGTCTTTAGCTTTGTTCACCTGCCAAGCCAGTGTCTGACCGATTTCTCTGCTATGAAGTCTGTTCCGCTCCCCTTTACATAGTTTACTCTTTAGAAGCAGGACACTAAGTGCAGCCCACACTCAAAGGGGTGGAAGTTAAACTCCACCTCCTGGAGAATGTTTTTAATTGTTTTTTTTTTTAACCATACCATATAAAAACGTTTTAATAATTTATTTACGTTTTTAAACACATCTGAATAGCATTTCCTGGTGCCTCAAATCAGATACCAGCCAGCTTTGTTAAGTGACCCATGTCAGCTTTTGGAGAACAAGACTGTTTTACAAAGAAGTGTTGAGTTGCTGAAAATGTTGACATTTTCCATGTCTGTCTACTTATCTATTCAAAACGCATAGCAATTCATCTCATAAATTTCTCTGTGTATTTTATGTGTGAATATGTGCATATATGCGAGTGTGACAATTTATGGTGATAAATTCATTGCCCTTGGGTGGCTTTAACACAGTTTTAGCATCAATAGTAATCTTTTCCACTTTTTAACTGTTTAGAGCACGGTGTTGCATCCATCAACTTTGATAATTATGTTGCATCCATGATCTAATTAGGTAATTAGAACAGAGGGCTATTTTGATATTAATTATGCATATTTTCATTTCCTGTAAGGCTCATCCTTCAGGCACCATTCTGTCAAAAAGTAGGAGTGATTCAGAGAGAACAAGTCATCAAAGCTTGGTCTTTAAGCTCTTTTAGGCAACAACTGTGAATCAACGGCAGAGACAAGTCTTGAAAATGGCAGTGTTCAGTTGCAAGAACTAGAATGTCCTACAGAGAAAGGGTTTTCCCTTTTTGCTTGTTTTCTTCCCAAGCTAGACTTAAAATATGAAGAACTAAACCTAGAGAATTCAAAGCATTAAATTTATATTATATTTATAAAGGACTGGGGAAGAATGAATCTTCTTCTCCCCAAAGGGAAACAAATATTTGACTAACAGATAGAAAGGAAAGAGAGAAGACAAAACTGTCTTGCTGGCTGGTGGAATTCTGAGAAGAGACTCAGCATCCCACTTCTTTAATTGATTTGGGGGGGCGGGGGGGGGAAGGCAGGGGTAATGGTGATTTTTGAATACCAGATTTTATTAATTCCCAAATAAATTGTCAAGAGTACCAGGTTTTATTAATTCCCAAATAAACTGAAGGATCCACTGCTTTGCTTTCCAGGGTGAAATCTGGAGACTGCAAATATTTTAGGCATATTTGGCATTCAAGCCAACAAATGAAAAGTTGATAGCAATGTTAGGGTGCCTGGCACTGAGGGGGACCTCATGGGATACCACACACTCCAATGGGATGGAGGAAGTAGCTAGATGCTTCCAAGCCCAATAGTAAGGGGAAGACATGGCTCAGCTGCCCTGAAGGAGGATACAGAGGCTAGAACCTCCAGAACAATTTGAATAGGAGTATGACAAGAGAGGGACATCCTTACCTTGCTATTCTGTTTACAGTTTGCTGAGAGTTTTTTAAAATCAAGAATGGATGTTGGATTTTTTTTCATTTTTTTCCTGCATCTATTGAAATGGACTTTTTTTTTTGGTCTGTTAATATGATGAATTACATTTATTGATGTTTTAAATGTTTAAGAAAAGCTTGCATCTTTATATTTGTTCTTCTGTATGTAACATGTCTTTTTTTTCTGACTGCTAAGATTTTCTCTTTATCATTTATTTTAAGTAATTCGATTTTGTGAGGAACCTTGATGTCTCTGTCTTCATGTTTCTTGCGTTGGGTTTTCATAAAGATTCTTGAATCTGTGGGTTTATAGTTTTAATCAAATATGAAAAAAATTGGCCATTATTTCTTCAAATATTTTTATGGCCCTCTCTTATTTGTAGGGTCTCTAATTATTATGTTAGGCCACTTAGGCATTGCACCAGAACTTACAGGTGATCTGTTCACTTAGTTTCGGTCGTTTTTCTCTATGTTTCATTTAGGATAGTTTCTACTGTTATGTTGTCTAGTTCACTAATATTTTCTTCTGCAATGTCCAATCTATCGCTGATACCATTCAATGTGTTTTCATCTTGGCCATTGTAGTCTTTAGAAGTTCAATTTAGGGCTTATAAAAATATTTCTTCTATGTCTCTACTTCAGTTTCTCCATTTTCCATCAAGCTTCTTGAACATATAGAATACAGAAACAATAACTATTTAATGTCCTTGCCTACTAATTCTATCATTAGTGTCATTTCTGGATCTGTTCCAATTAACTGATTTTCTCCTCCCCATGTGTCATATCTTCCTGCTTGTTTACATTCTGTCAGTTTTTACTGGACGTCACACTGTGTGAACTTTATCTTGTTGGGTGCTGGATATATTTGTATGCCTATAAATATTCCTGAGCTTTGTTCTGGGATGTGGTTAAGTTGCTTGGAAACAGTTTGATCTTTTATGTTTTGCTTTTAAGCTTTGCTAAGATTTGTTAGGTGGGACCAGAGAAGCTTTTAGTTGAGGGCTAATTTTTTCTCTTTTGTGTTATCACAGTCTGTTTCCTTGTGAGACAGGGCAGAGTGGGGCTTTGTTCTGTTCATCTTTGGATCCCATTTTCTGGGTTCCAAGTGGAGTTTCATTAATTTTTTTAATGTATAAAATAACATTTTCTCCACTCTGAAAACTTTCTCATTGTTCATCTCTGTCACCCTTAACTAGAATCAACATTGTGATTTTTATCTTACCAAGCCACAGAACCCAATTTCTAGATAAAACTTTTTTGATCAGCCCTGTGCTGCCCCAAAGATTCCCTCACATTTATACCTTCGGGTTGACTTCCCATTTATTTTGCTCATACTTGGACAGCAGATTGCTCTGTGTAGTACCTTTTGTGAGTTACCTTATAGAAATGCCAAAAAGTGACTCAAGTGAAATTTCTGCATTATTTACAGGATTTAAAAGGAAGTCCTATTTTCTCATCAGGTTCAGACCTCCTCGTTGATCCCCTTGTTTTTTTTTTTTTTTTTTTGTCCCTGTGCTTTCAGGCCCTTTTGGTTGCCTCTACCACAGTGTACATAAGATTCATTTTTATGTAAAAGACTATGTGGGGGGACTTCCAGGAAGATGGCGGACTAGTAAGACACGGGAATCTCTTCTCCAGAAAAATAGCTAGATAATCCCATCCACCGTATCCATGGGATATAAGCCCTCTCTCACTTGGAGGTAGAGTGGACATCACCATTCCAGTCCCCTCAGGAGTGGGGGAAGGGCTATGGAGTAGAGTGGACTTAATGGTATTCTGTTGTAGACATAGTATGATTCAAGCAATGGAAGAAATTATAACAGTGAGGTGGAGCCGGTGGCCACTGGAAGCTCTCGGGGCAGGGAGGGGAAGGGCAGTTGAAATACAGAGGCTTTTTCGGGACTTGGGGGTTGTCCTGAGTGACGTTGTGGTGACAGATATAGGCCATTTTACATCAGCATATACCATGCAAAACTGCGTGGGAGAGAGTGTGGTCTACTATGTGAACTGTGGCCTATGCTTGGTGGCAAGGCCCCAGGATGTGTATATACATTGTGGATGATGTGCCACACTGATGAATGATGTTTGTGTGGGATGTTGTGGGAGGTGTGGGAGGTGGGGAACATGGAAATCCCTGTAATTTCTGTGTAATATCTAGGTAATCTAAGCACCTTTAAAAATATATATATACACATTAAAAAACAAACAAACAAACAAAAAAAGCCAAAATAAATTAGAGGGATGGAAATGAAATAACAGTTATTATGGCGGGGGAAACTTAGAGAGATTGAGAGGTAAATATTAAGGGGTACAGTTTTTTGTTTGTTTGGTTTTTTATAGTTTATTATTACTACTAATATTGGAATAATGAAAATACTCTAATAATGATTGAATTGATGAATGCACAACTATGTGATTATACCAAATACCATCGATTGTACACATTGGATAGATTGTATACTTGATTAATATGTATCAATAAAACTGATTTTAGAAATTAAAAAAAAAAAAAAAAAGAAAAACAGCTAGAGAACAGGTAAAAACAGCCCCAAAATAGATCTTCTAGGGTTTAGGACAGCAGGTGAAGGCTGCACATCACCCAGAAGAGAGAGGGACAAAAGAGGGAAATCACGAAGACAGAACCAGAACTGTGAGTTGGAACCAGCAGGAGCTGCTGCTGCTGGCACCCTCCCCCACACTCTTTAGAATTCTCGGGCCTCTGGGTCTATGACTACTGACAAAGGGGGCTCCAGGTATCTACCACTCCTGGAAAGGGGAGAGAGAGGGACACAGTCTTAGGCTGACTCAGGTTCTGACCTGCAAATTTGGGCTGTGGAGCCCCACGGACCTTTCCACATGGTGGTTTGCCCTGGGAGCCTAGGAAGGACTGGAGAAATCTGACCCCCACAACCTCCCTCTCTTCTAGCCTGGACTAATTGTTGAGGACTCCATAGGAGAGGGAAGAGAGAGACTGGGGCTGACCCTGCTTTTGACTCCCAGGTTTGGTCTGCCCTGTCCCTTCCAGGCAGGGTGGGGCTGCGCCATTGTTTGCCTTGGAGCCTGCAAGGGGCTAAAGATATACAAACCTCCCAATCTCCTCCTCTACTAACAGGGACTGATTGTTGAGGATTCAGAGGGGAGAGGAAATATTTCCTAGCTGGGAAAAGGGAGGGGGCTACCAGAGAAGACTGGAGAGCTGTCTCATAAAGTTTGAATTACAAGGCTCTTAGCCCCCAGACAGGAAGCTCTACGACATTGATCTGGTCTGTGTCACAACAAATACACTCCGACCAGGCATTGAATTGAGAGCTGCCAACGAGTGCCATCTCCTGGCAGACCAAGGAAGTGCACATAAGAAAACTAAATAGGAGAGGCTTTTCCTGGCCTCTATAGCCTCCGTGCCCAAGGCCCTAGGAAATGATTCTACAACCAATTACTGGGTCCAGTGCCCAGTTTTGAGCAACCAGCAGGACAATCCTAACAATCAAAGTTGAGCCAAAAATCAAAGGGTTGTGGTAACTCACAGCCTCCTGCCACTAAAACCCTATAAAAGAGAAAGAGATAGAGCATCTAAGTAAAATACAGTAAAAACCAGATGCCTAAACACCAGGAAAAAATTACGAGCCATACTAAGAAAAATAGAAGACATGGCTCAAGAAAAAGAATACATCAAAGTCCCAGAAGAGATGCAGAATTTGAGGGAACTAATCAGTGAGATGAGCACAAATTTCCAAAATCAAATTAATAAGATGAAAGACAATATAGTTAAAGAGATAAATGACATCAGGAAGACATTGAGCGAACACAGAGAAGAATTTGAAATCCTGAACAGAAAAGTGATGGAGTTCATGGGAATGAAAGACATAATAGGTGAAGTCAAAAACATATTTGAGGCATACAACAGCAGACTCGAAATGATAGAAGAAAGAATAAGTGATACCAAAGATGGAGCAGCTAAAATTGAAGAGAGAAAAGAACAGAGAGAGAAAAGAATGGAAAAAATTGATCAGGGGCTCAGAGAGTTGAATGACAACACAAAACGCAACAACATACATGTCATGGGAGTTCCAGAAGGGGAAGAGAAAGGAAAAGGGGTAGAAAGAGTATTTGAGGAAATAATTGCTGAAAATTTCCCAACTCTCACGAAAGAAATGAACTTACATGTCCAAGAAGCACACCGTACCCCAATGAGAATAAATCCAAATATACCTACGCCAAGACACATACTATTCAGAATGTCAAATGTAAAAGATAAAGAGAATATTCTCAGAGCAGCAAGAGAGAGGCAAATGATCGTGTACAAAGGATGTCCAGTAAGGCTTAGTGCAGATTTCTCTTCAGAAACCATGGAGGCGAGAAGACAGTGGTATGATACAATTAGGAAACTGAAAGAGAAAAACTGCCAGCTGAGAATTCTTTATCCAGCAAAACTGTCCTTCAAATATGAAGGTGAGTATAAAGTATTCACAAACAAACAGAAACTAAGAGAGTTTGCCAGAAAGAATCTACCTTTGCAGGAAATATTAAAGGAAGCCTTAGAACCTGAAAGAAAAAGACAGGAGAGAGAGGCTTGGAGGAGAGTATAGAAGAAAGAAAAGCAGAAAGGATAACCAAAAGAGTAAAAAGAGAGATAAAAACAAGATGACATATGAAAACCAAAGAATACAATGGTTGAAATAAATAGTGCATTTTCAGTAATATCATTGAATGTGAATGGATTAAATTCCCCAATCAAAAGATACAGGCTGACAGAATGGATAAAAAAACATGAGCCATCCATATGCTGCTTACAAGAAACTCACCTCAGACCCAGGGATACAAGCTGGCTTAAAGTAACAGGTTGGAAAAAGATACTCCACACGAATAGTAAACAGAAAAGAGCAGGGGTAGCTATACTAATATCAGACAAAACAGACTTTAAATGCAAAAAAGTGATAAGAGATACAGAAGGCCATTATATAGTAATAAAAGGGACAATCCTCCAGGAAAATATAACAGTCATAAATATCTACGCACCTAACCAAGGTGCCCCAAAATATATGAGCCAAACTCTGGCAAAACTGAAGGGAGAAATAGACATTTCTACAATAATCGTCGGAGACTTCAACACCCCCCTCACATCATTAGATAGAACAACTAGACAGAAGATCAACAAGGAAACAGAGAACTTGAACAATATGATAAACAAGTTAGACCTAACAGACATATACAGAACATTGCATCCAAACTCAGCGAGTTATACATTCTTCTCAAGTGCCCATGGATCTTTCTCCAGGATAGACCACATGTTAGGTCACAATACAGCTCTCAATAAATATAAAAAGATTGAAATTATACAAAGCACCTTCTCAGATCATAATGGAATGAAACTAGAAATCAATAACAGACAGGAAAAAAGTAAATTTGCAAATGTGTGGAGACTGAACAACACACTCCTACATATTCGGTGGGTCAAAGAAGAAATTGCAAGTGAAATCAATACATATATTGAGACAAATGAAAATGAGAATATAACGTATCAAAACTTATGGGATACAGCGAAGGCAGTCTTGAGAGGGAAATTTATAGCCCTAAATGCCTATATTAAGAAACAAGAAAGAGCTAATCTCAAAGATTTAACTGAACAACTTGAGAAACTAGAAAAAGAACAGCAAACCAATCGCAAAGCAAGCAGAAGGAAAGAAATGATAAAGATTAGAGCAGAAATAAATGAAAATGAGAACAGAAAAACAATAGAGAAAATCAACAAAGCCAAAAGCTGGTTCTTTGAGAAGATCAATGAAATTGACAAACCCCTCGCTAGACTAACAAAGAAAAAAAGAGAGAAGATGCAAATAAATACAATCAGAAATGAAAGGGGGGAAATTACAAATGACCTCACAGAAATAAAAAGAATCATAAGAGGATATTATGAGAAACTATATACCAACAAACTAGACAACCTAGATGAAATGGACAAATTTCTAGAAACACATAACCAACCTACACTGACGCTACAAGAAATACAAGAACTTAACAAACCAATCACAATTAAGGAGATTGAATCCGTCATCAAAAATCTCCCAGCAAAGAAAAGTCCAGGGCCAGATGGCTTCACAGGTGAATTCTACCAAGCATTTCAAAAAGAATTAATACCAATCCTGTTTAAACTCTTCCAAAAAATTGAAGAGGAAGGAAAATTACACAACACAATTTATGAAGCCAACATCACCCTAATACCAAAGCCAGATAAAGATTCCACAAGAAAAGAAAATTACAGACCAATCTCTCTAATGAACATAGATGCAAAAATTCTCAACAAAATACTTGCAAATTGAATTCAACAGCATATCAAAAGACTTATACCTCACGACCAAGTAGGATTTATTCCTGGTATGCAAGGCTGGTTCAACATAAGAAAATCAATCAATGTAATACACCACTTTAACAAACTGAAGGAAAAAAAACCACATGATCATTTAAATAGATGCAGAAAAGGCATTTGACAAAATCCAACATCCTTTTTTTGATAAAAATACTTCAAAAGATAGGAATAAAAGGAAAATTCCTCAATATGATAAAAGGCATATATGAAAAACCCACAGCCAACATCATACTCAATGGGGAAAGGTTGAAAGCTTTCCCCCTAAGATCAGGAACAAGACAAGGATGCCCACTGTCACCATTGTTATTCAACATTGTACTAGAAGTTCTAGCTAGGGCAATTAGATAAGACAAAAAAATTAAAGGCGTCCAAATAGGAAAAGAGGAAGTAAAACTCTCACTGTTTGCGGATGACATGATCCTGTACTTAGAAAATCCTGAAGTGTCCACGACAAAGCTACTTGAACTAATAAATGAGTTCAGCAAAGTGACAGGATATAAGATCAACATACAAAAATCAGTAATGTTTTTGTATACTAGTACTGAACAACCTGAGGAGGAAATCAGGAGGAAAATTCCATTTTCAATAGCAACAAAAAGACTCAAATACCTAGAAGTTAATTACCAAAGAAATACAGGACCTATATGCATAAAACTACAAAACAATGCTAAAAGAAATTTTAAAAGACCTAAACAAATGGAAAGACATTCTGTGTTCATGGATTGGAAGAATAAATATCGTGAAGATGTCAATCTTGCCCAAACTGATTTATAGATTCAATGCAATACCAATCAAAATCCCAACAGCTTCCTTACAGAATTAGAGAAGGCAATTACCAAATTCATCTGGAAGGGTAAGTGCACCCGAATAGCCAAAAGCATTCTAAAAAAGAAGAGCAACGTGAGAGGAATTTCACTGCCTGACCCTGAAACATATTACGAAGCTACAGTGGTCAAAACAGCATGGTATTGGCATAAAGATAGACACATCGATCAGTGGAATAGAATTGAGAACCCAGAAATATACCCTCACCTATACAGTCAACTGGTTTTTGACAAACCTACCAAGCCCAAGCTAATGGGAGAAAACAGTCTCTTCAACAAATGGTGTTGGAAGAACTGTATATCTATAACCAAAAGAATGAAAGAGGATCCCTATCTCACCCCCTATACAAGAATCAACTCAAAATGGATCAAAGATCTAAATATAAAAGCCAGGACCATAAAACTACTAGAAGAAAATGTAGGGAAACATCATCAAGACCTTGTAGTAGGTGGTTTCTTGGACTTCACACCCAAAACACGTGCAACAAAAGAAAAAGTAGATAAATGGGACCTCCTCAAAATTAAACACTTTTGCACCTCACAGGACTTTGTCAGAAGGGTGAAAGGGCAGCCGACTCAATGGGAAAAAATATTTGGAAATCACATATCTGATAAGGGTTTAATATCCAGGATATATAAAGAGATGTTACAACTCAACAATAAAAAGACAAATGATCCAATTGAAAAATGGGCGAAAGACTTGAATAGACATTTCTCTGAAGAAGAAATACAAATGGCAAAAAAATACATGAAGAAATGCTCAAATCACTCATGATTAGGGAAATGCAAATCAAAACTACAATGAGATATCACTTCACTCCTATCAGAATGGTCACTATTAAAAAGACAGAGAACTACAAGTGTTGGAGAGGATGTGGAGAGATAGGAACACTTCTTCACTGTTGGTGGGAATGCAGAATGGTTCAACCACTATGGAAGACCATTTGGCAGTTCCTAAAGAAGTTGAATATAGACTTGCCACGTGACCCTGCAATACCAACACTGGGTTTATACCCAGAAGAACTGAGAGCAGTGACACGAACAGACATCTGCACACCTATGTTCATAGCCACATTATTCACCATTGCCAAAAGTTGGAAACAACCCAGGTGTCCATCAACAGATGAATGGATAAACAAACTATGGTCTATTCACATGATGGAATATTATGCAGCTGTAAGAAGAAATGAAAGTCGTAAAGCATATGACAACATGGATGAACCTGGAGGACATTATGTTGAGTGAAGCAAGCCAGACACAAAAGGACAAATACTGTATGAATGCGTTACTATGAACCAAATATATTGTGTAACATAGTGTTTGATTCAAAAAAAATTTTTATATGTATCCATTACATTTAATTGAGAAATGTAAAAAAAAAGTACATCTCAAAAAAAAAGACTGTGCATTTGATACTACCTGGGTTGGTCTGAGCAGCCCACTTGGCCAGCCTTGAGACCCTGATGCACTTGAATCGCTGATGTTATCCTAATGTTTGAACAGTGTGTAACATTGAATTTTGTTTCAACTGGGAATATATACTGCTCAGAAAAGTGGTACAGAAAAACTCAAGGGATATCGAAGAATAGTTTTGTGTTGATTGAACACACATAGTGATATGCCTCCTGGTTATCTAAGAGGGCAATCACAATGGTAAGCAATTTGCAAGGAGTGTTGTAGGGTAACTAAGTGAAAAAGGCAATAACCATGAAGGTAATTTAACTTTGGCAGGGAGCCATCAAAATGTATTTGTGCAAAAACTTTACAAATTAGTGTGAGTAATAGCTGTCCTAATAAAGTGCAATCTCCTAATGACTGTTATGGGTTGAGTGTGTCTCCCAAAAAGATATGATTAAATCCTATCCCTATGAACTTGATTTTATTTGGAAAAAGAGTCTTTGAAGATGTGATTAATTAAGTTCAGGCCAAACTAAATTAGGGTTTGACTAATATGACTGGTGTCCTTATAGAAAGGGGAGGAGCCTACGTAAAGATGGTGGAGGTTGTGATTGGAGTGATGTATATTTATAAACCAAGGAACACTAAGGATTACCAGCAAACACTAGAAGCTAGAAGAGGCAAGGAAGGATTCTTCCCTACAGATTTTGGGCTTCTAGCCTCCAGAACTGTGAAGCAATAACGTTTTGTTGTTTTAAGACATCTAGATTTTGGACTTTGTTAGGGTAACCCTAAGAAACTGAGATTAGAATAGAGACTGAATAGTCCATATTTGCATGTCCCATAGCTTTTGAACAGAATACTACTGAACAGAGTAAATGTTAAAAGACTTGAGTATATTTTTTAGCTCCCTATTGTGTGCCAGGCACTGTACTAATTACTAGGGTAGTAAGGAAATCTAAGACATAGTCTACTATCTTAGAGAGCTCATAGTCCAGGGGAGAGCTCAGGAGACTTGCAACAGTGCGAATTCACCGGGAGCCCAAACCTGGTGCATTTATTTCCTACCCTTACTGTCTCATTTGCTTGGTAAAACACCTGGCTCATGCTATGCATTAGGAATACAATCTCATGTCTCACTATTTACATCAATACTGAAGCAGATAGTGAGGCCAAGAGGGAAATGTTTACGTCAGATGCAAAGCAGAGGTGTGTCCAGGAAAGGCAGTGCCCTGCGTGATGTCTGCCTTGGAGCCCAGATTGCAGCCCTCTCAGAAGCACAAGCTCAGATTTGCACGTGCCCTTCCTCTACTCTCTGATCTCCATTCCTCAAGCTCAGGTTTGCACGTGCCCTTCCTCTGCTCTCTGATCTCCATTCCTCAAGCTCAGACTGGCACGTGCCCTTCCTCTGCTCTCTGATCTCTGTTCCCCTTGCTCATTCTGCTGCCCACAGCATGCACAGACGCAAAGAGCCAGCCTGAGGAATTATCTCATAATGCAGTCATGCTTTTAGCAATCCACGTTAACCTCATTTGACAAACCGTCAAATCTTTATATTACAGATTTAAAGACAAAAATCTTTTAAAGACGAAGAGAGATCTTTATATTACAGATTTAAATGTCAAATCCTGTCATAAACTGTTTGGTTATACTTCATAGAAATAAAAATATATTTGATGAACAGTGGAGTCAGGTTAAAACAAGAAAAAGAGCATTCTTTGGTAAATGTTCCCCTGCCAAGTATAAAAGTGCCACAGTTTTCAAGACCATATATAAAGCGCAAGTCTTAAAAGGCTCAAAAGCTGAATGCAAGGCCATCC
The DNA here is from genome assembly GCA_026826555.1 of Tolypeutes matacus. Classification (NCBI taxonomy): domain Eukaryota; kingdom Metazoa; phylum Chordata; class Mammalia; order Cingulata; family Chlamyphoridae; genus Tolypeutes; species Tolypeutes matacus. Next base: position 4,772,590 of record JAKSZT010054079.1, read on the forward strand.
TGGTTAGACAAATGAAATTCACGTTGCTGCTGGGTGTGAGGAGACGAGGTGGTAGATGGCTGTGGGACATGATTGCAAGCACATGTAGAAGTAGCTTTCCTTGGGGTTGAACGTTGGGATCAGTCAGGGTTCTCTAGGGAAACGGAATCAACAGGAGATATGATTCCTTTATTTTTAGGAATGAAATCACAACTACATATTGTTGGTAGAGATAAGATTTTATAAAATTCTGTCATGACCGTGGGGATCCACAAGTCCGGATTCCGCAGTCAGGTGCAAACTAGGGCTTCAGATAAAGGTCCTTGATGAGTTCCCAGGAGATGTTGGCTGTCCGAAGTCAAGCTGGAAAATTCTTTCTGAATGCTGAAATCATTTCCCCTTTAAAGGCATTCAACTGATTGGATAAAACATCACTCATTGCTGATGGAAATCTCCTTGGTTGATTGATGATGTAATCAGGCATCTATGCAATAAACTCACTGGTGACTGAAGTCCATAAATGTCCTTGTATTACAATTAGCCCAGTGCTTGCTTGGCCAAACACCTGGGCAGCATTACCTGGCCGAGTTGACACTTTAGCCTAACCATCACAACTATTATATAGCTGGTTGTTTCCAGACCTCTCTAATTGTGGTGTGATAAGAAAAACAAGAGGCATCAAAACAGATGAGAGAGATCCTCAGCTGAAGTGGGAGATCGTGGTTCAAGTTCAGCCTCCACCATAACTCCTGTGAGACCTTGACAGAGTCACTTCTGCTACCTGAGAGTTTTCTCCATCAGTAAAATGATCAGATTAGATCATCTCAGAGTTCCCTTTTACTCTGACACTCCTTTCACTCCATGATGCCAACTCTCGGAAGAGTTACCAACAGCCTAAAAGTAGTAGTGAGGGCTCAGGTTCTTTCTCTGTAAAGCAGGGGTAATGCAAGCTACCACACAAGGATGAGTTGAGGATTAAATATAAATGTGCGATCCCATGTGAAAGTGATTAGCACAGGGCCTGTCAAATAGTAGGTTCTCCGCAAATCCAACTGAACTTTATTATGTCTTTCTTACTTTTAAAATATTTACTGAGAACCTACTGTGTGCCAAACAGTGTTCTAGGACCTGGGAGGATGATAGTGAATAAAATAGGTAAATTTGCTGCTATTGTTGAGCTTACAATAAACAGACTAATACACACTCCCGGTATAATCTTGGGAACAGAAGGAATAAGTTTAATGGGGCCACTGTTGGAACACACAGGGTTTCTCAAAGGGAAGTGCAGATGGCAAACAAATCACATGACAGGAAGCAGAAGATAATGAGGTGGCCACTGGTGACAGTTCACGGAGAAGAACTCATTTGGTGAGCTGTTTTTCCAAGGCCACCAAATTAATGGGCCTGGGGGAGTAGAAGTAAGAACAATGACATATCTCTGAAGAGAAGAACAATGGCATATCTCTGAAGAATTTTAAGACCTTCAATGAATGAGATCTATTTTAAAGATAGTATTTTAATTCTTGATTAGTGAACAAAATGCCACATGGAGTAGTGGAAAAAGTATTCATTTGGGGGTCTTGACTCGACTCTGCCACTTACTAGCTCTGTGAGCATGGCTGAGTAACTCTGAACCTGTCTCTTCATCTGTAAAATAGAGATCCTAAAATATCTATCTCACAGAGTTGAGTGGATTAAATGGGAAAAATATGTACAGTACCTGGTACAATTTATATACCCAAACAGTGTTATTTCCTTTCTCCTCACATCTCCCTTTAATCTGAAGATCTCTGAATACTTGAGCCTCGATAGCCCTCCTAGAAACTGAACTTTAATGTGATAGAAACCTGAACTTATTTTTCCCACAAATCTGCCTCACATCCAGTGACTCCTAATGCTGTTAATGATTACAGTATCCACTGGGCTGCCTATATTTAAAATATCCTTAAATTTAGCTGTTCCCACTCCCTGCCTGATTCACACCAGATGCTTACTCGTGTCTCAACCAACTCCAAGCTCTATCATTTCTATCACCCGGATGTTTCTGGAATCTGTTGTCTTGGCTCCTCCTTGCCCTTCCTACCCTAGCCAAGCCCTCATCAGCTCCTGTCTGAACCTTACTGTACCCTTCAATCTGGTCTCCTCACCTCTTAACTACTTGTCCTTCCCCCATCCCCGACCCCATGGCTCTGATCAGAAACCTGCAATATCTGCCCTTATGTCCAGCACTTGAATGATCTATTCTTCTTGCACCTCCTTGAGTTCTTTTCTACCTTGCAGTCCCCCAGTTGAAGCATTTTCACTGTGTTAGTCAAACACTTTCAGGAAACAAATTGACACTCTCAAAAAGAAGTTTAGTAAAACAAAAGGGATTGAAACCAACTGGGAATGTTGAAACACCCTAAGGCTAGCAAAAGAGGGGAGCAGTTACAACCCTAGCCTGAAGGGACAACCTGGATCAAAGAGATTTTTTCTAGGGGAGGGCTTCCCAACAGGAGCTCGGGCCTTCCTTACATGGAAGGTAGAAACCAACAAATGACCTCACAATGAAAAGACAGGAGAATAAGCACTCCGACCTCAATCTCCTCGGGCTTCCAATCTCGTGCCCCATTGACTGAGTCCCTTAAGGAGCAAGGGAGCCCATTAATGAAGGAGCTATGAATGAGCCCATTAATGGTTAGTTTCCTGAGTCACAGAGCAGAGTGGAAAAAGGTAGATAATAGATCTGGAGGGGCAAGAAAATATATCCAGAGTATTTGTCATCTCTCTCATAAGTCAGGAAAAATGCTTGGTACAAACAATTTAATCAATTCATTTGTGTGGACTTCATAACAATGAATAGAACTTTGTATATTGTGGTTAAAAATTTGCTGAATTGTGGGAGGTGTGGGAGGTGTGGGAGGTGGGGAACATGGGAATCCCTGTAATTTCTGTGTAATATTTAGGTAATCTAAGCACCTTTTAAAAAAAAAATATATATAAAATAACATTTATGTAAGCAAATGCACATATGCATATATGTTTATATATCATTTTACAAATATTGGTATGTGTTGTGAAAAATTTGATTTTTACACACAATTAAAAAAAAAAAGTAAGTTGGTCCAAAAAAGATTTGCTGAATAAATGGAAAATGAATAAACAAATGAAACTAAACATAGAATGTGTACTTGTGACTCTCAAAGTATTGCCAATCCACCTTTGGACAACGATACCTCCTATCGCTCTGTACTATAATAATATAATTTACTTATATTTCCCATAAAAATGTGATTTTCTTAAGGGCAGGGGCCATGCCATTTATTTGTATGTTCATATTCAGTGGCTAGAACTTAGCAAGCATTCAGAGAATGTTTGCTAAAGAAACGAATGACAAGATTTTATATTAAGGGTCAGGTTACTTAGTCTAAGAAAGCTGAGATATTTCCCTCATTTTTCATTTTCATCAGAATATAAGCTCAAATGAGAGCCAGGGTATTTGGGTTTGGCTCTTTCAACCCCTGTGGGTTCAGAGTTTAATTAGGAAATATGCTTTGTAATGATAACACTTATACCATTGAGAGGATAATACGAAATAAGAAGATGTCTATGGAGGGCTCCCCAGAGCTGGTTTCTACTCCACTATTTCTCTGGAGATCCTGGGTTCAGTGTGTTCTGTTCTGCTTAGCAGAGCTTTTGGCCCAGCCCTGACAGCATCTTGGAGGCATATAGGAACATTATTTCATGAAGCAATTTAGATATGACTTTAAAAAATTCTCATCTTGGCACAAACCTTGCAAGAGCTTGGGTTTAACCGGTTCCTATCACATTGCAGGGAAGAATAGGCAGGAACTTAGAATACTGCAGAAGCTAGGGAAAAAAGAACTTAGTTTGCATAATCCACACAAGCCACCCATCATTGGAAAATAAGAAGGACATCGAAAGCATTGTAGTATGTTAGTGAGTCAATTAGTTTGTGAGTAGTGTTTAGTTCTCATTTCTGCATGCAATTATAGGAAAAAACATTTGAAGAATTCCAGCTGTGCCCTAATTTTCAGAAATGACAGGTACTTGCAATTTTTACTACTGTGGGGTCTGTAGCCTAGGATGGTGGCAAGTCCTTGACGTTAGGCCAGGGGTTTTACGGATCCAATTGTGGTGTATCATTACAAACCCCTCGTCCGATCTCCCTCCTTGCTTAGGTCTCACAGATTCACTGCATTCTCTAGCTCTGAAGGGGTACAGGGCCTCTGCTGATCTGACCACAAAATTAGTTCTTCAAGAGATGAGAGATAGAGAATCCAGCTTTGTTGCCATGCAGATAGATGTTTACTGTATGAGTTTGGGCAAGTTATTCAACTTCTCTAGGCCCCAGTGTCCTCATCTCTAAAATGGTGCCTGGATGAGGGAAAGTATGTAAAGCACCTAGTGCAGTGGCAGGTCCATAGCAAATGCTCAAAAAGCAGTAGATGGGAGAACAGACACTCCGAGGTGGGAAGAGACTAACTCCGCGTCCCAAGCACGCTCATGTCCATTTTCCACTCCAATGCTCTGCTTTTTAATATGGCAATCTACTTTCTAATTTTTAGGCTAAAATTTTCACGCAGTAAAATAGATTTTAAGTATAGAGCTTAATGAATCTTAACAAATATTAAATGTTGCCTGTGAAATTACCACTCCAATCAAAATATAGAACATTTCTATCACCCCAGAAATTTCCCTTTTAACAATGAATTTAATTCTGAGTCTTTTATGCTCTTGATGCTATTGTAAATGAGACTTTTCTTTAAGTTTTATTTTCTAGTTGCTCATTGTTGATTTAAAGAAATATAATTAATTTATATATATCAACCTTATATCCTGTGATTGGGATAAATTCACTTCTTAGTTCTAGTAGGATGTTTTTTAGTAGATTCCTTAAGATTTTCTTCATAAACAATCATGCCTCCTGTGAATAAAAGACAATTTTATTTCTTTCTTCCAATATGCAGGACTTTGTTTTTAGTCATTTTGCACTGGCCAGGACTTTTGGTGTGATGTTGACTAGATGTTGGGGATTGAATCATGTCCCCCACAAAAGGCATGTTCATATCCCAATCCCTGGTCTTCTGGGTATGCACCCATTTCTAAATAGGACCTCGGAATATATTATCAGTTAAGGTGTGCCCACAGTGAATGAGAATGGGCCTTAGTCCAATATGGCTGAAGTCCTTATATGCAAAAGAAATTGGACCCAGAAGGAGAAGCAATTGGGTAGAGCCAGAAGCTAGAAGTCAAGGGAACTCAGAAGGGAAAGGATAAGATGTTGCCATGTGCATGGCCATATGATGGAAAAGCCAAGGATAACCAAACATTGCTGGCCAGCCCAAAGATACCGGCTCTGGGAGGAAGCAAGCCTTCTAGCCTCTGAAAGCATGAGCCAATAAATTCCTGTTGTTAAGCCAACACATTGTAGGGTATTTGTTTTTAAGGAGCCATGAAACTAATACAGTGGGAATCCTGCCAAAATGAGTCTGAAAATGAGGTCCTAGATAATGGTCACATTACTAGGACAGGAAGGGCAAAGGAAAGCAGAAAAGGAAGGAGGACCTACAGAGTCAGGATTGCACCATCATGACTCCTTCCAGCATATGCAGAAACTAAGCCCTTGCAATGAAATACCCTCAAACCATTGCATGATCTAGGGGAGTGGGTCCCTGAAAGGTTTTCTGAGCAATTACGAGATATTTAGTCTTTCTTCCTAGGATAATATTTATGATTATAAAATTGTCATGAACACAAGGTAGGATCATTTACTCCCCAGGAATGGTGATTTCTGCTGTATGGAATGTAGTGCAGCTCAGTTTTTTTTTTTTTTTTTTTTTTTTTACAGCTCAGTTTTGTAAACTGACTTATCAGTGTGGTAGGATCAAATCCACTCAAAGTCTGGTACTTTTTGATGGGTTGGAGGTCATCCAGGTTTTTCACTTGTAAGACTCTTTTTCTCAGGCCCTAAGACAGGTACAAAAAGTTTAGAATTTACCCGGACTTTTCATGTGCGTTATTCATTTTTGTTCTTCACAGAGACACAAATAATCCAGCAGAGCATTTGTTTTTCTGGCTAAGGAAACGGAGGCTCAGAAAGACAAGTGACTTGCCAAAAACACACAGGGAGCAAGTGGCAGAGCTGGAATTGGAACCCAAGTTGTCACCATCCAAAGTCTAAACTCTTATTTTGATATGCTGCCTCCTCATGGAGATGATGCAAAGATCCAGGTCCTGCTTCAGCCTCGGGTGTGGAGGTTGAAGTGGGCAGGTCCGCAAACAAAACACAGGCCACTGTTTTCTAACGGAGGATGTGTTGCTGTCACATCACGTAAACCATACTTATCAAATGACTAGTACAAATATGTAAGACTTGATCAAATTTTTTCACCTCACCAAAAGAGAAACTGGAGGGTTTTCATGAACTTTTATGCTTGCAAAATTCCCAAATCTTTCTTCAAAGAAGAAAATCAGGAACATATTAGGTCAGAGGAAAGATAAAACTTTAAGTAACTGATGGTATGGTGGCTGACTGGATAAGAGAAGTGTTGCTAGGTCTTCTTCATATACTGAAATTCTAAGATATCTTTCTAGGAATGGGAACTATATTGAATCATCAGTGTGATGGTTAATTTTATGTCAACTTGGCCTAGGTTATATCAACTGATGTCCAGCTATTTGACAAATACTAGCCTAGTTGTTACTAGTTGCTACTATGGAGCCTAGTTGTTACTACTTGTTACCATGGAGGTATTTGGTAGATGAGCTTAGTATCTACAATCAGTTGACCTTCAATAAATCAGATTGTCCACCATAATGTGGGTGGACCTCATCCACACAGCTGGAGGTCTTAACAGCAAGAAGGAAGGAGAATTTTTTACCTCAAAACCTCAACATCAGCTCCTATCAGAATTTCTAGCCTGCTAGCTTTCCTTAAGGAGTTCAGATTGAAGAGTTCAGTATCTCCTTTACTAGACTTTCCAGCCTGCAGCCTGCCCTGTGGAATTCAGACTTACCAGCCCTCATAATCACATGATTATATATATTCAGTTGGTATTCTTTGTTGGTTCTGTTCCTCTGGAGAAGCTTGACTGATGTAATCAGCCTATGGAAACACATACAGTTTCTCAAATATGCCCTAATTATCCCATCTCACAACTTTTCTTCATGCCTTCCTGTCTTCCTAGATTTCTCTTTCTCACTTTGATCAGCTGATGAACTACTACTCATTCATCAAGTCCCAGTTAAGCATTATACACTCAGTGAAGACCTCAGTAGACCTCGGAGAGAATTCCCTGCCTCTCCCTCCTTTGAGCCTTCCCTATACGGTCTACATATTTCTATGACCTGAGATATATAAGACGTTCCCCATGTATTTAAACTATTCATATATGTCTACCCTTTGAACTCTAGGATTCTCGAGGTAGCATATTTTGTCACATTCTTCTCTTCACCCCAGCACCTACTACAGTCTAGCACACAGTAGACCCTCAAAATTGTTTGCAACAAATAGACACACACACAAAAAAAAAAAAAAAAAAAAAAGAGAGAGAAAAAGAAAAACTCACAGCACTGAGAAATTCTTCTGTTAAACACACCTTATATAAATGGGAGGAAAAAACCTCATAATAAAATACACATTTGCATGTTGTCTCTAGGTTAGATGCAATACTAACAAGAATTAAATGTCAGCATTTAATGAGATTTCTCTGTTTATAGTCATGCTGTGGAAAGAGAACATTGCCACTGCTTGTAGAATTTACTGAAATCCAAGATTACATGTTACTTTTGGAATGCACACCATGAAATAGAAAAGGAATGGCCAGAGAAATGTGAAACACGAACATGTCGGTTAAAAAATATTTAATCTCTAAAATTCTACTCAAATCCATTTTTATTCAATTAATGATCATAGATGACACAACTAAATTGCACACTTATCTAGATGACAACATGTAAGTTACCCTCACCATCAATGTCACTGCCACCCAAAATCAAACCAACCCCAATCCTAATTGAAAAAAAGTGTATGTATTTATGTATCTGTCTCTCATCTATCAAGCTAGCTAGTTAGCTATCTTTCTATTGGAGTCTAGGCTTGTGCTGTTCCAGAGCCACAAGTCTCTATTTTATTTTAAACTAATTAAAATTAAATAAAAAATTCACTTCCTTGGTCACACTAGCCACATTTCAGTGTTCTTTAGTCATATGTGGCTAGTGGCTGCCATGTTGGACAGCACAGATATAGACTATTTTCTTCTTTGCAGAAAGTTCTATTGGTCAGCTTTGTTCTAGGCATTACATGTTTTCCATTGGGAAATATAAAATTATTCTAGGTACTTTTCCTATAATCTCACCTGTTATTTTCAACTTTGTGATATAGGTATAGTCACCATTTTCTGGGTGTGGAAATTGAAGCACAAAAATGATGTGAATCTATTTCATAGATGTGGACATTGAAAGCAGTGGTGTTTTCCAGGCCACACAGCTAGTATACACTGAAACGTGAACCCAGGTCTCCTATCTCCAAGTTTAGTTCTTACCGATGAACCATAGCTGAAGAGAACTCAAAGGTACTGACCCCCCTTTTAAATTAGGAGATGGAGGCCTATGAACTTGAAGTGCCTTGTCTAAAGTCACACATTTTCTAAATATAAGAGTGGGACCCAAGTCCAGGTGTGAGAAGTCCCAAAGACACTTCAAATTCTCTTAACTCAGTTTGGTGCCTTGCCAGTGGGCCCTACTTTGGAGTTTGTGCTCCTGAGAGTGACAGAGTTGGACTCAGTTATGGCTTCCCTACACATGGCTCATCTGCCCCTTCTATTTGAACATATAGTTGGTGCTGGAGTTTGTAGGTGTACGTCCAAGAGACTGGAATCTCTGGGCTGTCCATGTGCCAGCTGGGCCCTGAGCCTCAGTGGAGTTGCAACACCTATTCTCCAGTTCATTGGACTCACCCAGGACAACTAACAAGGAGCTGATGATGGACAACCACCATACCAAGGAAACGAGAGAGCCTACAGTTGCAAGCAAGAGAGTCCCATCCATTAGCTGTATGGGATCAAAGCCCCCTCTCAATTAGAAGTGGAGTGGACATCACCATCCCAGAATCCTCAGGATTGGGGAATGAACTATGGACTAGAGTGGACTTGCTGGTATTCTACAATAGACTTGTGATTGTAGAAATGGAAGAAATTACAGCATTGATGTGGAGGCAGTGGCCACTGGAGGCTCTGGGGGCAGGGGGAGGGAAAGACAGGTATAATGCAGGGGCTTTTTCAGGACTTGAGAATCGTCCTGAATGGCATTGCAATGATATTATATATCTTCCCATAGCCTGCAGAACTGTGTGGGAGAGAGTGTAGACTACAATGTGAACTATGGTCCATGATCAGTGGCAATGCCCCAGGATGCATTTATCAATTGCAATGATGTGCCTCACTAACAAAGAATGTTGTTTATGTGGGAAGGTGTGGGACGTGTGGGGAGCAGGGCATATGGGAATCCCTATATTTTTTTGTGTAACATTTGTGTAATCTAAGTATCTTAATTTTTTTTTTTTAATTAAAAAAAATTCTCTCTACTCAAATTCAATTCTCCTAACATGGCTTTATGTGACTTTTCAAGGAAACAAACCATAATACGTGCACTTTCAAATGGAGAGCGTGCTCCAGGTGTCGATGTCAGCACACACACAAAGGCACTGGAACTGCCCAGTGGCATTCTATATGGGTTTGCGTGGGCTTATACCCCTGCGTAGTGGGATAGCTGTCTTTTGTGACTTGTTCAGCGTTATCTGCACCAGACTTTTCAGCTTAAAGTTCCGAGTCTGAGATTTTATCCAAATCTCTGTTTTTGTTTTGTTTGTTTGTTTGTTTTGCATTCTGCTTTCCCATAGAATGCGTGAGTATATTTGACTGTGGGTTTGAGGGTCTGGGAAAAAGAATTGATGCCCAGATGAACATAAAGGCATGAGAACTACAGGTATGCTGCCTGAAAATATTGTGCTTTGCAGGCTGTAAGAATAGGCCAGGCAAAATCAGAGACTAATCTGTATTTTAGGAAGTATGGATTTTGGACTTAAGCTAACTAACAAGGAGCCTCAATATCTTTAAGAAGAGTAAAAACATTAAAATACTGCAGTGATCTGAATAACTTAAGAAAGTTCACAATTTTGTAATGCAATGGTAATTAACAAGACTGGTTTAACAAAAAGATTACTTTTAATAATTCTGGACATTTAGCTATTCTTTTCCAATTATCTGCAAGCAAGTATAAGCATTTGAGAGCTGAGGACAAAATACCAATAACTCTTTTGCAATCATCTCATTAATCAAGATATTACGTATTTATGAAATTAACCACACAGCATTTTAAGGCAAACTGAAGGAAATATTTGGATTTTATCTTGGAAACATAGTAAAATGCAACCTGAATGTTGACATTATGTTTAAGATGACAAATATATTTAAATAGAGAGGGTGTCACAGATCATCAGAGCAGGAAAGGATCTGGCATATGCCCTAGTCACACCCTCTCTGTAGCTAAGGGAACCAAGGACACAAAAGTAGGGAAAATGATATATTCATGTTAGAACTGGAAGTCACATCTATACCTCTTGATGACCTGGTTAATACTCTTTGTTCCATGCTACACTGGCAACATAAATTGAAAAGTGCATGGATTTTTAACTTAACAGACTCAGATTTAAATCTTGAATCTGCCACCTGTTACTCCGTGTCAACACCTGGAGCATTTTGAGACTTAGATTGTTAGTTAAATGGGGGCAGTCCATACCTGCCCAAATATAATTTTTGCATGTGTGTGAGTCTCAAATTAGATAATACTCTAAAAGTATATTGGGAAAGCTAAAATGCTATTTGTCATTAAAATTATTTTGATGTAAGTTTGTCAATTACCCCTACATCAATACATAAATTTAGTCCAATCCCAATGAAAATTCTAATGAGAATTTAACAAGAAATTTTCAAGTTCACCTAGAAAAATATCAGTGTAAGGAAAGTCAAGAACACTTTGGAGAAGAAGAATGATGAAGGTGGACCTACCTACCCATTGAGGTATGAAAGCACATTATAGAGGCAGAATAACTTCCAAAGTGTTGGTATAGGGATAGGACCAGAGAGACAGATAGTATGCCAAATTTTAGTAAATGATAGAAAGGATTTCCAATTAGGGATGATGGTAGGTTATTCAGTGAGCGGGTTAGCACAGTTGTCTAGTTATTTGGAAAAACAATGGCTAACACTATGCATTAGGTATGGCTCTAAGCCTCTCACAGCTATTAATATTTTTAATTTTCTCAAGACCTCCATAAATAGATACAATTATGATCACCATTTTACTGGTAAGGAAACTGAGACACAGACAAGCTAAGTAACTTTTCCAAGGTCACACAGTCAGGGGTAGAGCTAAAATTCAGACCTGGAAAATCTAGAGTCTGGGTACATCCTCTTAACCTCAATGCTATAATGCTGCAAGCTCACCCTTGCATCAGAATAAACTTCAGGTGGGTTACATTTTTTAAATTAAATTTAAAACTAGAAGAAAATATAGGTAAAGCATTGCATAATTGGGGATGTGCAAAAAATTTATAAACATGGCATCAAAATCAGAAATCATGAAAGAAAAATGGTAGATTTGATTACAAAAAGTTAAAAATATCTTCTCAAAATCAAACCAAACTAAATCAAACAAAAAAAATTCACATTCAGAAAATTAGCCAAACCAAACAACAAAAATACCCATAGAATATTAACACTATCAACTGATGAATTAGAACATACACAAGCAACATACATGATAAAGTATTAATGGATCAATGAATAAAGAGATCAACAGAGGGTTGGTGAAAAAACTCCTGATACATCCATCCAATGTGGAAAATCATCCTCACTAAAAATGATGGTGTGGACTGATAAATATTGGCAGGGAAATATACCTACGATACAATTAATGAATTAACAGCAAATTATAAACATACATTGTGGCTCCATTTAGTGAGAAATAAATCACCTGGGTGCTTGTTGGAGTGTCTATGTGTGTGTGTTGGTATGTGCTTATATTGAAAAGCCTGGAATGATAAAATCAAAACTATCTCTGGGTAGTGTCATTATGGCTGCTTTCCCCCTTGTTTTCTTTACACATTTGTGAATTATGTTTCTTCAGTTATGAAGTGGGCTAAGCCTTGAGTCATCTTTCTCCATAAAGTTACTAGAAAAATATTCCAAGAGCCTAATGAATTTATACTAGATCATAGTAATTCCTATGATGTTTAGGTGGAGAGCTTATGGTTGGAGGGGGTGGCTTATAGTAAAAAGCCAACTGGATCATGTATGTTACATTATGTTCCGAGAGCATGACCTATACAATTCCTACTTTTGTGAATTTATTTTGGCTTTATTCTTGCAGCCAAATTTATGATCTATTCTGTAGGATCTTGGAAAAAGGCTTACTTTCTGTCCCTCTCTGCCTCGAAATCACTATCTATATACATTACATCAACCTATTAATGTTATTATTCAAATCTTTCATATCTTTGGTTGGTTTTTACCCATTGAATGGCCATAGCTGGGGTGGTATTTTAAAGTCTCTCATTATAGTTGTGCTTCTGTACATTTTGCCTTGTATTGCTAACATACATATACCTTTTATTCATATAATCTTTGTGGACTGTGATTTTTATCTATGTGAAATGATACTTCCTATCCTGTTTTATGCTATTTGCCACAGATTCTATTTGTCTGATATTAATATTGTGACTTCTACTTCTTTTGGTTTGGGCTTGCTCAGTGTGTCTTTATCTTTCTGTCTTTACTCTTTAAAATAGTAGATTTAGATGTGTCTTAAAATTGTATATTTAGACTAGTTAGGTTTTGATTTCTGACCATTTACATTTATTACCACAACTGATATATTTGGTCTCATTTCTATAGTCTTTCTACTATGCTTCTCTACTGACTTCTTTCATTAGAGCTTTTATCTTCAAAGTGAAGTACATACTCCCCAGCTGGGTATACAAAGATAATTCATTGGAGAATCGGAAGAAAACACTAATTTTTGTTTTTAAAACGAGAAAGATCATGATAGTTATTTTATGTGTCAGTTTGGCTAGACTGTGGTGTCCGATGGCTGATCAGACATTAATCTAGATGGTGCTGTTGAAGTTACTTTGTAGAGCAGTTAGCATCTACATCAGTTGACTAAGTAAAGGAGATTACCTTCTATCATGTGGGTGGGCATCCTCCTATCAGTCTGAGACCTTAAGAGCAAAGAACTCAGAGTTCCAAAAATGAAGAAATTCTGCCTCAAAATGACAACATCAAATCTTGTCTGAGTTTCCAGCCTGCCAGCCAACCCTACAGAGTCTGGACTTGGCAGCCCACATCATCGCATGAGCCGATTCCTTAAAATAAATCTCTTTAATATAAATAAGTATAAATATTTACTAATATTTCATGTGAATTAATACCGGTACTTTGCTCAGGCCCACACGTCAGACGGACATGCTCAGGTTATTCACAGTAAGAGGCGTCTGGATGGAAGAGAGTGACTTCTGCAAATCTGGGTCAGTGACGAGGACACTGCATGATGCTCACTTCCACTGACTCAGTGGAGTTTGTGTGCTGTTAAGTGGATTTAAGGTTTCTGTCATTCATTTTTGTCTCAGCTAACTCACAAAATTGGCAAGGATCTTAAAATGATCCCTGAAAAGAAAATCGAGGTTAAAAATAATGCCTATGATGCAAACATAAGGAAACAACCAAAAAAATAAAAAAATAAAAAAAATTTTGAAAAAGCCAATACATTGCCTTTTTCCTTGGCAGGAGCTCACCATCAGCCACATTATGAGGTTTTCAAAATGGATGTTTGGAAATGTTTCCCATTGTTTCCATTGCTATGAGATATGTTACTGAAAACGATATAAATATGACAGCTATAAAAAATAATCTCTCATATAAACATACTTAAACTTGAATTCGAATTTTTTTTCCAGTTTATAAGTTTTACAGACTTTAAAACCCATTTGCTAAAGCATAAAAATATAATACATACTGATACCTTTTCAATAATAATGGGTAGATATAATGGAGGGTGGAAATTTACTAGCAAATTTTAAAGAAGCAATTATATAATCAGGGGATGGAATAGAATATAAATGCCATGATTATTAGGTACAGCCAATGATGTACTTCTTCACTTTGTGTTTTTCTGTCCCTTTGAAGGCTCTTGCTCACCTACTACAACCACAAAAACCAAATTTGAAATAAAAATGATCCTAGAACTACACCTTTGAATTGCTATATTGCAAAGTGTGAAACCAAGATTTTCAAAAACAGTGAGAGCAAATTCATTCTGCTCCCACTAAAACATAATTATTTCAGTGAAAGAAAAAAGTAGTTTGTGTTACTAATAAATACAATAAAATCTATTGTGAAAATATTGTTTTTTTCCAGGTTTATCTCACCCTTTAATAGTTCTATTAATATATTTTGCAATGCATAATAGTACAATAGTACATAAATATGTAAATTATTAAGAAATAACTCTATTGAGGATACGCATCTCAAAAATTTTACTCATAAAAATAAAAAGACGCAATTGAAAGTTGCATCTTTCAATTTTTCCCCTTTCATTTCTTAAAAAGTTATTTGAATATATTTTCTCCAATTATTGATGTTGAGAATAAAACTATGCTTATTTCCACTGTGTAAGAAATTTAACATGCTTGCTTATATCTTTTTCTACATGCCATTATTCTTTTTGATAATAATTTGCCACTGGCACAAATCATTATCATTTTCATTATGTAGCATCTCTTTTAAAAAGAATTGTTATTAATAGCAATATTAAGTTTTAAAACCATATTTGTAATTATTTAAACAACTCATTAGTTTCATTTGCATTGCTGAAGTTTTTCTATACAATTTGCCTATCCTTGAATTTTCAAATTTTGGTTTATGTCTTTTTTAAATCTTCAAGTTTTTTATCCATATATGCTTTTGCGAAAATATATATATGGATGATATAAATTCTGAGTGTTAAATCTCTAAGTATAATTTTGACAGCCTCATATGCATATTGTTCAGTTAAAGCATTTTTCCCTCATAATGCTCCTGATATTATTCAGTTGTTTTCTGGAAGTTTGCAATACAGAGACAACTGTGATTAGCTTAAGCTTTGTCTCTATAGTATTTTTTACTGTTGTTTTCCCCTGAGGTATTATTCTATGGTTCTCCTACTGTTTTCTCCTGGGCTTGCACATGGGTTGTTCACCTGGGACTGAAGGGCATAAGATGGTGGGCTTGGTACAGGCTGTCTCAGGGTCTCTGCATGTGGCCTCTCAGCTGGCCCAGGCCTCCTTACACGGCATAGAGTCTTCCAAGAAATGCAAGCCCTCTCGAGGCCTTGGTGCTAGAACTCACACAATGTTAATTTACCACATTCTATTGGTGAAAGCAAATCACAGGCCAGCCCAGATTCTATCTATCTCTGGATAGATGGTGCAGCAAACTCACATTTTAAAGGGCTATAACTTCCAGGAAGATCGAGGACTAGAGAGACAGAGGGATCACTTCTCTCCCAGAAAAAAATATGCAGAGGTCAGGCAGAAACTGTTGAGAGGGCTGCTCTGGGGCTCAGGATACCAGGGGAAGGTGAGACACTTCCCTGAAGAGAGAGGGGTGAAGGAAAGGAGTCTCAGCTGGCTGAAAAATCCCATGAGCTACAAAAGCAGCAGCGAGCACTCCTCTCTCCACCTATGGAGCAAATAGCAGCCTGTGGACTGCAGCAGCTGTGGACTGCTGTGGCTATGGACTGACGGTGTTACAGGAGCCCTCTTCCCCAAAAAAGGGGAGAGGAAGGGGCATAGCCTACAGCAAATTCAGATTTTGGCAAGGGAACTTGGTTTTCTGCATTGGAGGAATCCCATACTTCAAGGCCAGGTGGGCCTGAGAGCCAGCAAGGAGCTAAGGATAATTTGACTTCTCATACACCCTCCTTACTACCCTGGGTGGTTGCTGAAAGGCACAGTGAGGGAGAATGAGGAAGTTTGTTGTGAAGCTTGGCCATCCCTGAGGTCATTCTTTCTGTACCACCCACCATGGAGTTATACTGAATGTATTGCCCCCTAGCACCTGGGTTTGAGCCAAGAGGTCTGCCAATGAGCACCACCTGCAGGCCTGACCAGAAAAGTGCAGAAAAAGGAAAACTAATGAAGGAAGAAAGGGAGGGAGGGAGGGAGGAAGTAAGTAAGTAAGTAGTGAGGGAGGGAAGGAATAAAGGAAGAAGGTTCCTTTACTGCCACCCTCTCCAAGGCCCCTGGAAACTGGCCTGCACCCATTACTGGGTCCTTAACCCTGGTTTCAGCAGTTAAGCAGGGTAAATCCTAAATATCTAGAACAAGTTGAACCAAGAATCAAAGAACAGTGGTAGCACACAGCTACTTAACAGTAAATCCCTAGGCAAGAGGAGAAACTGAACATCAGAGTAAACTCAGCATCAGAATCAGATGCCTAGATATCAGCAAAAAATTACAAGCCATACAAAGAAAAAGGAAGACAGGACTCAGGCAAATGAACAAATCAAAGCTCCAGATGAGACACAGGACTTGAAACAGCTAATCAATGAGGTTCATACAAATCTCCTAAATCAAACCGTGGAGTTGAAGGACAACATGGTTAAAGAAATAAAAGACATTAAGAAGACACTGAATGAGCACAAAGAAAATTTTGAAATCTTGGATAGAAAAATAACAGAGTGTATGGGAACGTGAGACACAATAAGTGAGATTAAAAATACAATGGAGGCACACAACAGCAGATTTGAAATCATGGAAGAAAGAATCAGTGACATAGAGGAAAGAACAACTGCAACTGAAGAGAAAGAACAGAGAAAGAAAAGAATGGGCAAAATCAAGTAGGGGCTCAGTTAGTTGAATGATAACACAAAGCACACCAACATACATGTTATGGGAGTTCCAGAAGGAAATGAGATGGGAAAAGGGGCATAAAGAGCATTTGAGGAAATAATGGCTGAAAATTTCCCAACTCTCATGAGACCCATGAATATACGTGGTTCAGGAAGCACAGCGTACTACAGTTAGAATAAATCCAAACAGAATTATCCAAAGACACATAATATGCAGAATGTCAAATGCCAAAGATAAGGAGAAAATTATGAAAGCAGCAAGGGAAAAGCAAAACATCACATACAAGGGACGTTCAATAAGACTTAGTTCTTATTTCTCCTCAGACACCATGGAGGCAAGAAGGCAGTGGTATGATATAATTATGGTACTGAAAGAGAAAAACTACCAGCCAGAATTCTTTATCTGGCAAAACTGTCCTTCAATCAAATATGATGGTGAGCTTAAAATATTCACAGATAAACAGAAACTAGGAGATTTCATAAACAAGAATCTAGCTCTTCAGGAAACACTAAAGGGAGTTCTGCAGTCATAAAATAAAGACAAAGAGAGAGGCTTGGAGGAGAGTGTAGAAGTGAAGATTATCAGAAACAGTAACCAAAAAGGTAAAAAGATGGGCAAAAATAAGATATGACATATGAAAGCCAAGCAATAAAATGGCAGAAATAAATAATCCCTTTACAGTAATAACATTGAATGTTAATGGATTAAACTTCCCAATCAAAAGACATAGGCTGACAGAATGGATAAGAAAACATGAGCCATCCATATGCTGGCTGTAGAAGACTCACCTTAGACCCGAGGATGCAAGTAGACTGAAAGTGAAAGGCTAGAAAAAGATATTTCACTTGAACAGTAACCAAAAGAGAGCAGGAGTAGTTATACTAGTGTCAGACAAAACAGATTTTTAAATGCAAAAAAAGTGATAAAAGATGAACGCCAAAATATATTAATAAAAGGGACAATCCACCAAGAAGTAGTAACAGTCATAAATATCCATGCACCTAACCAGGGTGCCCCAAAATACACGAGGCAAACTCTGGCAAAACTGAAGAGAGAAATAGACATCTCTAAAATAATAGTTAGATACTTCAACATGCTGCTCCCATCAATAGATAGAACAACTAGACAGAAGATCAACACGGAAACAGAGAACGTGAACAATATGTTAATTGAGGTGTATCTGACAGATATATACAGAACATTGCACCCCAACAGCAAGTTATACATTCTTCACAAGTGCTCATGGATCTTTCTCCATGATAGGCCACATGCTGGACCACAACACAGCTCTCAATAAATTCAAGAAGATTGAAATTATACAAAGCACCTTCTTTGATCACAAGGGAATGAAACTAGAAATCAATAATAGGCAGGAAAGGGGGAAATTTGCAAATATATGGAGGCTAAACAACACACTCTTAAACAATCAGTGAGTCAAAGAGAAATTACAAGAGAAATTAGTAGGTTTCTCGAGAAAAATGAAAATGAAAACACAACATATCAAAACTTATGGGATACAGCAAAGACAGTGCTGAGAGGGAAATTTATAGCCCTAAATGGATACATGAAAAAAGAAGAAAGAGCAAAAATCAAAGAACTAACTAAACAACTGGAGAAACTAGAAAAAGAACCAATCCCAAAGCAAGCAGAAAGAAGAAGTAACAAAGACTAGAGCAGAAATAAATAATTTGAGAACAACAAAAAATAGACAAAATCAACAAAACCCCAAAAGCTGGTTCTTTGAGAAAATCAATAAAATTGACAAACCCTAGCAAGACTAACAACAACAACAAAATAAATAAGAGAGAAGATGTAAATAAAATCAGGAATGAGAGGGGGGACATTATGAATGTCAAGAAAAAGGATCATAAGAGGATATTATGAGAAACTGCATGCCAACAAATTAGACAGCCTAGATGAAATGGGCAAATTCCTAGAAATTCCCAAACAACCTACACTGAGTCTACAAGAATTACAGAAACTCAACAAACAAATCACAAGTAAAGAGATTGAATCAGTCATCAAAAATCTTCCAACAAAGAAAAGTCCAGGACTAGATGGGTTCACAGGTGAATTCTACCAAACATTTCAAGAAGAATTAATATCAATACTGTTTAAAATCTTCCCAAAAATTGAAGAGGAGGGAAAATTACCCAACACATTTTATGAAATTAACATCAGTCTAATACCAAAGCCAGATAAAGATACTATAATGACATAGTTGCAAAATTCATAACAAAATACTTGCAAATTAAGTCCAACAGCATATAACAAAAATTATACATCACGATCAAGTAGGCTTTATTTCTGGTATGCAAGGGTGGTTCAATATAAGAAAATCAATGAATGTAAACACATTACTAAATCAAAGGGAACACATTACTAAATCAAAGGGGAAAAGCCACATGATCATCTTAGTTGATGCAGAAAAGGCATTTGACAAAATCCAGCATTTTCTTGATAAAAACACTTCACATGATAGGTTAGAAGGAAAGCTCCTCAGCACAATAAAGGGGATAAATGAAAAAGGCTCTAGTTATCTAGACCACATTCACCAACTGGTGTTCTGTTCTGTGCTGGTGTATTCACTGCCACTGCTTTCTCTATTATCAGAGACTCCTTCAGAAACACTCAGGAATCTTTCTGAAACACAAATGAGCACATTTGTTTTCATCTCAGAGTAAATCGCTTTCAAAAGAAGCATTTCATCTCTTCACGGTGATCCTGTCGGGACCCGCCGCACCTGTTTCGGGATCTCAGCCCCTGGACGTGGCCCTGTAGGGGTGGCCTCCTGCTTCTGTAGAGAGCACTTTCTCCCGTGAAGGCTGCTGGCTCAAGGAGAAGGCTGCCAGCAGACCCAGCATGATTGCTGGGTGTTCCTGCCCCACGGCCCTACCCCACCAAATAAGCGAGTCTTCTACTTCCTTCATACTCCTTCTCTGTTTCAGGGACAATTCGGAGCAGAGCCTAAAGAGTGCCTTCTATTCGTTACCATTAGCTTGTATCAAATATACATCCCCCGACGTTTCAGGCACCAGTGTGGCACCTTTCCTATTTTCCAAGGCTGAGGCTGATTTTTCCCTAATTTTATATCCACTGGTCATTCCGTTGAGTGTCAGGCGCCTGCACTTACGTCACCATCAGATGCAGAGGAGTTACAGTCTTACATTTAAAAGCTTGTGGAAATTATATGGCCTGTGATATCAGTTTCTTTAAAACACCTTGTAAACTTTCATTTTTGCAGAACTATCATAAATCTGCTTAATTCAACAGTTTATGCCAAGTACTCCAGTGTTCCACTTAGAAGTAAAGAGTTTTTCGCCTCGATTGAAACTTTGCACCGTTGGAACTTGCTAAGAATCCCATTTATCGCAGCCAAATTTCTCCATAGCTGATGATCAAGGTGTGGGATGTGGTGGGAGGTGTGGGAGGTGGGCAACATGGGAATCCCAGTGGGTTCCGTGTAATATTTTAGGTAATCTAAGCACCTCTTAAAATATGTGTATATATATATATATATATAACATTTTTGTAAGCAAATACACATATATGCATATATATTTATATATCATTTTACAAATGTTTGTATGTATTGTGAGAATTTTGATTTTTACTCATAAAAAAAAAAAAAAAATAGTACTAGCTCACATGTGTGTCCTCCTTTTAGTGAGTAGTTCCTGAGGGGCTGTGCTGTTTGAGAAGTGATGCTAAGCATGGAGGTGCAGCCATCAGGGGAACAGTTTCTGTCCTCAAGTTGCCCACAGAGAGGAGCAGATGGTAATTGAATTAGTGTGATGATGTTCTGGAATACTCACCTTCCTGCTTTGCTTTTCTCTGCTTCCTTGGATGTGACCTTTCCCTGGAGGTATTCACACTCTCTGGGGGAAGCAGGACTGAAGAGTATGAAAGTGAGTGAGGTTTCTTCTCCCTGCCCCTCCCCGCCCCAGACTTTCAAAATGGACCTTTGACACCCAAAGGGAAGGCTTGTGGGAAGCATGGCCCAGACTTTATGCCCAAGCAGTGAATTTTGAAAGAGTTCTCTATCTTGCTTCTGGCGGAGGAGGCCTCCCAGGACCGGGACATATTTGAGCAGAAGGACGAAAAAGGATCTTGTGCAGTGCAGGGATGTGAGAGAGTAGAGAGGGCCACGCTTTGGCCTCCACCTGGAGGATCAACATGGCAACCCTCGCCGACCCCACCCCCAAGACCTTGCTGGACTGTGAGGAGGACCTCTGTAGACACTCCTTTTCCATGGCTCGGAGCACTTAGAAGAAACCTTGAAAGAAAGGGAGGGAGGAAGGGAGGAAAAGAGGGAGGAAAAGCAGTGCTGATACGGAAGACGTAGGAGGTGAAAGTCACTCCCTTTTCACAGATAACCACAATGAGAGATTCTGGAACGTTTTTATGCGGATGGCTAATGAATAATGAGAAAAGGTGATCCTGCTCCTTGGGGCCAGCAAGGTGGAGTTTCCCTAAGGACCAGTTTCCACAGCCTAAACTCATGTCCCATGGGGTAAGGCCATCAAGAAAGTGGAGAAGAGGGTGTCTCTGATACATCGTCCACAGGAAGAGGGAAGATGGCTGTGGGATTGTAGTAACCTAGTTTTTTTGTTTTGTTTTGTTCTGTTTTGTTTTTAACTCAATATGAAGATACCATCCAGCAAAAGATGGAAATCTTTGCAAAGTCATATGAATCAAAACCTGTACAACCATGTGTTTATTAAAGACCACCTTAGTTTAAAAAATTAATCATATAAAATCAGTATCATCCTGGAAAACTTTAATCTTCAAAGCACAAGGTAAGGGAAAATCATGAACATTCTAAAATTGAAGGAGAAGCATGAAATCTATATGGTATTATATTTTATAATATATTATATATTTGTAGAAAAATTCTTGGTTGTAGGACTATGAATGGGCTTCCCCCCCCCCTTTTTTTCAAGATTCAAACAGTGAAAATGTGTCTATTATTAGAAAACTGTGATTACATTTTTTAAAATGGGAAATTGAGGATACGTTTAGTGAATAAACTATTTTTCTATACAATTTTCTCTATAAAATATCTTGGTATATCTATTAGAATACCAATTAATATGAAAACTTGAAATTGAGATTGTTTTAAAATTGTTTTTATGAGTTACTTTTAAGAGGAAGATTGCTTTTTGTTTTTGCTTGTCTTTTGAAACTAATAAATCCTACCTTAAACATTTGGCATTTTCATCATGACTATTAACTTCTAAATGCTACAACTTTGAAAAAAGAAAAAAAAAGTGATTCTATGTTCTTCAAACAAAGAGGCTCTTTCCTCTTACTTCAGTTTGACTTATTTTAAAGTGAATTCCACATCCTATTCCAATACCCTGCTTGACATTGATCTCAACATTTTATTAGTAATTCATGGTGGAAAGAAATTACTCTGAACATTTGTACCTTGTTCTTAGAGTAAATTAAGTGTCATTTACATGTCATATCTTTTCCTGGTAACCTCTAACCCCTTGAAGAATTTGGTACTTTTCCATTATTAGCTCAAAGACATTTATTATCATTTTCCCTCTTGATTTATGAGTCCTTAACGATTCAGCCACGATAGTCAGTCATTACATAAAATTGTCTAAGTGCACCGTGAGAAAAAATATTCTTTAAACTTTTTGACAACAAACCAAAGAGGGAGTTGGTTTCTTAGCTTTTCTCTTTATGAAAGGGCTGTGCTATTATAATGACAGTTTTTGTTGCAGTGGTTTTATCTCCTTGGTGTGAAAAGGTATAAATTTAGATTCTAGAAATGCCATTTTATAGTAGAAAGAGCTTTAGAAATGACTGACCTGAGTTCTCGTTCAACACTCAGATAATTACTTGCTACGTGTTCTTGGACAAGTCACTTCACCTCTCTGAGCCTGTTTTCTTGTCTTAAAAGTGAGAATTAAGAAAAAAAAGACCTTTCAGGGTTTTTTATAAGGACAAGAAATATAACATATAAAGCACCTTGTTCATACTGTATGATCAATTGCTAGATTCATATTTCTTTGCTTTCTGCTTTGCCACTTCCTACACTGGGAGGATGGCTGAAGCAGACTGACTGATGAATTACCAACTATGGCTTTGAGTTTTGGACTTTATTTGGGGGCATGATTTGGGGTACAGGGACGCTTGTCCCTATAGTAGGTTTGAAAGCTCACCTGCTTTTTCAGTGTACCAATAACAGGGTGTTCAGTCATCCATTTGCAATTCTTGTAAGTCAGGAAGTTGCTATAGCTGATATTTTAACTATTTTGAAATATAACCAGAAAAAAACCCAGAAGGTTGCCTAATCTGGTTAACAGTGAAAATCATTTGTTTGTAAATTCAAGGAATATCTATTGAGCACCTACCAGATGCCAGGTACTGGGCTCACTCCTGGAAACTGGGTGGAAAGAACAGGCAAGGCCCTAGTTAGGTGGAAATGACTCATTAGTGGGAAGAGAGTAGCAACAACAACAAAAACATATTAATGAATAAACAAAGTAATTAGAGCTTGTCTAAGTGTTAAGAGGCTCAGCTGGAGAATAACAGAGGCCGATGGAGATAGAGTGATCCTGAGCCTAGAAGGCCTGGCAATGGGGGGTGACTTTGCAGTAAGATTGAGAAGCAGTTCCTCCTGCAGAGGGTAGGGGCAGGACCAATCCAAGAAGTACAAGCAAAGCCCTAAGTCTGAGAATATGGGAAATTTGACGAATATCCAAGTTGTTGTCAGGGGCCATGATCATCTTTTCTTTTGTCATTCTACTTTCTTAGTAAGAACTGATGACATGAGACTTTTGATAATTTGAGACTCTAGCTAGCCATAAATTAAAATATTTTGGAAAAAGATCCTCCAGAAGATTATATGTAAGCAGGTATAATTTCTACTAAAATAGGTTTACAGGTCACTAAATAAAAGCCATTCATCACTCTTGTTTTTTATTATAAATAATAATAAAAGTGGTAATAATAATGCCACTGTTACTATATAGAACACTTATAGTTCTCAGAGAGCTAAAGTAACATCAGAATACTAAATGGAGC
Source organism: Tolypeutes matacus (assembly GCA_026826555.1). Lineage (NCBI taxonomy): Eukaryota > Metazoa > Chordata > Mammalia > Cingulata > Chlamyphoridae > Tolypeutes > Tolypeutes matacus. Next base: position 4,796,561 of record JAKSZT010054079.1, read on the forward strand.
AGAGAAATTGGGACAGGTGTCTATTTCCTCAGGGTCTCTTCATGGGCAGTTTTGATGTTCTGATTATCTAAGTCCACGTAGCATCTTAAGTACGGGCAGCTCTGTAGCTTCCAGGGCACTCTTGGTCCCCAAACCCTTTACTTAGGCTGGGACCCCAGTGACTGGAAACTACTCATAGGACCTCCCAGACCCCCAACCTCTTATTAGTCTCAGAGATTCTCCCACATCTCTCCTTTTGCTTTCCCCTCCCCCTAAATCAAAGGAACTTACTGTTCCAGTCTCTCCAGGAAGACCTTCTCAAGATCTCACTTTTGGAAGACAAGAGCCAGGAAGAGACATTGTCTGCAGGCAAGAGAATGATCCTGGCTACTCTTTTAGAATAGAGATGGAAAAATATAGGGAGAATCAGACTCTAATCCTTGCCATATCAGGAAGTGTACAAAATGTAATAGAATATATTTTTTTTCTTTTTAAAATTTCAGTTCTAGTTTATCAAAACACGTGTATAGTTCTAGGAAAAGCAGTACTCCTTGTCCATTCCTAAGTCCGTCTCCTCAGAGGCAATCAGTTGCAACACTTCTAATAGAATGTTCTAGCATCTATCTTCATATAAATGAATTAGGCTTATATTGGTATATCTTGATTTTAAAAATTATTTAAAGTATTACTATTGATTTCCCACTGTAGTAGATGAAGATTTACCCCTCCCACATTTCTTATCATCCCATTCTCTATGTAACTACATGACCATATAAAGTGATTTATAGCTGAGCTGTGTAGAATTGTTTGATTACTTTTCTTGCACAGTCTTTTATTGCCTTTGGAGTTAATTTTGTTTTTATCTTTTGGTTAGATTTTTATGTAGGCATTATTAATTCATCCCCAAACTTAGCCCCAATTGTATAAATTTAACACACATTAGATAATCTTCATCACCTTGAAGAACTTTATTCTGGATCCTTTTAAGCTGCCCCAACTTAGACCAGTGAGGCGGGCTTGGAGAGGTGTTGCCCAGAAGCCTCTTTAAGGAGGGACCTATTGTCCCAGCTACTGGGAGTGAGTCAGCAGATCACTTCTAGCTGTCAGCTCCTTCAGTGTTTGCCTCAACTGCAGAGAGCTGTCCCACCCAAGAGCATGTCCTGCCCAGGGTCACCCATATCTAATGACTGATCACAAGGGAAGGCATAAATGCCTGGGAATTTCAGCCCACTGTGGGACAACTCTAATAGGCTGTAATATTCCAGAGCACCCTGTGAGTTTGGCTGAGGCTTGGTTGTATCTGAATCACAATTCAGCTTCTCCCTCTGCCCAGTCTTGTTTTTTCCCTTACCCTTTGTGGCAGTTTGATATTATTTATGAATTCCAAAAAGAGAATAGATTATGTTTGTAAACTGGTCTGTTCCACTGGGCATGATAGCCTTTGATTGATTTAAATTCAAAGGCTTTGCATTTACTTGATTATGTTAAAATATTAGGGCTTTGATTCCACCACATCATTTGGGCATGCAGGGTTGAGTCTCCGCCCCCTTGATCAGCTGTATAAATGGATGTTCCATCAAGAACACAGAAATAGACACACAGAGAAGATACACAGAGGATCTTGCAGCCCTGGGAAGAGAGATGAGCCTGATAGTTTACAGCTGACCTTGTGAAGAGACCAGAGCAGCTGAGCCTGGAAAGAAATGAGCCCTGGGGAATTTGGCCTATAGGTGAGATCAGAAGAAGCTGGGACCATGGAGCCTTAAGAGGATATAGGAAGGCTGAACCCTCACTGATATTGTCCATCATCTTGTGTCAACACGTGGCAACAGATTTTGGGTGAGAAAGTACCTCTTAAGTAACCTTTAGTTGGATTCTTTAGGGCCTTGTGACTGTAAGCTTTTACCCCAAATAAATACCCTTTATAAAAACCAACAGATTTCTGGTACTTTGCATCAGCACCTCTTTGGCTGACTAATACACCCTTCAACAGGTGGTTGATCTCTAATAAATATCCTATATGCCAAGCTCCACTCAGCATTTGCTTCTGGAGAGTCCAACCTGCAATAACTAGTTATTCTGTAGGACTTCTTCCTAGGAATTGTCTTGGAATGTTCTTTCATTATCATCCTGAAGATTCTCTTTGATTCATTGTTATGTCAGATTCCCTATTTCCAAGCTCGCATGTCTTCCTTTATTTGGTTTGCTCATTTGTTTCAACTGAGCGCATCTTCTCGTAGTTTCTTGAAGAAGGATATATTATAAGTGATACTTATTATAAAGCTTGTATGTCTGAAAATGGCTTTATTATACTATCACATTTAATTGATAGCTTAGCTAGGTATCAAATTCAAGGTAGGGAGTAATTTTTCTTCCACATTTTAAAGGCATTGCCAATTTTCTTTCTTTCTTCTTTTTTTTAAGAAGTATTTATTTATTTGTTTATACCCCCTCCTCCCCCTTGTTGTTTGCACTTGTTGTTTGCACTTGCTGTCTCTTCTTTGTGTCTGTTCATTGCATGCTCGTCCTCTTTTTAGGAGGTACTGGGAACCGCATCTAGGACCTTCCATGTGGGAGGGAGGCACCCAATGGCTTGAGCCACCTCCACTCCTGCTTATTATGTCTCTCAATGTGTTTCCTCATTGTGTCTCTTCATTGCATCATCTTGTTGCGTCAACTCACTGTGTAAGCTCTATGTCTCACTTGTCTTCTTTAGGAGGCACTGGGAACCGAACCCGGGACCTTGCATGTGGTAGGTGAGTACTCAACTCTGTGAGCCACATCCACTTTCCCCAATTTTCTTTTGATTCCAAGACTTCTGTTTAGAGCTATGATACCAATCTAACTCTTTTTAAAATAATAATAAACTTTATTTTTAGAGAGTTTTAGATAACAGAAAAGTTACTTTGAAAGTATAGGGGATTCCCATAACCCATTCCCCCACCTCACATTTCCCCCTATTAATAACATCATATACTAGTGTGGTACATTTGTTACAATTGATGAACCAATATGGAAGTATTGCTACTAACCAAGGTCTATAATTTACATTATGGTTTATACTTTGCATTGTAGTTTTATCAGTTTTGACAAATATATAATGGCCTGTATCCATCATTGCAGTATCATGCAGAACAAGTCCAGTGCCCTAAAAATGCCCCATGTTCCATCTATTCTTCCCTTCCCCTCCCCTCAGAACCTCTAGTAACCATTATCTTTTATATCAATGTTACAAGTTCTTCTGTTACCACATGCTAATAACTAAAATAGTAACAAGTCTAGTTTGGTCCAAACTCCTCCCTCAGGTTTGTTCATTCCTCAGTCTTGAGGAGTTTGGAAGAATGTGCACTCTGCTTCAGATTGAGAGGGGGCTTAGGTATTATGGGGCAGATGGAAGGAACTGTTTTGCTTGCAGTTGTAGATACTCTTTGTTTTTTGGGATGGGACTCATCCGTCATCATCATTCTGTTAGTTGTCCTGGGCAAGTCTGAAGAACTGGAGAGTGGGTGTTGGTTGCAACTCTGCTGAGATTCAGGGCTCCAATCTAATTCTTGAACCTTTATATGAGAACTGTATTTCTTCTCTGTAAACTTGCTCTGTGTTCCCATTGTTTTGAAATGACATCTTCTTTCAGTTTAGGATTATGCTATCTATCCATCTACTTTTCATCTTCCAAAATTTTGTTGCTGTTGACTTCTACTTTCTTTTTCCTTGTACATTTGTCTTAAAATAAATAGGCAGGCAGGTAGACAAACAACAAACAATAACAAAATATTGTTGTGGCTAGTGGTATTTAAGTAGAGTTTTAGTGTGGTTTATATGACTTTGCATTCTCTCTCCCAACCCTTCCAACTCCTTCCCCCTCCCCAAATTGCAGCAGCATTCCTGAGTAGTTAAAAAGCAAGCCTCTATAACCCATGACTGATCAGTAGATCTTGTAATGGAATACTTAGCTTGTTCTTCCAGAAGCCTATAAAGATATCTGTTTCCTGAACTGCTTGATTACCTCCTTATCAATGAACCCTTATGTAATCATTGCCCATGTATAACTTCTGCCCTGCAGAGAATATCTGTTCTTTTGTGATCTGCTTCCTGTAAAAGTCAAGCGCACCTCCCCTCTCCCCCGGCTTAGTAATATCTTCAAGCTATGTACCTTTAGTTCTTGAGCAATGTACTGCATTCTTAGAAGGTGCTACCCTGCCCACGCCACCATACCTTCCTACTACATGTAGACATGCACCACAAAAAAATCCTCATTTTGCAGTAAGCGTGGACAATTGAGCCCGGAAAATGCTGTCTCTCCTCCCACTGCCAAGGATAAGGACCCCACATAAGGCCCCTAAATAAGTGTTCATTATTCACCAAGCTGGACTGGTCTGAGTCTTTCTAAGTTCTGACGTATCCCTATTAGTTCGGTGGGAAGCTGTCGTTTTACACATCTCCTTGCCATACTCAGGACAATTGGCATAGTCAGCAGGATACATCAGACCAAAGTATGAGCTGGGGGTGGGGAATTTATAGGGAAAGTCCCAGGTTGGGTGGCCTTCTACCTCTTTGTGGGTGCAGAGGGGTTGACTGAATCCTTGATTTTTATAGACTTCCACGTGAGTATGGGGACTCCCTGAAAATGCTGGAAGGAATAGACCTCCTATTCCAAGAACAAAAGATTATGAAGGAGAGCAACTGTAGCTCAAGTGATCAAGCACCTTCTTCCCATGTACAAGTTCCCGGGTTCGATCCCTGGTACCTCCTAAAAACCACAAACAAGTGAAAAAAAAGCAAGTTTCATTGGGGAGCAGTTGTAGCTCAGTGGTTGAGTGCCTGCTTCCCGTGTAGAAGGTCCTGGGTTCACTCCCCTGCACTTCCAAAAAAAAGAAGAGATTATGAAGTTTAACAGAGATAGTAAGTACAATACCAGAGCAAACAGCTGGCTGCTGTTATGTGCGGTACAGTTAGCTACAGCAGACTGTCTAGACAGAGAAATCCACAGATTTCAGTAGGAAAATGGCTGGAGTTTGGTCCTGCAGAGAATGCTGTATCGCAATTCAGCCAGGATGGCTCTCTAAAATCAGCTGCTGAGCCAGCAAAAGTTTACTCCAGGAAACACCTCTAGGACTAGACAGAATTTGTATGCATCCTTACCCCTTTCCCCATGTCAGATTTATAAAACTGGGAAAATATAATCCACTCTGTAGAGGAAACCTAAAGAAGATGAAAACCTAATTGCTCCAACCAGTAAGTGAAATTTACAGGGAATAAGTGAAGCAATGCAGGAACTGAGGAAAAGTCCCTCAGCTTTCCTTAACGGCCAAGTTGAGAAAAGCTCATGCTTCAAAGGGCAAAGGTCATGACTAAGGTCAATTAGAGCAGTGTATTAGTCAGCCAAAAGGGGTGCTGATGCAAAGTGCCAGAACTCTGTTGACTTTTATAAAGGGTATTTATTTGGGGTAGAAGCTTACAGTCACAAGGCCCTAAAGAGTCCAAGTTAAGGTAACATAATAGGTACTTTCTCACCCAAAGTCTGTTGCCACGTATTGACGCAAGATGGCAGACAATGTCTGTGAGGGTTCAGCCTTCTTCCTCTTAAGGCTCCGTGGTCCCAGCTTCTTCCGATTTCAGCTGTAGGCTCTCTTCCTCTGGGGCTTGTCTCTTTCCGGGCTCAGCTGCTCTGTACTTTTCACAAGGTCACTTGTAGACTATCAGGCTCATCTCTCTTCCTGGGGCTCTGTCATGCCTAATGAGATGTCTCTCCTCCCCTGTGTTCTTTTTCTCTGTGTGTCTACTTCCATCTAAGAGTCTGCTTGATCAGCCCACCAAGGGGGCTGGGACTCAATGCTCAGTCACACTCTAATGACATGGTTGAATCAAAGTCCTAATCTTAACATAATTTAATCAAGGGCATCTCAGCTGAATCTAATACAATCAAAGGGTCTCACACCCAGAAGAACAGACCAGTTTACAAACACAATCAAATATCTCTTTTTGGAATTCATAAATAATATCAAACTGCCACAAGCAGGGTTAAAACAAAACTGTAATACCCCATTCACCCATCAAGGGATGGGAGACATTCTTAAGAAATTAGACAACCCTAAGGACAACTGGGCTGTAAAGACAGAAACCTGGAATGAAAGGGCCGGGGGGCTGTACTACTGAATTAATACCAAAATATTTAAAGCAGAGCCTCCTGAGTATATCTCCCTTGCTAAAAATCTGTTAAACAAATAATGCCCAGATAGCTCACCTTCAATTTTTGTATATAAAAGTGTGTTCAAGAACGAGCTTGCCTATTACAGGCTACACTGATCCCAGGGGAGATCTTAAAAGCTGTAAAAACCAAAGGTGTGGAATGAGGGAAAACCTGAAGACAAACCATACCAAAAGAGTGAGAATTATGAGTCAAATTATTGAATTTTATGTTTCTGTTTGCATGTCTAACTCTTTATTTGTGTCTGTTTGTTCAGTGTATATTTTCATACCTCCAGATGGCAATATCAAATTAACAAATGGAAATTCTTGAGAGCTCTATTCAAATTGCTTAAAATTAAATAAGTACATATATATACACACACATATACGTAAGTGAGTACTCATGGAGCCCCAGATTAGAAAAGCCAAGCAAGATGGAAAGGTCATATAGAAACCTGAATATACAAACTATTGGAAGAATAAAAAAGGTTTCCACTGCAGAGAGTGAAGCCCCAGAGGAAGGGTGCAGCACCCCACCCTACCCCAGAGTCAGCCCTCAGCCCATAATTGAGGCCTTTTTTATGTGCCTACTACATCACCGGTGGTTCTTATAATAAACACCTCATTCCTGTCTCGGTCTTTAAAAACAACAACAACAACAATAAAAAACACTCCTTGACCTACCTGTTCCCCAGGGCCTTCTCCTAACCTCGACTGAATCAAGGCTCTCATAAAACTGGTTGAGGGAGCTATGAGGGAAGGTCTAGGTATGATAAGATGGGGACATGTGAGTTTAGTTTAGAATTCTGTCTACTAGGCCTCGAAATTAAGAATGATAGGGACAGAGGGAGTATTACAAAATCAGCCTTGTTTTGCATAGTTTGTCCTGTAAATTCCCAAATTTAAATTTTTTAACAGCCTTAGGATGAAAGAATTTAATAATCCAATTGCCAAATTTTAGTAAATAAAGAAAAAGTCCTTGGATGCTATGGAAAGGTTTTTTCTAAATTATGATTGAAACAAATTAAACAATCTTAATATATATATTAACAACCTCAAAAGCATACTGAATCAGTATGCTTTTAAGGTTGTCCACAATTTTAGAAAATTATGGAAACATGATTTTAGCCTCCTATAGAGAAAGAGAAAAAAGCATTTCTTTCATAAACTATAATTGTTCAAATTTTTTTCAGATTGGGTATAATCTCCCTAGGCTTATATAATACTAATAAAATAAATTAACCTTATATTTATCAGATCTTTAAGATGATGAAAACTCTTAAGTTTGTGTTTAATGAAATAAAGTTAAAGAAAAGAATGTAGTTCTGTTCTACAGTGAAATGACTAAGTTTTCACAGACCAGCATGAGGGACCTAAGATGAGACTTAAATGGATATGGAAATAAAAGGTTTGTGGAAGTGAATTCATAGTTAATCAATGCTGACTAAAAGTTGATAAACTTGTTCAAGGGAATGTGTTTGTGTCCTAAGGTAAAATAGCTGATTTTCACAAGAGCAAGAGTATGTAGGACAAGATGGTTGTGAAAAGTTGTAGAGGCCTTGTGTATTAGTCAGCAAAAGGGGTGCTGGTGCAAAGTACCAAAAATCTGTTGGTTTTTATAAAGGGTATTTACTTGGGGTAAAAGCTTACAGTTACAAGGCCCTAAAGAGTTGAACTCAAGGTTAATTCCTCACCAAAGTCTGTTGCCACGTGTTCAGGGAGGATGGCGGGCGACATCTGTGAGAGTTCAGCCTTCCTCTTTCCTCTTAAGGCTCCGTGGCCCAGCTTCTTCCGATATCAGCTGTAGGCTGGAGGGCTTGTTTCTTTCTGGGTCTCCTCAGCTTTCAGGGCACGGGTCTTTTCAGATGCAAACTATCAGGTCAATAGCTCTTCTCTCTCCGGGGCCCCAGGATCAAGTTCTCTCCTCTGCTATACCAGCGGAGCTCTCTCTATTCCCGTGTGAATGTCCATTTATATAGCCTCAAAGGGGTGGGGATCCAGTTCTGCACGCCTTAATGTCATGGTCGAATCAAAGCCCTAATCTTAACATAATCAAGTAAACATAAAGCCTTTGAATTTAATACAATCAAAGGCTATCATGCCCAGAGGAACAGACCAGTTTACAAACATAATCTATATCTCTTTTTTTTCTGGATTTCATAAATAATATCAAACTGCTACAGCTTGTGACAGGAAATTTCATCTGTTCCTGACTGTAATGTAATAAGCTTATTTATGGGTGAAATTGTCTTAAGATGAAATAACTAGTCTATTGTTATAAATGGCTATGAGAGGTTATAGGAAATTATAGGTTCTATAAAGTTTGTAAAAGCATTTTCTAAAGTAAAGGATTTTAATGTCAATGACTGATTCTGGGAAGCCACTATTCACTAGAATTCTATGAGTCGATATTGAAAACAAAATTTACTTCATAACAGAGAAACTGTCAAATGCCACTTTAGTCTGTTATAAAATAATATTAAATCTGGGATTAGCTGCCTATTTCAGACACTTAATACTTGCAGAGATCCAGGTTGCATTTACCACCCTGAAGTGTTTTTTTTTTTTTAAGAAAATAAAAAGAATCACCCTCATTGTTGAAAGTAAATGCACTCTTAGAGTGCAAATATTAGAGTTCCAATAGGCATGTAATCATATTAAGGTGGCAGCAGCGGGAAGATAATCTTGATTCTATTGGAAATCTTAGATTTTCATAAAACAATTGGGAAAATGGTTTTTTTTCTGTGTTGCTGAGGTTTATTCATGAATACTGTGTATCTTACAGTGAACATGTGGAAACTGTTCATTTTAATCTGAAATGAGATATTGTCAAGAACTTTACAAATACATAGTTTCATGTAATATGAGTTAAATGAGAAGTGTTTGGGAAGTGTTGCAATATTGAAGGGATTTCCTAATCCTCTGTAAATTCAGTCTGATCTCTAATTGTTATCACTAAATCCTGAGATGCTTTACTCTTTGTGTATAACCTAATAGCTCCCTAGAATTTTTAACTATCTGTATAATACCTGGAGCTCAGAGCTAAAGTTAGCCAGCTCTGAAGTTGCTGCAGAAGGAGCCCTATGGCTACACAAAATGAGTGGCCACAGAGGGGCTGCCACGGGGTGGCACCTGGTGAAGGCACTAGGCATCCCCATCAATACTCTGACCTGGTTCATATCATTTAAGAGTGTGAGGCCTGTTTTTGGCTTTGGCCATGAGCAGTGGCTTACAGCAGTGGGCTGGACACAAGGCCATCATATTCTTACGACACTGGCAAATAGATTCCCAAGAAAAGCACACATTGTGGGTTGGACCTCAGTGTTAACAGGCTCTCTCTTGTATTTAAACCAGGCCCCACCTACCACACAGTATGTCTCTCCATTTGAGTCATTGGCCTGGTCAGTAGAGGTATCTGCTACATCACCTGTTCAAGCCCCCAAAGTGGATGGAAACATGCTGCTGCTGAAAACTCTTGTGGCTCTACCAGCCGGTGATGGCTTGGTCTCCTCAGCCTCACTGTGAACACTGCCTCCAGACTGGCTCTGTTTCATAGTGCTGGAGGGCACGGTGCAAGAGGCCAGTGGAGCACTGGAGCCAGCCTTCCTGCTCTCACCACAGTATGTCAACTGCATGAAAGACAGACCAACAAGGGCAATAATTGCTAGAGTGATGTGGGTAGAACCTAAAAAACACAAAAAACAAAAAACACCAAAAAACCCACAATGGCCTTATGGCATTATGGTCAACATGTATATTATTGTAAACCCAGATGGATCCCACCCACTTTCAACCAATGAACTAGGAAGAGGGTCCCACTATTATTTTACTCATTGGAGAAGACCTACCCCTCCTAAACATTTGTGCTTCCGCCCTTAGGCTTCTCTCCCAGGTTCACATGGCTTCATCTAACATATTCCTTGACTAGGCCCCCACCATGGCAATAACCCACCACCAATTGGACTGTTGGGTATGTGGATACATGCCAGCATCTGGCTGCTCTGGTCTCCACTGGAATAGCCTTCCCTTATCTTTGACAAATTGGAGTAATTGGCTAAAGACTACAAATAAGAGCCACCCTTCTAGGTGGCAACTCCCAGAGCCCATGAACCCCTATAAATGCTTATCTTTTTTATTTATATTGTATATTTGCTTATATTGTAGCTGTGGCCTTATGTCACAGTACCACCGTTTATAAATCCCCCCATTCCACGCTCAGGGCTCCGTGTGGAAGGGGTGCCGGAATGATTGTGAGAGGGGTAGGACAGGATCTATTGTGGCAGATATGGTGTTGCATTTTCTCCCTCAACCCTTCCCACTCTTTCCCCCTCCCCAAATTGCAGCAGCATTCCTAAGTAGTTAAAAAGCAAGCTTTGTAAGACACCACTGATCAGTAGATCATGTATGGGAATACTTAACCTGTTCTTCCAGAAGACTGTAAGGATATCTGTTTCCTTGAACTGCTTCATTACCCCCTTATCAATGAACCCTTACATAAGCACTGCCCATGTATAACTTCTGCCCTGCAGAGAATATCTGTTCTTTTGTGATCTGCTTCCTGTAAAAGTCATGCGCACCCTTGCCGCGTGCCTCAGTAATCATCTTCAAGCTATGTACCTTTAGTTCTTGAGCAATGCTCTGCAGTCTTTAGGAGGTGCACCGCCCCCCCCCCAAGGACCTTCCTACTGCATGTAGTTATGCACCATAGAAAAACACTCTTGTTTTGTGGTGAGCATGGACAAGCAAGCTTGGAAAATGCTGTCTCTCCTCCCATGGCCAAGGATGAGTCCTCCTAAGTAAATGCTTGTTACTCGCTAAGCTGGACTTCTCAAGTCTTTCTTTGGTCTGACATATCCCTATCAGTTTGGCGGGAAGCTGTCATTTTACACAGTTCCTTGCTATACTCTGGACATTTGGGAAGGAGGAAGCAGGGGTTAAATATGTGTGTTCAACTCAACATCTTTAAACAGAGATGGACTTTGACTTTTAAGGGAAAAGTGTATCTGTTGAAGCTGCTGTATTCCATTTTTCCTCTTTCTTCCCTCCCTTCTTCCCTTTTTTGCCTCCTTTCCATAAGCACCAATTGAATAACTATACTATATGAGAACTTTTGTTTATAAAGTCATTGTTGTGGTACCATTGACTCTACATTCACTAGGGTAAAAGGTAGTTCTGCCTTATCCTGATTTCACTCCTGTTCAGACACTACTAAGATCTAACTGATTTCCTCTCTGCCATTACTTTTTACCAATAGGATTCAAACTCTCCAAGCTTTTGTAGGCATTAGGGTTTAACTTTAAGATTTTCAGTCATTGTTTCATTGTTTTTCTCAAGTCAACCATTTGAAACTCCATCTAGTTTGTGAATACATGTAATTTAGTAACCTGTAAATTTTCTTAAGACTCAAATCCAGAAATGTATATCTTCAACAAGTATAGAGAGCTTCACGTCCATATCCATATCCACGATATGGATACATAAACAGTGAAATAGACTCTTAAGCACACTAGTGAAAATTCCCACCCACAATCATTTGTGTGTGTGTGTGTACAGGGGGGTAGAAGTGACTGACATGGTGAAAACAGAACCCCTCAGCTAAAACTAATGAATAATTAGTCCTGAGATTAGTGATAGAAAATGGATTCTAATGAATTAACTGTCTGTCTATACTTTAAGTGCTTTGGATTTAGATATGACCTATATATGGAATACTACTATTTAGCATAATGTGATAAATAATATGAACTGATCAGGCTATAATTCTTTTTTTTTTTTTTTTTTTTTTCAGGCTATAATTCTTATGGGCATTGATTGATCTGGAAATTGAGATATAAAATTGAAGTCTCCTAACCTCTTGTTTCCTGTGCAGTAGTGATGAGAACAACAGCGGGAGAACCAGCAAGCCCTTGATTTTTTATTTTAGCCACTACATTAAAAAAAAAATTTTTTTAGTTTTTATTTTTTTTTATTTTTAAAGAAGCTTTAGATTCAATGTGTAAATGATACATTGAAAATATAGGGGAATTCCCATATTTCCCACTTCTTCCCCCTCCCACACTTTTCCCAATAACAACATCTTTCATTAGTGTGGTACATTTGTTACAATTGATGAACACATATTGAAGCATTGCTACTAACTATGGTCAATAGTTTACATTATAGTTTACACTTTGTACCAGACATTTTTATAGGTTTTGACAAAATGTATAATGGCCTGTATCTGTCATTGAAATGTCATTCAGAACAATTCCAATGTCCCAAAAATGCCCCATGTTACAGCTATTCTTCCCTCTCCTTCCCCCTAGAACCTCTGGTGACCACTGCCTTTTTATCAATGTTACAAGTTCTTCCATTGCTAGAATAATACTAAATCTACTTAGTCCATAGTTGCATTCCCCCCTTATGTTTGTTCATTCTTCAAAATTGAGGATTTTAGGATGGTGATGCCCACTCTGTGTCTGATTGAGAGGGGGCTTAGATCCCATGGGGCAGATGGATGGAACTGTCTTGCTTGCGGTTGTAGATACTTTCTGATTTGGGGGATGGGTGTTGTCCATCATCATCCTTTTGTTAGTTGACCTGGGGAAGTCAAATGAACCTGGAGAGTAAGTGTTGGCTGCAACTCTGCTGAGACTCACAATTGTCATATGAACAGGCCAAAGATTTAAGTCTCTGGGACATATATTTAATGTGTATAGTGCTAATTATAGGTTCAAATAAAAGAGGCAGAAGAGCCATGTGTAGGGAAATTATAAATGAGTCTAGCTCTGATACATTGGGGAATATATTCCAAAGTAAAGCCCACTGACAGGGTGCCAAATTCCTGAGATTGTTTGCCCAGCCTATAGTGTCCAGATGTCTCTAGGACCCCCAGGAGCACTGCTGCTTGAGGCACTGTTTACTATGGTAGTCAATGAGATCCTCCTGAGATGTGCATAAGCGTAATCTTTGGAATGATCTCCCAATTCACTTTGGAATCTCTTAACCATAAAAACTTTGATAGGGAAACGGATGTGGCTCAAGAGGTTTGGTGTCCGTCTACAATATGGAGAGACTGGGGTTCGATCCCCGGTACCTCCAGGTAAAAAAAAAAAAAAAAAAAAAACTTTGATATTTCCCCCTTTTGATCAAGGTATTTTCCCAAATGCATCACTAGTTGGCACCTGGTAATAATCTCTCAGTGCCAGGGAGGCTTATCCCCGGGAGTCATGTCCCACACTAGGGGGAAGGTAGTGAGTATATATGCTGAGTTTGCTTAGAGAAAGGCCACATTTGAGCAACAAGGAGGCTTTCAGGAAGTAACTCTTAGGCCATATATAATATTAGGCTAAGGTTCAATTTCACACGAACAAGGTTCATAAGTACAACCACAATGTCAAGGTCCTGGCATGTTGGTCTGTCCTCCTTCACTTCATCCACTACATTTAATGACTTTGCAATTTTAGGTAAGTCAGTTTATCGCTAAGATTTATATTCTTTCTTTGTAATTTGGGGAAAATATTTTATCTTCATAGGGTTGCTGTAAATGAATTAATATATATAAAGTGATGAGCACACTCAATGTCCCTATATGTAGGTGTTCAATCAATGGCAATTTTCTTCTCTTGTGTCATCTATATTTGACAAAGAACTTAGTGATATTTGTGTGGAATAAAATTTTGGGACCACACTATTAAACTTCCTTCAAAAATATATAAAATAAGCACATATCATCTATATTTACTGAAATTGTGAATCTACGTGGGTTTTTACCCCCTCTTCACACAATGAATCCTCAAATTAAGACTGGTCTACTTAAGGTTGTGTTAGGGCCATAGAAAATCTTCTAAGGAAGATTTTGAAACTAGAGTTAACTGCAACAAAGAAAATTTGGGTCTCTAAATAAGACCTGACAGCTAAAGTAAATATTAATTTTAATAGCATGAATTAACAATATGCAATTTGAGATTGGCAGTGGGAAATTCTCCCTGAGAACTGGTATTAGCCAGGATGAGTCTTGACATGTGAATTCACATGGGCAAACATACTTGTCCAATATACCTTTTTCCATCCCAAAGACATTAGCATACCCAGAGGCACACAAGATCAGGGAAAGTGGCCCATTTATTCACATCAAATCATCATGTGGTATAGACTGTTTCTATTTAATGTAATTGTCATTCAGCAGTAAAGACTCACTCAGATAACATAAAAGTGACAGGGAAATTGGATGGAGTTTCAAATGGTTGACTCTAGAAAAGCAATGAAACAGTGACTAAAAGTCTTAAGGTTAAACACTTATGTCTACAAAGTTTGGAGGGTTTGTGTCCTGGTAATAAAAAATGATGGCAGAAAGGGTCCAGGTTTGATATTTGTGGAACTTGACAAGACTTGTTTCATAGGATCCTGGTCCTGGGTCAGATTCAGGATTGAAGGATGATACCACTATGATCACCTGCTCCTTTTCATGACTGTGGCTGGTGAAGGGCCAAAGGGCAAAGAGACCATAAGGTGTCTGGATGTTGCCTGCTTCAGGGTTGTCCACACTAATCTTAACTCTCTGGCCTAGGCAGCAAAACAAATTACATAACCTAGTTGTGCCTTATTTGGGTTGATCCAAGTACAAACGTATTTGTCCTACCTGATAAAAAGGTTATAAAAATTAATTGAAGCTATCTTAATGTCTCAGAAAAGGTAATATACAAAAATGTTATGCTTTTTACATTTCAAAGGATACAATTATTGACTTATAATCTGCTGAAAAGGTTATTTCATTAAACATGCTTTATTTACAGCTGAAAGAGAGATATCTTTTCAAAGTTTGTGTTTTCTAAGAAATTGAAATTTTCATTTATTGAAAATGCTCTTTTATCATTCTATTAAGCAAGTAATAGATTTTTGTTGTAGAGAACATCATATTCTCTATTGCCAAATACTCTTTATTGATATGTCTTTAGGGAAAAATCCAAAGATGGGATTAGTGGTCATTGAGTAATCAGGTATTTCCCAGATGGGCATAATCCTGGGAATCAGGGGGTGAGAGAAGGGTTCTTGTTGGTCAAGGAGGTGGGTACCTGCAGAATTATGACAAGGATTTGGGAACTCCATACAGTCCCTAAGAACTATTTATGTACTGAATCAATATTACATATTGAATGTACACATTAGTTATTGGGAGTAGCACATGAACATTCTTTCACTTTAAAAAGAAGTCCTCACATTTGAGAAGGTTGGTAGCCATGCTTCTGTTCTAAATTTACACATATGATCTATCTACCACCTCACCTGGGGCAGACTGTCATGTATGGGTATGAGGTGCTAAGGTATATAAGTGGAACATCTCCATGGACCAGGTGCTGAGCTAAACTCAAGCCCATTGAAGTACCACAATGCTCTTTCAAGGTCAGGCAGTTTGTTAATGATAGGGCCAAATTTAAAGTCTGAATTGGTCTCATTTCAAAGACCAAACTCTTTTTACTCTGCCTTGTTGCCTTCCAAATGAGCAGATTTTTTTTCTATTCCATTCTTTCAAAGATTCAGTTCCTATGAGGCAATGACAAGCTTATATGTACACAAGCATATGGAACTATGTCTATATGTGTTGCTTCAGGCCTCAATAATCAGTCATTTAATGTATTAAAAAAGAGAAGGATGGTGGTTTCCAATGAGGTGTAAGTAGAGGAAATGGCTCCTAGCCAATGGGGAGCCCCTGGAGGAGTGCACAGATCCTGCGTGGGGAGCAGAAAGCCTCACTTCTCACTGTGGCCCTTCTGACCTGGGGGAAGCCCCTACCCTACTCTGACCACAGTTCTCCCATTTGTAATGTGAAAAAGTGAAACCAAGCTCTAGAAACCACTGCATATCTGCTGTGCAAAACACATGCAAAACAACCAGTCTGCAGAATAAAACAGACCGCTCAAATCACATCAATATCACTGGCTGGATTACTTGGGCAAATTAATTTAATATATTTTTTAACCAACCTACTTTATCCCTGCACAATTAGTTTGGTGAAGAAATCACAACAAATATACCCCTATTTACCTTGTCAAGAGGCAAGAAGTGCTTGAAACCCTATTTCTGAGTTTAACATCATGTTAGCTTTAATGGTCAAAAAATAAGAATGTGAAGATATACCCAGGAAACTTTTAAAATTATGTGGCTGAAAATGGTAGTCTAGGGATGTAAATACCACCTGACAGAAATCTAGAGAATAATCTAGGGACTGAATAGCACAGTAAACCCAGAGGTGGATGAGAATTGTGGTTGATGGTACAGATGCAAGTGTACTTTGTGAACTAGAGCAGATGTACATCACTATAGAAGGGTGGTGGGAATGTGGAAAAGCATGGGAAAAATACAACTAGAATGACCTATGGACTGTGGTTAACAGTAATAATATAATATTCATGCATCTATGCCAAAGATGTACTGTGTTGATAATGGGAAAGTATGGAAAAAGTGTGCCGATGTACGCTGTGGACCTGGTAATAATCTGAGGATATTATCTCATAATCTGTAACAAATGTTCCACCATGATGTGATGTGTTGATAGAGGGGTGTTGTTTGGGAATTCTGCACATGTTTATGATTGTTTTGTAAGTTTACAACTTCTGTGATAAAAATATATTTAAAAAATAACAATAGGGTGGGTTAGGGGCAGGGATAAACCAAATGTAAGATAAGGACTAAAGTTAGTAGTAAGATTTTGACAATATGCTTTCATAATTTGTAACAAATGTCTCACAATGCAAGGTGTTGGTGGTGGGTTGATGTATGGTACACCTGTATGATGTTATGCATGTTTGCTTTGTAAGTTCACAACTTTTACTATACACTTTTTGTTTATGTATGTTCATGTAAAAATGATATAAAAAATAATACTAGGGTGGGTTGGGGGAAGAATACTTTAGTTAGTAGTAATATTTTGAGGATGCTTTTTTTTTTTTTTTTACCGGGAGGTCCTGGGAATCGAACCCAGGTCCCTCCATATGGGAGATGGACGCCCAACCATTTGAGCCACATCCATCCTCTGAGGATGCTTTTTAATCATTAGTTAAAAATGTTTCACAACAACGCAAGGTTTTGATGGTAGGGTGAGGTATAAGAGCCCTGTATGATGTTTTGTATCTTTGTTTTGTAAGTTCACAACTATTACTATACACTTATTGTTTATGTGTGTTCATGTGTGAATGATGTACTTCAATAAATGAAAAAAAAAAAAAAAAAAAAGCCAAGGACCAAGGATCACCGGCAGCCAACTCCAGAATGCCACAGCCTTCTAGGAGAAAGCAATGCCTTGCTGATACCTCAGTTTTGTCCTGCTCCTAACCTCAAAACTGTGAGCCAATAAATTCTTATTGTTCATGAAAAAAAAATTAAAAACTCTTGCACATCAAAAGACTTTGTCACAAAATGAAATCACCACCTACTCAATGGGGAAAATATTTGGATATCACATGTCCAGTAAAAGCTTAATATTAAGAATATATAAAGAAATCTTACAACTCAACAATAAAAAGATAAATTACCCAATTAAAAAAATGGGCAAAAGACATGAATAGACATTCCTCTGAAGAGGATATTCAAATAGCTAAAAAGCACATGAAAAGATGCTCAGCATCACTAGGTATAAGGGAAATGCAAATCAAAACAGCAAGATATTACTTCACACCCACTAGGATGGCTAATATTAAAAACACAGAAAACAAAAAGCATTGGAGGGGATGTGGAGAAATATAAACAGTCATTCATTGATGGTAGAAAGGTAAAATGGTGTAATTTGCAAGTTCCTAAGGAAGCTAAGTTTAGAATTACTGTACGACCTGGCAATTCTGCTACTAGGTCTATACGTAGAAGAATTGAAGGGACTCAGATATTTGTATACTGATGTTCATAGCAGCATTATTCACAATTGCCAGAAGTTGTAAGTAACCCAAGTGATCATGAACCAATGAATGGATAAACAAAATGTGTTCTATACATGCAATGGAATATTATTCAGCCATAAGAAGGAATGAAGTCCTCATACATGTCACAACATGGATGAACTTTGAGGACATCATGTTGAATGAAATAAGCTAGACACAAAAGGACAAATATTGTATGATCTCACTAATATGAACTAATTATAATAAGCAAACTCATAGAGCTAGAATCTAGAATATAGGTTACCAGGGAATAGATTGGTGTTAGAGAATGGAGTGTTGATGCTTAATTTGTATAGAATTTCTAATTAGGTTGATTGTAAAGGTTTGACAATGGATGGTGGTGATGGTAGCACATTATTGTTAGTGTACTTAACAGCACTGGATTACATAGGTGAATGTGATTAAAAGGTAAATTTTAGAATAACAATTAAAATATAAAACATAGGACTATATAACACAGTGAATCCTATTGTAGACGATGAGCTATAGTCAGTAGCACAAGTATAAGACTGTTCTTCCATGAATTACAACAAATGTTCAACACTAATGCAAGGTGTTAATAATAGGGTGGTATATGGAAAAATATACCTAATATATAAACTATGGATTATAGTTAATAGCACTATTTTAATAATTTTTATCAATTTCAAGAAAGGCAACTACTGTTAAAAAATTAGCACAATTACAAAAAAGTGCTATCATCAATTATAACAAATGTTCCACATCAATGCAAGCTGGTAGTGGTGGGGTGGTGTATGGGAATCCTGTATTTTATGCATGATTGGTCTGTAAACCCACAACTTCTCTAATTAAAAAAAAAAAAAAAAGCTTCAAGTGTTTAAAGGGCTTTAGCATCTTTAGCTAGGGGTATACCATCCTTGATAATCTTAGAAATTGCTGGACATTTGTCTTTCCTCCAGCTACAATTGGCTCTAGCTACATCTTCCCTCCAGCTATAATTTCTAGGTTCTATTAGGTTCAAGAAGCCATAATCACAAAAGCCAATGGAGTGGACAAATCAATGGAAGGAAAGCCCTGTGGTAAGGAAATATCATTTTGGTTTCTCATGCAGCACTCAGAAGAGCTTTCTCACGGTTCTTGGTCCATCAAGCAGGTTCAGCCGCTGCACATGAGCACATCCCAGTCTGGAGTGATGCAGAAAGGGATACCCAGGCTTGGGCACATTGCTTGTCCCAAAAGTTCAGCCCTGGTGGGAAGCAAGGCAGTGACACGTCATCTCCCATTTATTTTTCTGAATCTAGTTCCCTCATGTATAAAAGAGTACAGTAATACCAGCTTGTGGGAAAAGCTGTTCTTGCTGGGTTGTTATGACAATCAAATGAGACAACATGTTTAATTTCTCAACACAGTGTCTAATTAATTCCATTCCTTTGCCTCTTCCCTCCCTTTTCCAACTCTGTTAGAGCCAGTCCAAATTCACTGTGGAGTCAACCTCCCCATCCATAACCTTTCTAATTCTCCCTTCTTTGGAGAAAACAGTTAAAGTCTACACATTTTCTCCCATGGAACCAAGACTCCCTATGATCTGGCTCTAGCTGATCTCACCACCCTCAGCTCCCAGGTCAACACCCCCCAGGAGCCCACTCCTGCCCCCACCATTTTGTCTCTAGCTACACTGACTGTACCTCAAAGTGGCTGTCCTAATCCCATCTTCCCCTGGGCCATCTCTGCTCATTGCACTTTCATCACTGCATGAAGCACTGTAGGCTGCAGTGGGATTCTTCTCATGTCTAGGTCCCTTTCTAGACTGAACTCTTTGAGGGAATGGTTCTCATTTCTTCCATACCTTGGTATCTGGTGCTCAGTAGATAACCAATAAACATTTGGGTAATCAAAAGGTTAAACCAAACCCTGGGGGCTTATGAAGATGGCCTGAAAATTTCAGGAGTCCTTTTGGTTTCTTGGAAGAGTCCCCACCACATAAATACATGTGATTTCATTTTAGAGGGGAGGATAGTTGCTGCTTCTCTGTTAACAAGGAATAAACTTCCTTTTTCCTTTCTAATGTGTGGTGAAGGACATAAATTACACAGGAAACAGGACCTGCAGACATAAACCTGCTTAATCCAATTATATATTTCAATCAACAGACAGGATCCCAGGAGGGGGGAGGGCACTGAAAGGGGATCACTGCAAGGGAGCCAGGAAACATTTGCATTCACTTTTCTGGGGAAGGAGAGAAAGAGAAGGAAAGAGGGAAGAAGGCACGCACTGTTGCAGGAAGTGAGAATCAATGCCTACTTGTTTTAGAGCACAAAGCTAATCCTGAGGAGGATGTTCAGCCTTTCAAAACTTCAATAGTGGATGCATGAAGAATTTTCTGAAGACAAATGAAAAGAAGCATGAAAAGCAAAACAAAGCAACTGGAGACAGCAAGAACCAGGCTTATTTTTAAAGTAATGGCAGTGGACAGCAATTGGCCTGAGAAGAGTCACACTTGTAGCCTGTGCAGTCAGCACCCCACCTAGGATTTCCACAAGGGAGCACCAGAACAAGGGCACCACGGTGGGGGAGACGGAGGACCAGCACGGATGCTGAGCACTCTACCAAGCCCTTTCGTTTTACCTGCTCCACCTTATATGGGTCATAATACAACAACTCTGTAGATGAAGAGCTTGTTTCTTGCACTTGGCAAATAAAGAAGCTGAAGTTCAGATATGAACTATTTCAAGGTCAAGGTTTTTGTTTAACTGGCTAATGGCGCAGTTGAGATTTGAGCCCATGTCTACACGGCTCATCTTCCACATGCCTCATCTCTTCCTTCCCTGCATGGATGTGGCCCATCAGACCCTCTTCCCTGGGTTCTGGACTCCAGACTATTGCATTGTTGCGCAGGAACCCCAGAGCAGGGCGTCACGGTGTTGCTCCTGTTGTGTTAGTCATCACTCACCTGCAGCCGGGGCCCCACACTCTTACAGATAGCCTCAGCACCCTTGCCCCCCTTTCTCACAGCTCAATGCAGTGGTTGTTACCTGGGGTCCAGGCTGAGGGAAGGCCCACCCTCTGGAACCTTGCCCATCACCACGGCAGGGAACGAGAGTGTCCTGGAGGGGCTCAAACAGGCAACTCAACGCTCTAGCCCAGAAGTGACTCAGCTTACCCCTCACTTGCCGGGAAGACTGGGAAGCGCTATCCCACCCTGTGCTTGCAAAGCCAAGATCAGAAATATTTGGTGAACAGCATCAACCTCAGCACTTGTCACCTTTCGCATACCTAATATTTTATATATTTGTCAAGCTTATTGTTTGTCTCCCTGTCTAGATGTTGGCTGTGAGAGGGCAAAGGATTTGGTCTGTTCCACTCACTGATTCATCTTCAGTGCCCAGAATGGTGCTTGGCAATAGCAGACACTCAACAAATAGCCGAATGGCCGCTTCCTTTTACTTGCTGAATGGTTTTGAGCAAGTCATTAATAATCTCGGAGCCTCCAAGTTTCCTCTTAGAAAATGTTCTCCCATGGGATTGTGGTGAGACTGCATGAGAAAGGAGGCGAGACATTGAACACAGGGCCTAGGCCATAAGTAGGTCTGCATAAATGTTAGTTTCTTTCCACCTCCAGGACCAAATTAGTCTCTGAATTTTAATCCAATTCTCAAGCAAATTTATATAAAAAATCGAGTAAATGTGTAGTTTGAATAAATTCCATAACTTTCCTGTTTCTTGCCCAGTGTGTAGAACAATACTGATGATCCTCCCAGAATATTTTCCCCCTAGAATCACTGGAAAAACCTGTAAATGGAGCAAACTTTAAAAGTCAGGGTGGAAGGGGGCCTGGGTACAGCCACCGGCCAAGCATTTCTAACTGTGTAACAAAAAAAATGTAGACATAACTGGGGAAAATGCACATATCCTGCACTGGTGTGGCGAAGTCATACTGGCCCGCAGGTGCACTTGACCTGTTGACAACATTTTAGACAGGTTTATCAGATGTAATCTTTGCACCAAGGAAAAAATACATTTTTTCTGCTTCCAAACATAAAGTAGAAAGCTTTGTCAGCAACAAGGCCACATTAAGTAGAGGGCTTGATTCTCTCTGCCCTTTAGCCATCTGGTGGTGGCAGATCTCATGTGGACACCAGGCATCAGCCTCACGGAAACCTGGAGATTTCTGGGGACAAAAGTGTGGGTATGGGGTGAGTGCTTCAGCTTGAGTTGGTGAGTACCAGTTACAAGAGTCGACTGGGAAAGAAAAGGGAGAACACATCCTTATTTAACACCATAACAAATAAGGGGGAAAACAAAGAAAGCACTCTAGTCATACAAAACTTTCCAGAACGTTTGTGATTCACTTGCCTATATATTTTTATAAGATTATCTGCTGGGAAATTTATTGTTTGAAAAACTAGATGGAGCCAGCTTTAAAATACCCCAGACCAAACTGATTCCAAAGAGTCAGAATACCAGAAGCTTAAAGTTTATGAACTATCTTTCATGATATGTACAGAAGAAGGAAAGTGGGGTTTGGCCTCAAGATGGAAGTCCAAGCTCCACAGTTGACTGGCTCTTTGATTTTGGGTTAATCATTGGTTCCCTAACCCTCAGTTTCCTCATCTGTAATATGGGGATTTTTAAACCCAATTTAGGGGGCTGTTTTGAGAATTTTGTGAGCTAATGCTTATAAAATGGTTCTCAATTTTAAGTGCAATGCAAATGTTGGTGGCAATGATATTTATAATTATTCCGGAAAATTATAAACAATTCAAAAAAATTTTTTGTCCTTGAAGAGGAGGTAAAGACTCATCACCCCCTTCTCCCTTAGCTGGCCCCTGCCACTTCCCCATAGAGCCAATTATTATATGAATATACAAATACATTTAATCAATTTACCTAATTATCTATCATCTACCATCTATCTATGTATCTACCTATGTGTCTATCTTTCTACTATCTATCATTTATCCATCTAATATAGAGAGTGCCCACCTGTTCTTCAGCATTCCCACTGCCATTCCTGATCCCTCTCCTAGGCTGCAATAGCCCCTGAATTAGATCAGCTGTCTTTGTGCTGCCTTTCTAATTCAGAATAATCTAAGTCAAATGCCTATCTTACCATGTCACTTCACCTGGGATGTCTGTAACCCAGCATAAAGTCCAGAGTCCTTAGTTTTGTTCAGTGGTTCTCAGCTGGGGGTGATTTTGTGCCATCTGCCCCTTGGAGAATGTTTGCTCATATTTGGAGACCTTTCTGGCCTTTACAACTTGGGGGATGCTGCTGGCATCTAAAGGGTGGAGGTCAGGAATGAGACTGGACATCCTACAGTGCACAGGACAGTCCTCCACTACAAAGAGTCATCCGGTCCCAAATGTCACTGGTGTTCTGCCTTCTTCAGCTGGCCATCTCCTTTGGTCTCATCATGTGATGCATATCCTTCAAGAAGCCTTCCACACAGTTTACCCCCTTCTCTGTATGCCCACAACCCCCTCTTACTCCTCTCAGCCATGAAATGAGATCATCCATCACACTGTAGTGAAATGAATCTTTCTCTGGGAGGATGTCTATTTACATCTGACTCCCCTTCCCACCAGGGAGTTCAGAAAGGGCTGGGACCGTGTCTTGTTCATCACTGTAGCCTCAGAGCTCAGCGACAGGTTGGGCACATAACCTCAGAAAATGTGATGATTGAAAGAGAACAAATCTGTACCAGTGACAGTCTTAGAGTTCAATCTACCAGGTTGTTTTAGAATGCTGTTTGGTGACCCCTTTGAGCAAAGTCTCTCTGTCCCAGTTCTGTGGCTACTGTGCATCCCACATTGTCAAAGATTGTACTATTTTCACTAATGGTAGTTAAAATTTATTCATTTTAAGATGTTCAGGAGCCTGCTAAGGATTTTATATTGAATCTTCCCTCTAGTGAATCCTTACTCTTGTAAGTTCTCTCATTATCTCCATTTTACAGTTGTGGAAACTGAGGTTTGGGGTGTAAAGAAGCAAGTCAGACAACAAAGAGTGGAACCAAGATTTAATCCAGGCACTCAGCCTCCAGAGTCCACCTCTCACTTGGTGTGCTTTATCGATCCATTGTCTGATCTTCTGTTCTGGTTTGTGGTTCAGAATACGTGGTCACCTGAGAATAGTTTCAGTAGGTCTCAGTTTTAGAGAAGGAGCAATAGAGCTTGTAGGAGACAGTCATCGTGACAAAACCATGTCAGAAGCAAGCCAGAAATTGGTTTGAAGTCTTTCTGTTCATCTGTATCTTGGAGTCAGTGGCACTCTGACAGCTGTCCATGCCTGAACACAGAGCCTCAATTTGCAGGTCTCGTGTGAGAATAGACCCTAAGGGTCTTAGCACCTGCCTTGGAGACCTGCTGCAAATAGATCTTTGCCTAATTACTTAAGCCTCTAGAAATCGTTACCAGATCTGGGAAGCTTTGATTCCTCTCTGGGACAAGTCTTACATCCTGGGAGTTCTCTGCACTGAATCCCATTTGCTACAGAACTCTAAAAGCTTCCAGGCTGCTTAACTCTTCCCAAACTTTCTGATTTAAAAATACATTCCTAATCTGTGGGTCGGGGTGCATTCTTTATTCCTAGAGAATTCTGCTCCCTTCAACTTTGGAGTAGGCCAGCATACAACAGACCCAAAAATGTGACACTCCATTTTCAGACTGAGTGGGCTGAGGACACAATGTGGAGGAAGGGGGGTTCCCATGCAATTCTGAGAAGAGGACTTGCTTTTCCAGGGTGGGCCAGTGGTCTTGGATTGTGGTTGGCTCCATTTGCTGGAATATTTGGGGAAATTTCACGGAAAGTTTATTGCAGAAATTCTTCCTTCTGCTTTCTTTCCTCTAGGGAATGTCTTTTCCAGGGACTGTAGCCTATATCAAAGGTAAGTGGTTGTGATTCATCAAGTGTCTCTCATGATTGCTTTAGTTCTTTCCATTTACTCACTCAACGAGCACTCGCTGAGAACCCCTGAGTGTCGGACACCCTGGTAGGTGACAGGGATACAGGAATAAATATGCAGACCAATTCTCAAAGGGCTCACAGACTAGTGGGGAAGACACCAGAAAGCCAGATAATGGTGTTGAATCCTGTCATTGAAGCTTAGAGGAATGGAGGAGTACATAGGAGGGGCCCCAAATCAGCAATGCTTCCCAGATTATGGCTAAACTGCTTCATGAAGGACAGAGATGAGTTACGCAGAAACAAATGATTTCAGCCCACAAAGTTGGGTATATGGAGTCTCTGGGGCAAGAAAGAGTGTAGCGCTTTTGGGAAATGCAGGTAGTTCCATCTGGCTGGAAGGTAATATACATGTGGGGCTGGTTGCAGCAGGTTGGGGGATGGGGAAGAAGGTTGGTGAGAGAGGAAATTAGTGAGATAGTCATGAGTCGTGTCCTGCAAGAGCCTTGCAGGTTATGCTAAGGATTTTGGACTTTATCTTGAGGACAAATGAGGCAGATTTTAATCAGGAACATGGCATGATTAGATTGACCTTTTATTAAGTCCATTTACGAGGGGATTCAACAGAAAGGCATGGGGCCTTTGTGACCACTTTTTATCAGAAAAAAACTTTTTCCTGCTTTCTGATCAGAGCCTGCTGCAGGGGATATGAGAGAGTCTCCCCAGGCAGTTTGGTGACAAAGAGCTTGGTGACAGGCCACAGAGGAGGGCTGGGGAAGAGCCTGGCAGACCCAGGAGGTACCACAGCAAGGGGTGGACTGGGGTACAAGGATTAAGCCTGGAGTGTAAATGGGATGCAAAGACCCTGGAAGAAAGAGAGGGAAGGAGCAGGAAAGAGAAGTGGCTTCCAGAAGACTCCAATCCCTGGGGAAAGGTGGGAAAAAAACACTGGGGTTCTAGGCACATTTAGGCTTGTAGTATAGGAATTCAAGTTAAGGGTGAAGCTTAAGGTTCCAGATGGGTTATCCAGAGTAGGAGAGGGCCAGACATTTACCCAGTGCCAGGCCCCAAGGCAGGCACTTTGCAAACATCCATCTTCCTGGCAGTGCCATGGAGTAGACATCTTTATTTCTCTCCTCCAGCTGAGGAGAAGGCATCTCAGAGAAGTGAAATAACTTGCCCAGGGTTGCAGTGCAAGCAAGTAGGCAGCCAGGGCTCTATCCCAGTATTTTCTAGCTTCAAACCCATTTTCACCAAATGTTGGAGTTGGCACTTAACCCCATGACTATTGTTTTAGTTTCCTAGCTACTAAAACAAATACCATACAATAGGTTGGCTTAAACAATAGGAATTTATTGGCTTATAGTTTTGAGGCTAGAAGTCCAAAATCGATGTGTCAGCAAGGCAATACTTTCTCCCCAAAGACTGTGAGGTTCTTGGGCTGGCTGCCAGTAATCCTTGGTCCTTGGCTTTTCTGTCACATGGCAATGCACATGGCAGAGTCTTCTTTCTCTTCTGGGTTTTATTGACTTCCAGCTTCTGCTGCTTCCTGTGGCTTCTCTTTCTGTGGCCTTCTCTCTAAGGACTCCAGAAATGGGATTAAGACCCATCCAGATTCAATTGGGGCATACCTTAACTAAAGGAACCTCAGCAAAAGGTCCAATTACAGTGGGTTCACACCTACAGCAATGGATTAAGATCAAGAACATGTTTTTCATAGCTCCAAGCTGCCGCACTTGTCTTAATCCATCATGCCTTGATGCCTCTTTAATTTTTTTTTTTTTTTTTTTTAAAGAAAAGTGGGTCTACATTAGCCATTTTCCAACATCAAATCATCATCCCACAATGCTTTGTATCCAGGTCTTGCTGGTTCCTGTTCTCATGCTGGAAACTTCTCATAGCAGGATCTGCTGCCTATACTGCCATGCTCAAATCTACCTTTCTTTTTTCACAACTGCATTCTCAGAAGGGGACCAGGTTAGGCTCTTGGTCCATCAAGAGTTACACCCTTCTTTTCTTTAAAGCTTAATGTCTACCCATCATATTAGAGGAGTCATTGGCACTCCCATTTTCCTCTCAGTGCCCAACACATCATTCTAATCCTGGAGTTCTTTTGACCTTATCTCCAGGAAGTTAGCCAATCTTCTCTGAAGAGCCCCTCCCCGCCAGCTCACACAGATAAATTTAATCCCTGGGAAGAAGTAGCCCCAGTTATGTCAAATATGGAGTAAGCATGGTGCTATGGAATGAGCTGGGGCACTTAGTCCATCAGATCTGGGTCCCAGCTCTGTCACTTATTAGCTGCAGGAATTTGGGCAACCCCCTTAACTTCACTGAGCTTACTTCCCAGGACTGTTTGAAGAATTGCTTGTACAGAGCTTGGCACAATGTCTGCACATAACTAGGGTCTTATAAATAGTGATCAGTAACAGATATTCTGTGAGCAGCTCCCCAAAGGTGGCCGATGCTCCAGCCTAAGCAGTGTCTATCATTCGTGTGCTTGCAAGAGTAGGGTTGCTGGTCTCGTTCCTCCAAAGTGTGCGTGGATGAATCCTGGGTCCAAGCAAGACACTGCACCTCATGAACCGACTGCCTGATTTTGTGATTTTTTCACAGGGACTTGTGGGAATGCTTTCTGCTCAAGGTGGTGATCAATTGTCAAATGAAGAGAGTTTGTAAACTGCACAGTAGTGTATACGAGTCTGTTTCTGTTTATTTCATGATTTTTAGTTTTTAAATCAAGTTTATTCCAGTATAATTGACATACAATAAAATGCTCACATTTTAAGTGTCTACTTTGATGAATTTTGACAAATATATACAAAAGTGTAACCACCACTGCAATCGAGATACAGAATATTTCCATAGCCCCAGAAATTTCGCTCATGCCCCTTTGCAGTTGATCCCCCGACATTCCCTGTCTCAGACAAGCACTTAACTGATTTCTACCAGTATAAATTAGTTTTGCACATTCCAAGATTTCATATAAACGGAGCCATGCTTTACGTACTCTTTCATGCCCGGCTTCTTTGATTCAGCGTAATGTTTTGGAGCTCCATTCATGTTGTAACTATCAGTATTTCATTTCTTTTTATTACTGAGGAATATACCATTGTTTGAATATACACAGTTTGGCTCTCTATTAACCAGTTGATGAAATTTGGGTTGTTTCCAGTTTTGTGCTACTATGACTAAAGCTGTTTTAAATATTCTTGTAAAGTCATTTTGTGAACATATGTTTTCATTTCTCATAGATGAATACCTAGGATTAAAATTGCTGCGTTGTATGTTAAGTGCATACTTAACTTTAGGAGGAGCTACAAAGTTGTTTTCCAAAGCAGGTGCACTATTTTACAATCCAAGCAACAATGTGTGAGTTGTTCCCCATCCTCTTTAACACTTTGTACTGTCAGTCTTTTAGTTTTAGCCATTCTAGTGGGTATATAGTGGGATAAAATTGTGGTTTTAATTTATATTTTTTCAATGATTAAAGATGTTTCCTATCTTTTTATGTATTTTATGGCCATTTGTATATCTTCTTTTATTAGGAGTCTGTTCAAATCTTTAGCCTATTTATTTATTTTTAATTTTTTTGTCTTATTATTATTGAATGGTAAGAGTTCTCTTTCAATATTCTGGATACTAGTCTTTTATATCATATGCATATATGTGTATATTTTCTCCCTGCCTTTGGCTGGCCTTTTTATTTTCTTTCATTTTCTTATCTTTTGAAAAGCCTAGAGTTAATTTTGATGAAGATATATTTATCATTTTTTTCTTTAATGGTCCATGCTTATTATATGCTGTTTAAAAAAATCTTTGCCTATCCCAAAGTCATGGAGATTTTTCTCTATGTTTCTTCTAGTACTTTTATCGTTTTATCTTTTACATTAATTTTGAATTAAATTTTGTATATAGCGTAAGGTAGAAACTAAAGTTCTTTTTTTTTTCAACATGAGTATCCAGTTATTTCAGAACCCTATGTTGGAAAGATGCTCATTTCATTTGAATTATGTTGATGCATTTGTCAAAAATCAATTGACCATATATGTATAGGTTTATACCTGGACTTGCTGGTCCTTCCCATAGATCTATATCTTTAACCAATAGGATGATGTTTTGACTAATAACATTTTACAGGAAATCCTTAAATCAGGTAGTATAAGTCCCCAATCTTAGTTCTTTCAGAAAGCACATAAAAGGGTAAATATTGACTTGTTCAACAAAATTGCATTTGCATTCAAACCTCTCTTGGAGTCTTGAAGAAGACAGTTTACAATCCAGATGGAATATACTAAAATCAGACTGAAAATATCCATATTTACATAACTCTAGAGATAGGAGGGACACAAATTATTAATGATTACATATTTTTGTATTCTATCTTCTACTTTTTAAAACGCTTTCAAATTCCATATTGAACATATGATCCGATGCATGTATTTTTATGCTGTTCCCTCTGTCTTGAGCTCCACTCCCTTCTTTCTGAGAGCTCATAGTCATTCTTCAACAATCATCTCAATCTGTTCCCAACACCCCCACCTCCACCTCCACAGCTCCCCTCCACCTGACATAGTCCACACCTAATTGATGCTCCCATCATGATACATTGTATGTCCAATTCAACTCAGTAAGTATTATGCCTAGTTACGCCCAAAATAGGGAGTCAAGGAAACCTCTTAGGTATTCTCAAAAAATCCAAGGTACCTTTGTATATATTTTTTTCCTTTTTGCTGAGTGTAATACTGTCAGCATTTAGGATTTGTCTAAGATAGCTGCTTTTACACACTCTAGGAAGGGGGATCAACCCTAAACATACCAGAAAGAGGTAGCAAGATTGGCCCAAGATCACCTGGTGATTTCTGAAACAAAACTAATTCCAAGGCTGCACTGGGAGTAGGAGTAAAAGGGACCCAAGGCCAGGGGTCCTGGGTCCTGGTCTTGGCTTTGTCACCAGCCAACTCTGTGATTATCCCAGAGCTTGTCACATAAAAAGTGTTTTTACTAATGAAGGAACGAACTTAAAGAAATCATGTAATCTTTGCTGGCCTCAGTTTCTACATCTGTAGAATGAAGGAGTTGGAATTGATGCTCTCTAGTTCTGTTTAGAGTTGGAGTCAACTGGTCTCTAATTCCATTTCAGTTTTATAATTTGTGAACTTTCACGATCCTTTAGAGCCAAAATCAAGACCTAATCAATCACTATAGTAAAAACTTCCTGTTTAGATTAATTGGAAAAGGAAAATGGAAATGGTACTTACAGAGTGCCTATTAAGTGCCAGGTACTCTATTAGATACTGGCATATTTGGAAATGTTTCAGCACATTATATCATACTGCTTCTGTCCTACCGTTCTTATAGGATGTATGTGATTTCCATTTATCCTTCTAATTTCTCTTTCAAAAGAGTTCAGGAGTACTCTTCTAGGATGAGAGAGGAAGAGCAGGAGCTCCTCTATGGAATGAAATGAATGTTTTACTTGGTGAGAAATTATTTACATGAAAATGCATATTTCTAAAGTTCTTGAAGCTGATCTAAGTAAATATACCATTTTCTTCAAAGTTGTCTGATTTCCTCCATTACCTCATTTGTACACTGTAGGAAGATAAGTCTAGTACAGCTGCTATCACTAAATCTAAGTGAGAGCTTTGAATTAATGAGGTTTTACTACATTTGCTTGGACCGAAAGGTAGAGACTAAGGGGAGTTGATAAGAGAGGTATTTCCTTGGGAAAGAGAACCTTTGGAGATGGGCTGCTTCATGAAATAGGACAGTGCTGCATGGCTGACAAAATGAAATCTGCCTTGCTGCAAGGCCGCCATTCCCTTCCATTGCTTGGGAGATTGATTACCTTGGCTTGTTCTTCCACAGGGACACTGGTCAAATTTGATCATGTAAAGTGACATAAAGCACCAAATTTCTCCTACCCTTTGGATGCTGGGTTCTTTAATCAATGTCAGGATCCATGGTACTTTTTGGATTGCCCTATGAGGATCTGGGGATCTGAGTTGATCTGATAACACATCCATTCTCTCCTACCTCCCTCCGCAGAGGGCAGGGTCTGGCAGATGCTGTGTGGTTTCCGTTAGAGTCAGACTCCTCTGGGAAAGATCCTGTCTCCTGTAAGAAGGGAAGAAGAGCCATTCACATCTCTTTATGCCCTAACATTGCCACAGAAGTGAAATATAGAGGCCATTCTGAAAGAGTTGTTCTTGTAAAGAAAGATAACGGCCTGGAGACTGTGTTTAGCGACAGCTCTAGAATTTTATGGGATGTACAACCTGCAGGAAAGCATTTCTATGAAGAGAGGCAGTTTGGGGTCTATAAGGAGGGTGGCAATTCATAATTCATACCCAGCACAGCTGAATTTACCAGCACTTGACTTACTTTGTGCAGGCCAGGAAGGTGCAGTGCCTCCTTTTATGGCTCTGTGGCATGTGTGTGTTTAAATAGAAAGGCAGCCTGCTGGTGCCAGGGAGATCGTCAGGGCCATCCCTAAGTCTGGTGAGGTTGGATAGATATGGCAGTACCAAGGAGATCCTGATGGATCATTTGAGAAAGCTGCAGTTGTACAACCAGAGGCATGAGTGTGTGACACAGTTAATAAAATCCCCTCTTCCCCAAAGGTGAAGCTTGTGTGACTTCGTTCTGCTCTGAGGCCTACCTGTCGTCAGAGGCAGAAAATCTGATGGATTTTGGAGGCTTCCTGTCCTGGCTCAACTAGCGAATCTCTGGTTTCATACAAAGTGGTGCCTGAGGCTGCCATGATACCGGAAGTCTAGAGGCTTACATGATGGTAATAGAAAGAAGGCTGCATAGGGAAGCAGGCTGGGCTCCACTACTAGCTAATTGTGATATTTTGGGCAATTGATTTAGTTCCCTGCAGGTCTCAGTTTACTCATCTGTAAAATGGATGAAAAGAGCTCAAAGGTGCCCTCAGCTTTAAAATGCACATTGTTCAGACAGTAATGCTCAGAAAGCAGCTGTGAACTTTGCAACAAATGGAACAAACAAATCACTCAGGAATGATTCAGGACCCCAGAATCACATATACAAACTCAGCTCACTCGGTGGAAACTTATGCTTCTAAAGTACACTGATTTTGACAAATCTCTTTTAAAAAATTAAACACCAGTCTTTGATGACATGCTCCAGTGGCATTCTAGGGAAATAAATCATTCTTTTGTTCTAAAATGGTAACTTTTAATAGGGCAAATTATTGGCAGTTCATTTCTAATTAGGGTGCTGACTCACATAATGACATTTGGGAATTGTTTATGTGGTGGGCATTTTCAGGATCTAGAAAAATAGACTAACAGGTTAGAAGATGTGTAGACAGATATTAATTAATTCTACACTTTTAATGCCGTGTTGGAACACCAGAGGAGGGCAAAAGCCTGTCACCTCCCGGAAAACAATTAGACTGAGCATGCCACTATTCATCATTACTAAGAGCTGCTGATTTCATTTTAGTATTGAAAATATAGGTCATGAAAATATTTCTTACAGCCCATATTTATTCTACCTGTCCTACTAATAAAAACAAATTAATCATACAAACATTATGCCATGAAAAGGCCATATTCTTATGAATTTGTAATTAATAAAATGGCAATATTAATAATTACAGTGTGTTAATTCAATCAGGGTGATTGCTTCCTGTCACCACAGATGGTTTGAATTTTACCCTTCAATCAAACAAACTAATCAGTCATTGGGATGAGAAGGCCTTTTAAAATAATTTCCCCCAGAAGTCTCTCCCATGATCTCTCTCCTGAGCTTCAACCCCACATTTTCACAGAGATGCTCTTGGTCCCATCTCAGGCCAGATGGAGCTCACCTCCAGAGCTCCCTCCTGTTGCCTTGGGCAGTCACTCCCTTAGTCCTTCAAGCTCATCAGTCCCCAGACTTCTCTAACACCTCCATTTCCTCTCTCCAAGTCACAATCCACCCCTTCCACACCATATTCGTGGGTTAGGTTCTCCTTAACTTTGCATAATTGAATCTGCCATCTCTGGTTGAACTTCCTAAAGAACAGTTCTGGCTATCTCACTGCTTAAATCCTTCAACTACTTTCCAGACATGTGGAGTTAAGGCCATACTCAATGGCCTCCACTCAAGGGCCTCTGCGATCTGATTTTCCCTGTATTGTCATCTCTATTCTCTAATATATTCCCAATGACTCCTAAGACATAGCTCCGTTGCCCTAGTCATAGCTCCTCACTTCTGTTTGTACTTTTCTCCCTGGACAGTGGCCATGCTGAAATCTCTACATAGAATATTTTTCTCTTTTACTTTGCCTATTGAGAATCTTCTGGTTCTTCAGATGCCTTTAGAATGGGCAATCAGGGAAACAGAGCTGACACCTGATAGTTAACTCCAGGGTATTTAATCGGGGGAACTAGTCAAAAAGCTATTGGAAAAGCTGAGAGATCCAACAAGGGATGGTGAGGCAATTAAGAG
This sequence comes from Tolypeutes matacus, assembly GCA_026826555.1. Lineage (NCBI taxonomy): Eukaryota > Metazoa > Chordata > Mammalia > Cingulata > Chlamyphoridae > Tolypeutes > Tolypeutes matacus. The sequence continues at coordinate 4,829,966 of JAKSZT010054079.1, forward strand.
ATTGGCACCAAGAGGAGGATGCTAGAACTCTTAGGTTACAGGAGGCCAGGAGCTGGGGCCATTCAGTGGAAGCTGAGACATGATGGAGATTCAGCTACAGCCAGACATGTCGCCTAAAGCCTGGAAAGAGAGGCAGAAATACCCTAACTTCCTGCCGTTGTTCAATCTCCTGCCATATTCTCCCACTGGCTGAACCTAGCCTGAATCCAGTTAATAAGGGAGCCTGGAAAATGCAGTTTTCTGGGATCAACACTTCTGTGATATAGTGCAGAGCAGGAGAAGGCTGAGGAAGGGATCCTAGAGCCCAGAGGCAAATAGCTAGTGTGTTCCTCCTCCGTTTTCTGCTGCAATCATGCTCACTCCCAATATCTTCTTTATACCATCTGAACCTGTATGGCAGTGGCTGATACAGCCTGCCTGTTACAACTAGTAAACATTTTTGTGTGCTGCCTCGGCATCCATCTTACTTTGGCTACACCCCTTGCCTCAGCACAGACCTTTGCCCTAGTTAATAGGCAGCTCCCCAGCTCTGGGGCATAAACTTGCTTAGAGCCCAGATTTGCATCTGCAGTCACCACCCATACTTCTCACCCAAAACCCACAGCTGGACCCATATGATAAGTTCACCATCCCCATTGCCCTCAGATGTGCAGTCCCTTTCCCTTTCCATGTGCATTTGCTTTAAACTAACCACTGCTTGACTCCTGCAGTAAATCTACTAACCTCCACCCCCGGGCCACAACAAAGAACCACGTGTCCCTCTCACTAGGCCTGTGTGCTCCCCACCTGTGGGTTAAGGCCTCACCCTGCCGATCACACTTACCATCAACCCTCCAAGACCCCTCTCTCTCTCTCTGGGATATGTGAGTAACCAACTCTCTTTTCTCATGCATTAATGGCCTTGGTTTACCCATTGTTTCATAAGTGACCTTCACAGGGACCCTAATTTAAAATCCATTGTAACTGATTTGGAACACTGCCTCATATAAAATCTCTTTCTTCTGCATGTGCTAATCAGTACTACTAGATTGTGAATTTATTAAAGGCAAAGACTCTTTGTAACTCCAGGGTCCAATACAGTGTTTGGAATATTGTGGAAGCTCAGGGATATTCTATATTGATTAGGAGAGGGAGGAGTAGAAACAGCAAAAACAAACAAACAAACAAACTGTATCAGTAGACAGTTGATTAAGGGATATCCCATGCAATCAGGAGAAAGTCAGAGACAGGAAGAAACAAGAAGAATCAAAGAACTCATAAGAGTAGAAGAGAATTGGGTAGGAAAGAATCAATAAACATTTAAATCTCACAGCTTTATAAGGGGTCAATAATATCAGGATCTCTATTCTCAGAGGGGACTCCTCTGGAATGGCATTAGCATTGGGAGATTCTGTGCAAGACTGTAAAATGCCACATGCAATAAAGTGCCCCACACTTCATGACTTGTCTAAGGAAGAGAGCACTTATTAACGCTTCCTGATTACTAAAGGGTAGTCCAGAGAAGGGGGGATGAAAGTAGAAAGGGAAATGTGTGTTATTTCTATAGACTTTCATGGAGATGATTCAGTGTTGGACTTCTTATACCTTTTAGAATCCAAGCATAAGGTCCAAAACTCTGAGCTGAGGGCAATTGGGGTCTAGCTCTCCCTTTTGTGAGCAAGCTTCTCCTCTGCTTTACATATATGTTTCTTGTTTTGTTAAATGAAAGGATGAGAGAAAATTAAATTTTCATTTAAAAAAAGAATCCCTTTTTCTAATGATAAAATCTGCACATTTACATTTGGGAGCTATAGAAAAGTACAAAAATTCCACCACTAATGATAATTACTGTAAATATTTTGGAGTGTATATTTTCAGTCTTCTTTTCTTTTCTTTCTTAAAACAGATCATATTCTGTAGGCTATTTTGTAAACTGTTTTTTTTTTAACTTAAAAATATACACATTTCCCATCTCGATAAATGCAAATTAACACTTTTTAAAAGGCTGCATAATATTCCATTATAATTTGTCTACTAATCTCCTGTATTGTGGGATATTTTGATTGTTACTCAATATTTTGGTAGAAGATACTGCCCAGCTTGTATCAGTTTCCTGTTGCTGCTATAACAAATTTTCATGAACCAAGCAGCTTAAAACAACAAAATATTCTCTTACAGTTCTGAAGATCAGAAGTCTGAAATCAGTTTCACTAGGCTAAAGTCCAGGAGTCAGCAGAACTTGTTCCTTCTGGAGGCTCTGATGGGAAAATCCATTTCCTTGCCTTTTCCAGGTTCTAGAGACCTCCTGTATTCATTGGCTTGTGGCCCCTTCCTCCATCTTCAAAGAGCATTACTCCAATCTCTGCTTCCACTGGCACATGCTTCCTTCTCTAACTCTGACTTCTCTTCTAAGGAACTTGATGATGTTAGACCTACCCAGATAATCCAAGGTAGTTTCCCCATCTCAAAATCCTTAACTAAATCACCATTTGCAAAGCTTTTTTTTTTTTTCATAGAAGGTAATAGTCACAGATTCTGAGGATTAGGTCATGGGCATCTCTAGTGTGTCATCATTCAGCTGGCCATGCTACTTTAAACAGCCATGTAGGAGCTATTCAGGGCCTTTCCAGCCCTAGAATTCTACGGTGAAGCTTTCCAAAGGATAACTATAATGATTGTACCTTCAGAAAGATTTATGAGGGCAGGTAGAATAGCAGACAGATGAGAGACAGGAGATTGGGGTCGCCATGGATCTGCCATTGACATGCTTGCTTCTCAGGGATCAGTTGACCTTTACCCTGCTTCACCATCCTTGGTATCCTCATCTGTAAGGTGAAGGAGTTTGAGATCTCATTTTCCATGATTCTCTGAACTGAAGCATTGCGGGTGTTGTAACAAAACTTCAAAGGTATGTTGAGATTAATGGAGATGAAATATGTGCAGTATTTGTCACAGAACGAGACACATTGTAAACATGTATTACCAAATAAAATCTTGGAGTAAAGCATCACCTTAACCTTAATAACAGCTGCCATTTATTAAGCACCTACTGTGTACATGCATTTTTTCCTATACATTGTCAATAATTCTTACAGAATTCTCATAAATTAGGGGACATTATGAATGTTTTTCAGACAGTTTGAGTAATTTGTTCAATGTTGCGCAGATGGTAAGGAACAGAATTGTTGACTTATCCATATGTATCTGGACCCAAGTTTAGGCTTTTTCTCTTAGACCCAGATGCCTGTGCACACATCATACAGAACTGTATATGCAAAAAAAGTTCAAAGTTTTATCCAAAACTTCTAGAATAACTGGTAACACCACATTATTGGGGGTTTGGGTATTTATGATGCAGTTATAACAATATGCAGTTCTTTGTGAACCTGCCCAGCAGGGTTGAAGAGTATTTCCTTTCTCTCGAAAGCAACTTTTCCTTCTCTACACTGTACAGAGGAACTGAGGGAAATTTCTCCACTCATTTTGGCTCCTTTTATTGATGCTTGTGGTTAGGACACGCACGTGCTGAAGTTACGTGGCCAGCCATTTGCCAAGTTCCCTTGCCTTATGGAAACCAGATGGAAGCTGGAGTCGAAGGTCTCAGCCACAGAAGTGAGGCTGGATTGAATCTCTGAATTTCAGGAGGCATAGTCCCCTCTCCACCCCCTCCGCCTGCTCTACTTCTGTTTCCAAAAGCCAAGAGTCACTTTCAGAGATACAGCATTTCTCTGTGTGTTGCCCCAATACTTTCTAAAAAAAATTTGTAATTGCAACTTTGTTTGTAGTAAAAGCTCTGTTTGGTTGTCATAAATTGTAACCAAGAGTCATAATATCTACAAAACAGTTGACACTGGCATATGCTTTGAATAGATTAGATTGATAATTTGAGGTCTTGCACAATTTTGTTAACCTCTATTAGCATTTTGGGAGAATTAAACAAATAAACAGTAAAACAAACAAAAGACCCCAACAGGCAAACAAACAAGCAAACAAAACTCGGGGAGCAGGGAGGGGAAAATTCGTGTTTTGCTAGCCAATGAAGCTCAACAAGATTGATTCTGAGCCTTATTCGGGAGTTCACATGGAATCAGAATTTCGGAAATAGAATGGATATTAAGGTTCACCCAATAATTTAATTCATCTAGCTATTCTGTACTGGAAAAGCTCAGAAGAACCCAGGAGTAATTTCATTGTGAAATAGGGTTGTTGCAAAAAGTTCCACTTGCTATTTATTAATTTGTATAATTGTAGAAGGAGTCATGATAGTAATAAAAATAGAGCAATTGCTGGAATATAAGATAGGAAGAATGGAGAATTTCAGTTAAATAATCACATACTAATAACATGCTTTGGGCGAAGCCCAGTGCTGCAGTAAGAGCACGGGATATGAGTCAGAAAGACACTGGACTCTCTTACTTATTGGCTGTGTGACCTGCACCAATTATTGAACCTCTCTGAGTTTCTGTTTTGACATCAGAAGCAAAGTTAGAAGAAGCTTAAAATGTGATGTAGCCCAGTGCTGGAAACATGGTTAAGAGCTTGGAGCAGAGGATCCAAAGGGAATTTATCTCTGAATTCACTCCCTATCCTTTGCCCTTTTCCGGAAAGTCATGGTTCTTTCTGCAGGAATAACACTATAGTGAAAGTCAGAGTTGGATAAGCTGGAGCTTAAATCTTCTGAGCTCTGCATCCTTGATACAAGTCACTTAAAAGAAGGCTGGGCATGTTGTAGATGCTAAATAAATCTTTGTTGCATGAATAAATGAAGGCATAAATCACACTTTCCTACCCTTTTCTATGTGGAAATTTTTTATTCATTCTTCAAGGCCCCGTTTACATTAGTTCTGCTGGAGACATCCCTGAAAAACATTGCACGGACTTGTTTGATAGCATTGGTCACAGAGTCTGTGTGCTCCAGTGGTGGATTCTGGGCTTCTTAATGGCAGGACTGTGACTTTGCATTCCCAGAACTTAGCGTGGTTTCTGGAAAATAATTGTTAAATAAATTAATAAAAGGATAAATGGAAAAAAATAATCCTAAAACAGCAGCCCAAACCTCCCTTCCCTCTCTACTTCTGGACTGCTTTTGTGGTTCCCATACTCAGGTCCTTTATAAATGATTGATTACATATTGCCTACTTCCTACCTACTATAGTGTCACAGTAACTTACTGCTGGTTCTTATGCTTATCTTGTCAGGAAGGCAACCCAGATTATTTCCTGAGCAGAAGCAGAAAGTCATTGCCAAGCTGTGTCTCAGATCTTTGCTGCACCTAAGAAAGACTGATGGATTTAGCCTGATCACTTCTGAAATATTGGTCCACCAAAGAATTATGTGTCATTCAGAAGATTCAGAACTTTTAGTGGCCTGATACACCTCAAACCAAACTCTTCTTTCCTGTCCCAAATGCTTCTTCTATTTTCCTTATTTCTTTTCAAGGAAACATTCTTCTCTCTGTTAACTCAAAATACCCTCTCTTCTGTCTTTCTTCCTCAATACATTCAATCAGTTATTAAACCCTAATATTTCTGGATAAGTCATTTGCATTCTCTGAACCCCAGTTTCTTCTTAAATAAAATGGGGGTAGTAAAACCTGTTCTGCCTTGAGGAAAAAACATGATTGTTGCAGGAAAGATAACAGATCATGGAAGGGAAAAAGCTTCCATTGGCCCCACTTGGTCACCGTACTGCCCATCTCTGTCCCCTTTGCCTCTTTCCTGGTTCAGTTCTTCCTACTGTGCATCTGAATCTTTCCAAGACCTCTCAGACCTGTCTCTTCTCCACTCTAACACACTTGTCACCACAGTGTGATTTCTCTGATGCACAGTGTAGATGGAGAGAATTCCTCCCACTAAAACAGATTGGGGAGCCAAGAAGCCTTCTGCGCTGGGGGAAGGCAGTGGGGGTTGGGGGAGAAGGCACGTGAGCTGAGGCTCTAAGCCCCCAGTGCGTGCTCTGTGGCCACTCCTAGAACACAGACTCCAGGGTAAAATTACTAAACATTTCAAGATGGCGACAGGAGGGGCCCTACTGAGCGTGAGGCCTGGGGTGACTGCACAGATGGCTCAGGTCTAGCTCACCTAACCACTATTACTTGGGGCAATTCCCATCCCCTTTTGGAGCTTCAGGCTCCTCCCATGGAAATGGCCTAACGGTGCCCACCTTTCATGGCTGCCTGAGAAGTAAGCGGGACTTTGACTATATTGGGCAGCGTAGAAGCTCAACATACATTGTTTAACTTTCTTTTCACATTGTCTTGCAGTTTAACAAGATTTTCTAGCTGTTTTTAATCAGAGTCAGTTCAGTGAATGCGCATTTCTCCTTAAGGCAAGAACAATGTCTATTTCGGGCTTACGCTCTGCAGAGCCCAGGATACCAGTACATATTACATGCTCAGAAATGTGCATTAATGAATAGGCAACTTCTTTCCATGCTTTTTAATATGGGCATTTTTCTTCCCCTTCTTTGCAACTCCCCCCCCCCTTTTTTTTTACCTTATTTAATCCCAAACTCACTACTTTATCTTGTCCTTTTGTCTTCAACATGTGAAGGAGAGTTCAGAAAGCCCTAGCTGATTATATGCTCTAATGTAATATATACAAAATATAGCATGTAAACTTTGGAATGGAAGAAACATTTTAAAATAAAAATTAGCAGGAAATTATAAATAACTAGTTTATTTGACTCTAAAATATAATATATGAAGGAGAAAAAAAGACCAGGCAGAAATGTACCAAAATTTTAATAATGTTCACCTCTGAGAAAGGGAATTTAGGCTTATTTTTTATTTTTATCCTTTATACTTTTTATATTTTCTAAATTTTCTATAGTAAATATTACATTATTTACATTATTTTTCAAACATTGGGGCCATTCCTTACAGCTTAGTATAAATACCATAGCACAATAATAAATAATTTTCCAATCTTTGCTAAGTTCATATGCACCACAACCCTATGAAATGAATATTCTTATTATCCTCCTTTTGCAGATGAAAACACTAACATCGAATATTGCTAAAAAACTTGACCAGGGACACCTAGCAAGAAAGTGGCAAGCCTCATGTTCAAACCTCAGTTTTTCCATTTTCAAAAGCCAGGGACCTTGCTTACTGTATTCACTTCTAAACTTCATTGGCATTTTGTACCTCACTTAGTACATTCTTCTTTGCCTTTTAGCTCTCCAGGCACTCATCCATCCTCCTTCTAGATTGGAAGCAATGTGTGTTTAGGAATTGTGCTTTGTCCGTCTTTGGATTCCCCGCTGAGCCTCCCAGGCAGGAAGGGCTCAACAGGAACCATATGTTAGTGAATGAATGCTTGAAAATGAATGAAGATGGACACAAGGTTCTCAGCATTATTGTAATGTGACTGTTAAATTTGTAGCCAAAACCGTCTCTACTTTTTATTGCAGCCACTTCCTGGGAAGACTTGGATTTTCTGCCAGCAGTTCGGGCCGTGGGTATAAGCTTCTTATAGTTAAAGCACTCAAATACTCACATATTTAAAAAAAAATTTTTTTTTTTAAATACCAAGACAACAAATACTAAACTGGAGGCCATGTGTCCAAAAGTCTTTTGTTCCGAGCCAAAGAAGTTCCAAAATGGGTTAACAAGTATTTTTGAGCCTTCCATTCCTGAGGCATTGTTACAGATCATAATAATGTAGGTGTTGCTAGATAAGGATGGAAGAGTTGGGTTTTTGAAAAATAATAATTTAGGTATTCAGGTTGATGGCTTGACAAAGAAATTTTCTTTGCAATGTACTTATGGATTTCAGGAGGTGTTTGCAGGGTAGAACAAAGGCTGGTTTGGAAGTAGAATTTAGGGAGTAGGACTCCAGTACATTTAAACCATTCCATTCTTTTTATGGTCTTCTGCCACTTGTTGCTAAGAATTGCTCCACCAGTGGGCCACAGTCCTGGCTCACTGGGCCTTAAAATCGAACCCACTGTGGCTCCTCTTTTCCTGGTGGAAGCCCATATCCATGTCTGGGTATGTATTTCTCTTTTCTCTTGTTTCTCTCAATAAACTCTTTTTACTGGCCTAACTAAACTGGCATATTCTTAAATTCTTTGATGGGACATAGCCAAGAACCTAGAGGAATCCAGTGCCTTCTGACTTCATTTAATGAGCATCAGCCAGGAATTCTAGAGGTGTGTTACTCTCCCCGACACCCAGCAAGGACTGCTGTTAAAGTTAAAGGAATTGCCAGCTGGGCACGTTTATCCTGAGTGAAGCCCACTGACCAAGGAAGTGCCAACTCACCAGAAGCACCTGATGAGATGTTTCAGTGCCAGCCATTGGGCTGCCCAAAATACCTCTACAAGAAACAAAGTTAAGTAGTGTCTGCGTCAAAGCCAGTATATAAGTTGTGTGCCATTCCCTCTAACTCTAGCCCAAATGAAGCTTCATGTAGCCTACTACATCACCCTATCGCCAGGGGGCGGGCAGGCCAGACGTCACCTTGACACCATACCCCATCAATGCCACAGTGCTTACCAGCACCAAAGACCACTCAAGGCTCGGCAGCCTAGGGGAGGAAGAGTAAGGAACTCAAACGCTACCCAGTACTGTTAGGGATGCCCTGCTAGCTCTTGTGATTTTATATTTCTAAACACAACTTATGCTGACCAAAACACTCCACCAAAGATGCTGTGGGTGTGTCATAAACTAGACCCCTATGTCTGGGAGGAGACACCAATCTTGTCTGGGACACCCACAGAATCATCCTGTTTCATGACCCAGGGCCCAACAGGTGTATGTCAGTACAGTCTGCTAGCAGGTTAACCAGTGAGCTGAAGAGGGCTCTAGCTCACCAATAACTAATCTCAAATTTGCTGCTACTTTAAACTAGGAAGATGGACTTTTCTTTCTCTGTGGAGACAACACCTACCTCTCCTTGCCTCCCCTTTGGACCGGCTAATGCTCACTAGCATACATCACCCCCTCTATCTACTATGGTCCTGAAAACCTCACTGTGCCATTTCCTGTATTTTCTCACTATATAATCACTTAAAGGGCACTGCCTCTCCTCATCCCCCTCCTAGCTATTCTAAGCATAACCACCACCGTGGGAACTGGGGTTGGCAGTTTATACCAAACCCAGCAGGTCTACCACAATCTCTCCCTAGAGTTAACCAACAGCATAGAAGAAACTAGCCATGCCTTAGAAGCCCTTAGAGAGATAGACTCTCTTGCTTCTATGGTGCTGCAAAATCACAGAACCCTAAACATGCTAACCACAGCACAAGGAGGAACCTGTCTGTTTCCCAAGGAGGAATGCTGTTTCTCTGTAAAGTACTCCAGAATAGTCCTAGACAGCATTCAAAACCTGCAAGATGAAGCCCAGCTACCTCAGGAGGATGTAGCCTCTGTAGGCGCCTGGCCTTTCTCACGCTCATGGTCCGAATCAATGCCTTCCAGAACAAGATACTAGTCATGTGGGAATTTCATCCAGTCCCAACCACACTGCCAGATTTGCCTTCCCGCAACCTCAATAGAATAGCCAGAGCACTTTACACCCTATCAGCAGGGACTACTGCTCCGAACCAGCAGGAAGCAGCTACAGAAGATGACCATTGCCCTTCAGCTCCCCTTAAGAATAAGGGTATAAACTCTCTGAGGAAGAGGTTGAGGCAGGTTAGTATAGGGAAAGAGGGAAGACTAAGTCACAGCTAGGATCTGACAGAGAACACGGCCATGAGACCCCACTCGAAACCCCCCGAGGGAAGGCTGCTACTAAGAACTAAGCCGGAAAGATTCTGCCCAGACCCTGGCCACAAGGTCCTATCTGGAACTTCCCCAGGGTCAAAGGGAAGCCCCGGATAACTCCAAACAAAAGGCCTCATCATTGGTCCCCTGAGAGCTAACAGGTGGGACAACCATACAGAACAGCTCACAGCTGGGTGCCCCCCCCCAACATTAGGAAAGGGGAGGAGTAAGAACAGCTTTAATAAAGGCAGCCCCCCAAACTCAGGTGCCCCTCTTTTCCTGGGGTAGCCTGCATCCACATGCAGGTGTGCACTTCTTTCTTCTCTCCTTTATCTCAATAAACTCTTTTTACTGACCTAAAAACAAACAAAGAAAAAAAACGAATCCACTGCAAAAGGAGAGTTTTGTTTTTAATGAAACCACCTGCAGTTAAACATGTATTAGAAATTGTAGTATATTTGTGTTTTTAGGATATAAAGATTTCTCCTTGTCCTTCACCCATCCCTTTTGCTTTTAAATGATTAAAAGAGGCTCACATTGTATATTTGCATTTTGCAAAGGAGAAATATGTCCAAACCAGCCAATCCTCTTAAAGTTTTCTATTGACTTAAATGTCTCATTGCAGGTGAAAGCTACAAAGAATAGGAATATATTCTTTGTTCCCTTTGAGAGCAGCTTAGGGATTGCACGTGTCAAATTTCAGAATGTTCCTTTGCATTTGCGTGGAATGCAATTTATCAGTTGTAGTCAACAACTCTCCATAGATGTCCTTTCTCTGCCTCTTGGCCACAGCTAAAATCCAAGGACAGATAAAGTGCCGCCACTAAACACACATTGTTTCCAATCTAGAAGGGGGATGGACAAGTACCTAGACAGCTAAAAGGCAAAAACAGAGTGTACTAAGTGAGGTACAATCAGATTCCCTGCCCTGAAAGGTTTGAATTCCAACTGAAAGATTAATTTCACTCTGGAATATTTGAATGAATTTAGATAATGAAATATTAGGAGCTTTGGAGAGGCAGAGAAATTCAGTTGGCAGGAAGAGAAGAATAAAGTAAATATAAACGAAAAGAAAAAGGAAGAGGATGAGAAGGCATGAGAGAGTAGCTCTCTCTCAGAGGATCTGGTTGCTCCCAAGATGTGACATTGAATTTAGCAATAGTTTTCTCCTTCCAGTAAATTCTCCATTTTTCCTAAGCTGCTTCAGGTTGGTTTCTCTTGTGCATATGTCTATCACCATACTTAGCACTTTATTTTAAAATAGCCCATGGGTCACTTTCTCCCATTACATGGAGAGTCACTTGAAGCCAGAGACCTATGTCTCTTCATATCCCTGGCGCTCAGCATATGTCTGGCTCAGAGAGAGTTTCAGTAACTTTTTATTAAGTGAGTGGTTAAGCGAATAGACGTTTGCATCATGTCAGCTTAATTCATTCGTCTAGGAGACCTTCCTATTAGAAGAGTTTACAGAGTTGCCAGTCATTTTCAGATGGTCCAAATATCCTCTGATTCATCATCTCAGATATATCTCAAATCAGTAAAAAAAAAAAAAAAAAAGTGTTTTTTAATTTGCATATCTCCATGGTTCTGGGAAACCATTGTGGCAATTAAAAGGGGAAATCATTTTCAAATGTAAAGTAGATGCTACAGAGATAAACTTCCTAACCTGGGAGGCATATCTAGAGGTATGGGTTCTTGAAAGGGAGCTAGAACAGAGAAATGGGTCTAGGAATAAGGAATGACTTTAGGCTTACAACTGAAAAGACTATTTCCCAGAACTGTCTCCAAGAAGATTCCTGAATCTTCCTCTTTTGTGTACCGTATTTATAAGTCCTCCATCTCCTGGGGCGGGACGGGGCGGGGGGCTCTGGGCATAGAGAGCTCTCCTCCTGTACACACAATGCCCTCAGGAGAGGGGGCGGGCGGTCAAAAGCCGATTGCCATGCCCAGGCACTCATGTGAGTCTGCCATACTCAATAGCTAACTAGGCTGTGACATGTTTCCATTTCTGATTCTGCCCTTATAAAATGTGTTGCTAATTAAAATAACTGCCAGCTCAGACTCCTGCAGGGAAACCCATCCAGTGCTTAGAGGTTGTTGTTTTCCATGTTTCTAGGACTGGCTAAATAAATAAAAACTACAAAACCAGCAGCAGAACCCAACTATCCGGGGCAACTTGGCGGGGGAGGGTGGCCTGCCACATGTGAGAGTAATCAAGCAATGTGGTCATTCAACCCTCCTTGCACTGGGGAAGGAAAGGGTTAAGTAGCAGATTATGCCACTTCCACATGGGCATGTTTGGTTTGGCAAGTGGAAAAAGAAGCACAGAAACACATGTTCTGACAAAGTCTAGTATTATCAAATCGAATTCAATACACTTACCAAATTGAATTTCACATGCGTGTCTTTCTTCTTCATTTCAGCCATAGTTTGTGCAATTGCTCCTTAAAAATTCATATCTGGTCATGTCACTCCTTTCTGCATGTCCTTCACTGGCTCCCTGGTGCACTCTGCATAAAGTTTAAGCTCCTTCACCTAGCCAGAAGACCCTTTGTGATCTAGACTAGACCCCACTTGCTTCACTAGCTTCTGATCCCACTGCTTACTCTTTAGCTACACCAGATGACTTGTAATGCCCTCAGGGTGCCATAGTCTCTTTTCTTCTCATGGCTTTGCACATGCTGTTCCTTCTTCCTGGAATGCCCATCCCCTCTATCCTTACTGTCCTGGCCAACTCAGAAACACGCTGTACCTCTCAGGTCCAGAGCCGTCCTTTCTCAGAAAGTCTTCCCTGACATTACCCTTGCCCCCAGCTTCAAAGGAGCCTCTCTCCTGTCCTGTCCTTTCCTAGCTCCCTTGCCACATTGCAGTTGACATGAATGAAGGAATGAACTGCTCCATAGCTGTGTCTTGAGCACAAAAATGAGGGTGTCCAATGCCCCAGTGTTGCAGACTTTCATAGTTTTGGCAAAAGAGGGCTTATGAAACAAACTGTACAGAGGGCTAAGGAGGGAAAGTACTAACTGGTCTTAGAAATGAGATGTGGATTAGAAGTATGGAATGGTACCTTCATTCGTTCATTCATTAATACTTTCATGGAGTTTCTATTCAGCACCTACTTTGTGCTAGGCCTATCAGAGGTGCTGGGGATTACAGCTGTGACTATGACCCAGTTGGTTCCTGCTCTGATGGAACTTACTGCTTAGCTAGAGAGATGGACATTATACTATAATCATACAAATGATTATTTAATCGCAAACTTGATTGGTCCAACAAAGTAAAAGCAAGGCATTAAATGAGGGGCTATCAGAGGGAAACCTAACCCAATCTGAGAGTCGGGGAAAATGCCCTGACAACGTGTCATTCAGTGAAATAGTAAGGATGATTGTGCTACAAGGCAGAGCAGGAGGGAAATGGTACCAGGCAGAGGAAGTCACCCATGCAAAGGCTCAGAAACAGGAAAGTTTGTTCAACAAACAAGAGAAGACAAAAGGGGTTAGACAAAGTGACACAGGGGTGTGGAGGAAAAGAATGAGTCTGGAGAGGCAGGAGAGAGACAGGTCATGCAGAGCCATGTAAGACAAGGCAAGGCTCTTGATTTTATCCCAACTGTCACCAGAAACCATTGAAAAGTTTTAAGACAAGTTTTAAGTCCTTTGCAGTGTTAAAAGTTATTTTGGCAACAGCGTGAAGAACAGACTGGAAAGGGATAAGAGTGGAAGAGACGGGACCAATCGGAAGACTGCTACAGTATGTTTGAGTGAGATGGTGGCTTGTAGCAAAACAGTGGAAATAAACATGCAGCAGAGTAGAGAGACTCAGGAGATACAGAAGAACTAGAATCAATGGCCCTTGAGATTGATTGTTGAGTGAAGTAGAACGAGGTACCAGCATTCATTCATTCGTTCATTTGACAAATATGACAAATGTATTAAGTGCTTAGTATGTGCCAGATAATTGAGGATGACATCTTAGACAAGTCCTTGACCTTCTCTCAGCTGTTATAATATAGATCTGTTTGTATGAGAGCTTCAAAAGTTTTATTTCTGATGCCTAATGGGCCGTAATATAAACTTCCATAAAACTTTTCCCACCAAGCTCTTGCCGGTCACATTTTTAGCTGGTCACAATCCTCAGCCCCATTCCCACCCACTCTCCTTGTAGACAGTTCTCTTCCTGTGGGTGTGTCTTGCAGTATTCCCCGTCATCTGGTTTTGCTTTGTCCACTCAGGATATTTTGAGAATCTGACCCTCGGTCCTCGCTCCCTGACTTGCATTGGCAGGTAATACATTGACGTCACAGTCTCTTATACTGTGTGACTTTAGGTGCAGTCTCCCTAACCTCAGAGTACTCCTCTCTAAAATGGGCCCAATTTAACCGATTTTAGCATCACTATTACCCTTTTTGGAGCAATCAGATATAATGTGTTTCCTAATGTGCTGCAATATGAAGTAAACAAATTCATTTATGGTGTATTGTTGCCAAAAACTTTTAACTAGAATATAAACAAGCTTTTCAATCCAATTTTCAGTTGGCTCCAAGTAAAAGGAGTAGACAGCATGAGGAAATGACACCATGAGGGACCAAATCCAGAAAGTGGGACATTGTACATGACAATTGGCATGGCCTCTTCAATGATTCCAGGGCAGAGGGACTGTTCTAGGTTTTAAGAGCCATAAAAGATATAACAACTAAATGCAAAGCATGGTCCTTGAATGGACCCTGGGTGGAAGTTACATCTGAGAAAATGTGGATATGGAAATTGTAGTGGATGATATAAGGGCATTAATCTTGATTTTGTTAGTTAATTTTATTAGGTATTATTGTTTGAAGGAAATTTTTCTTTCTTTTGTAGGTGCATAACCAAGTATTTAAAGGAGAAACATCCTGATATCTGTATTTTACTTTTTGTAAATTGTGTGCATGTGTGAATGGAGTAAAATATGTCAAAGTGTTAGTAATTGTTAAATCCAGTATTGGTATGTGAGAATTTATTACACTATTTCTCTACTTTTGTATATATTATTAATGAAAGCTAACTAGATAATTAGATAAATCACACCTTACTTTGCAATGCTGTGAGGGTGAGAGAAAAAGTGTGCAAAACCACCTCAGTTCCAGAAAATAGTTTAGTAAATGAGTATTCCCTTATGCACAATTTTCTTCCAGTCAGTACATCAAAACCTTACTCAAATCCAGAATCTTATTGCAGTAAACAGCCATGTATCAGCAAAGCCTGGTCAGAAAATGCTGGAGCCTCTTGGATATGAATTGGCATCATGCTTAGTGGAGTTAAGTTTTAAAGTTTCTGGCTCATTCATTACTGTGTACACAAATACTGCAAACCTTTTCCCACTGAAAAATCAAAATTCAAATAACATATTTATCTTTGGAAGCGTGGAAGTGTTCAGATGTGGAAAGCTCTTTGCTGAACTGGCCACGTGGCCTTTAAATACAAGGAACGATACTGGCCTAAACATGGTTCTGAAAGCTACATTTATAAAAGGCTTTTACTGGGCTCCCAATCGTAAGCCTTTTTCCTGACTTCCTCTGTTTCACCCAGGTCTGCCCCAGAATGAAGAGGAGTGAGATATTTCTGATGGCTGGGGAGAACAGAAAGAGCACTGGGCAGGGATGATGCCAGGGGACCCCCAGCTTGCAGTGTGATGTAGATGCATTGCATATATGCACATCTTTTTCCAATTTGCTGCCTGGAGTAATCATAGTTCTCCTTTCACCCTTAAAAGTGCCCTGGTTGGTTGATAAATCATTTGGTCCTCTTAAATATACAGCATTTCTCTCTCATGAGTTTTGGGAGCTGGTCCTTGTCATGTCCCTTGTCAGCCCCTGTCCTCCCACCCACTTCCCCCATTGTCACCCTCATCTTGCCGGGGTGCAGCCGTATCAATCCACTTGAAGGCCCATCAGTGTTCTCTGCTCTCTCTCACTTCCAGGGTTGCACATTTTCTGACCCCTCAGCCTAGGATGCTCTTGCATCCCTTTCTAGCTTTCTCTCTCCGCCTGGCTAAAGCTTGCCCTTTTGGAACACAAGTCATCTGCTCTCAGAAAGTTTCCTGGATACCATAGAGGGAATCTGGGGTTTCTTCCCATGTTTCTACCAGGGCCAGGACAAGAGTGAAACAAACGAGGCAGCCCAGGATGCAAAATTTAGGAAGATCTTCCCTCTGAGGATTTTGCAAGTGCTGACCTTGCAGGCTTGAGTACCTTGCTTCTTTCTCTCCTGGCCCTGTTTCAACAATAACTGCCCCCTCCCTCCGTTACAGTCCTGATTACCCTGTGGAACTTATTTGCTGATGTCTGCCTTGCTGGAATGGGAACTCTTTAAGCTGAGGCACTGGGCCTTTTTATTACTACATCCGCAGCACCTAGCACTGGACCCGGCACATAGGAGGTGTTTGTGAGTGATGGCTGAGATAGGACAATGGTGGAATATGTCAAATGGTAAGTTTAGGAATCACATAGGGTATTAGAGATTTATTAAGCTATCAGGGTCCAAATGGTAGCTGCTGGGGACCTGGGAGAGGACTCAGAGTTGGGCAAATGGAAGGGAATATAAAATTTGTCATCTGAAAGATTCTCAGTAGCCAGATACTGATGAACTAGCAATGCTACTTGCCATCAAAGATCTGTAGAGAAGCCTGAAAAAGGTTGTCCAATGTCTTAGTTTGCCCAGGCTGCTATAACACATACATATCACACTGATTGGCTTCAACCACAGGGACTTATGGACTCACAGTTTGGAGGAAAGAAGTCCACAATCAAGGTGGCAGCAGGCTGTGCTTTCTCTGGTTAAGTCTGTGGCCTCCTGGTGGTGGCTTGCTGGCAGCCAGTGGCTCCTCCCTCACATGCCAATCTATCTCCTTTGATCTCTTTCTGTGGCTTCTACTTCCATGTCCACGTTTCCTCTGCTTATAAGGACTCCATTCATATAGGATTAAGGCCCATCCTACTTCAGTTTTGCCACATCTTACACCCAAAGAACCCACAGGGCCTGGGGTTAGGACTGGAATGTGTCTTTGTAGGGTCATGATTAAATACAAGGTCTAAAGCATCAACAGAGCTTTAAGTGGGCTGAAACCAGATTGTGCACTAAATCCAGGTTTCCTCCAAATAGAGATCCTGCCCTAATCCCCTCCAGCCTTTTCATATCCATTGACATAATATTGATGGTATCAATTCAAAAGGAAGGGTACAGGCTGGTCTCTAGGGAACCTCTTGTGTGCCAGTCATCTGGGTAGGCCCCTCCCAAAGATGATTGTATTTAATTATCACATAAATGCAACGAAGCAAGGTTCATGCCCTTGCTTTGTAGATGGGGACAACAAAGATGTGTAACTTGCCTGAAGCCACACAGCTAGGAGATGGATGAAAAAGATCACCTCCAATATTCAGGATAATTAAACATTGATTATGCTTATTATAACCCTGTTACCCACCTCATGAAAAATTGTCACAGACTGGAAATATAGATTTAGATATAGGTTTAGGAAGGGCTTATATTTGTTCATGTGAACATATGAGCACCTACTCTGTGCCCTACCATGGGTGTAAAGCACTGAAAAGTTGTGAAGAGATCATTTTTGAGGTAGAAGGAAAGAGAGATCCTGAGTCATTCATATGCCAGTTTAAAAAAGCAAACATACTCTTATAAAATGTTCTTCAGGGAGGAATGCATAGAATTGAAGTTACCATATTGGCATTAATGCCAAAAGTCACAAGACAAAAGAACCCTGACAACACTGTCTTCTGAAACTTTTCCAAAGAGGACCACCTCTGTGTGATGGGTCAATGTGGATCAAGGCAGAGAAGACTGCGGATAGTTTTCAGGAGAAGTAGCTGGCAATTGCTTTTTGGTACACTTTCCTTTGGGGGGGGGAGCACACTTCTTGGGATAAGGGGCTCAATTCTCAACTTCATCTTCATATGCATGAACAGAACCTCTACTTTCACAAGGAGATGGGATGAGGTATGGCTTCAGGCCCCACATCTGCCCATTTGATATATGTGTTTCATGGACAGACTCCTACTCCGTATGAGCTCCATGAAAACTTCCAAAAAGCCATTAAGGCTGAAGCTTCTCTCAGTTCATTTTCAGATTACTCACTCATCATTTCCAAAGGCCAGTGACAAGAGAGCTCAAGTGCTTTAAGTCAAGGTCTCCCAAGTGAAGCCCCACTTTCTATGACAGAGTTACAAATGCTTCTAGCTACATCGTACTTACATTCTAGAGCACATCTTGGCAAGGTCCCATAAGTGTGTTTTCATGTTCTTTGGATTTCATCTTTGTAGCATAGCCACATGGAAAAACATCACATTCCAAGTACAACTGGGAAGTTTCATTCACCACAGTGGTTGCCAGTAACATGTGGGGAGTTTATTGTCCCTCCAGCGAGCTCATCAAATCCAAAGAAAATGTTTCACTGCAATTTCAGCTGATTCATTTCCCATAAGATGCAAGTTGATGCTATTTACTAGATACCCAGAGACCATTTTAAGAGCCTAACAAGGTTGTAATTAAATGTACAATAGTTTTTAGCTCAATGTATCATTAGGGTCCTAGCAGGAAACAAATGGCATACTCCAAAGGGTTTAGCTGAATATAACTTCATGAAGAGGGTATTTGAAGATGTATTTGCAAGGTTAAGGGAATCAATAAGGAATGGTGGGGGACCCAAGGAATTAATCAAGGGCAACAATCTGTTACCACCCCAGGACGAAAGGTTAAGGGGTGGGACATGTAAGCTGGTAAGAACTGGAGCTCTGTCACCCAACAGGAGCTGTAGCTGTAGGGATGCAGCCATAGTTCAAAGCATGGAGGAAATGGGGTGAATCAATACCCCAACCTCTCTCTCCTTGTAGCCGATGATTTCTTGCTGGTACTTCCCATTAGCCAAACCCATCCAGACGCTAGAGGGCAAGATAGACTTCTAACACCCAACATAGTGTTGAGTGTACTGGGAGATACAGGGCAGGCAGAGGGTGGGGCAGGGACTTGTCTTGGGGACAGCAGGAAACCTGACAAATGAGCGATAATCAGGTCAACTTTACCAATTGATTTCAGACTTTATTACAAGAGATCGAGTAGCATAGCAGAATGAACACAGGTTTAGATATCAGAAAGATCTGGATTCAAATTCCACCTAACTGTGGTGAGATCTTAGGGTCTTTTCCAGAGAAAAACTGTTGGGGCAGCTTCCAGAGAGTTCCACCTTACTCTTTCTGAGTTTCAGTTCCTTATCCAGTAAAATGGAAATTATAATGACTAAATGATTACTTCCCTAATTGAGTTGTTGGGAATATTAACCACCGGGAGCCCTGTCCAAGGAAGAGCCTGGCATAATGCTTGACACATGGAAAGGGTTTGATTTTTTGTGCCCCCCCCACCCCGCCCCCCGTTAACCCTTCCATTCATTCCTCCCTTAAATGGTGAGATGCCTGCCTCATGCAAGTGGGAGAACCAGTCTGGCCATTTTTCTCTTATGAGGCTCCTGTGGGGAGTCCCCTGTTGAGTCATGACTGGAGGGATGAGTGGGAGGGACTGTGTCACTCCTAGAACCTTGTTCATTGGGCTTCTCTGTTCAAAGAGAAACAGTTATTTTGCTGGCACTACTGCTCTGGAGCAATCCTGTTGGAGCATCTTCAGGAGAGCTCTGATTTTATGTCTCCACAGGGACACTGGTTCCTAAGCAGCTGTTCCCTGCTTTGCTGTACACATCCTAACCACGTCTTTAGCAGTCTTCATATTCCATTCACAGGCAGATGCTAAAAAGCTTGCCTTTCCTCCCAGTGTGCATGAGGCTACTGGCAAGGCAAGGGCTCGTTTCACGCGTGCCTGGCTAGCTCCCTTCCTGACTGGGTCAGCTCCTTCCTACCTGAAGCCACTGAGAAGGTTTTTGTTTGTTAACGTTTGTTTGTTTTGGAAATGTTCGGTTACCTATGAATTTTGGCTGGACACTTGAAAATGGTATTGGAGATTTAAAAATCAAAAGCCGCAGTTGTCATTCATTTACCCATTCATTAGTTCAAACGAGCATTTATGTGCCAGGCATAATCCTGAGCAGCGTCTTCTGATTCTCACAGCCACCCTTTAAGGTAGGAACAGTTCTTCTTTTCAACCAAGGAAACTGAGGCTCAGATAGATGGAGTGACATATCCACTTGTTTAGAGGCAGGGCCGTAGCTCTGCATCAATCAAAGTGAAAAGTGCTGTTTACCTTTTGAGATGGCTACACAGAGGAGTCAATTGCAATATTTCCATCCATCCTCAACCATTTAAAATTTTTTAAAAATCCTGGAGCAGATGTGGCTTAAGCAGTTGAGTGCCCACCTCCTACATGGGAGGCCTCAGGTTTGGTTTCTGGTGCCTCCTGGAAAAAACCAACTCAGGGAAGCCAATGTGGCTCAGTGGTTGAGCACCAGCTTCCCACAAAATATGAGGTCCCAGGTTTGATTCCAAGCCCCCTAATACCTCAAACAAAACAAAACAAAACAAAACAAAACAAAAGTAAAAGAAAATCCTAAGGTTGTGAGTTTTTCCATAAGGGGCAAGTCTTACTCATCTGTCTTCTCACTGCCAACCACTACCCCTGCCATAACACGGGAGCCTGATTAATGTTTGTTGAATGAATAAATGACTGAGTGAATGAATCATGGATACAAAGATATTTTTGTCCCTATCTAGCATTTTTTCTAATGTATATTTAGATTTCACTTGACACTGTTTGCAAATTGTATAATATTCCCCTTTGGTGTAACTTGCAGTGTGGAAATGCTTCCATATGCTAGATGTTTCCCCTCATTTGACCGAGTGGGGGGAAAGGACTAAGAAAAACTTCACATAGTGGCTAAGCATCCATATAAACACAAGTTATAGCAAGCACCGTTCATGAATAGTGTATTTTGGAAGGGCGATTCTGAAAAAATATTGAAA
This sequence comes from Tolypeutes matacus, assembly GCA_026826555.1. Classification (NCBI taxonomy): domain Eukaryota; kingdom Metazoa; phylum Chordata; class Mammalia; order Cingulata; family Chlamyphoridae; genus Tolypeutes; species Tolypeutes matacus. Next base: position 4,850,608 of record JAKSZT010054079.1, read on the forward strand.
TAGACATTCAATTTGGATTGACGAGGGTTAGGAAAGTGTGCCTGTGCAGCTAAATATAACTTTATATTCATGCACTCTGTGGGAGGAGGTATAGAGTAGTGATGAAGGATGTGGGTCCTGAAGCAACAGCTCACATTCAAATCTGGGCTCCTCTACTTACAAGCTGCATATTCTTGTCTGTGTCTTAGTTTAACCCCCCTTTAAAATGGGGATAAGAATACTCTTTCCTTCACGAGGCTGTTGAGAGGATTAACTGAGTTAATACAGTGCCTGGGAAATGGCAAGGCTCAATCAACATCCTCCTCAGGCCCTGTCGAGCCTAGTGCAGGAATGTTCCCACTTATTGCAGGAACTCATCAAGTCTGGCCTGGCTTTCCTTACTCTCCTTTGCATGGTCACTGCAGTGAGGCCTTGAAGACTCACATTAGAGCAGGCTCTTTGCCTTCTTGGCGTTCCTTCGCATGGCATTTACGGTCTTTGATGAACCTCCTCTGGCCTCATCCCTCATCACACCCACGTGCATGCTCTACTACAGGCAGCAACAAGCACCTGTGGACAAAGTTATATGGGCTTGATGAGTCCTCGAGTAAGAGAAGTGAGCAAGTAATTTGCTGATGGACTCAGGGAAGGCTTCAGAGAAGAAGGGATATTTAATTTGTGCACTAAAGAATAGGTTCGTATTGGTCAAGCGAGATTGCGTAGACAGTGACAGGGAGGGTTACCTAGAATGGGGGAAGAATTTGTGTCCTGGCACAGGAAAACAAGATGTATGCATGGAAAGAGAACAAGAGAGGGATGCCCTAGGGCAGCGGTTCTTAACCAGGGGTCCGTGAGCTTGAATTGAAATTCAAAAAAACATTATTCTTGTGGGGACGTGCTGGTGCGTGTGTGATATATTTATTAAATAATACACAGTAGAGTGTGGACTTAGTAAGGGACCTGTGGTTTTCACCTGACTGGCAAAGGGGTCTGTGGAACACAAAAGGCTAAGCACCCCTGCCCTAGGGCATGCGTAAGTGGGAGAGTGAGAAAAAGAGGAGTCCTGGTAAGGGCCTTTAAATCTGGCAAGAATGCTTGGATGCTTAGTGATATAGTTAACGGAGAGGAGGAATACACAGAAGAAACAGGTGTGTGTGTGTATGTGTGTATTTTGCATGGGAAATAATTGGTTTCTGTTTGACACATGTATATAAAAGCCACCTGTGAAAATTCAGAACTAAGCTCCTGATCTCCCCATCCCCAAGCCCCAGCCCTGCTTCCCTGGCAAACATCTCCTTCTTAGCAAATGGAAGCTATTCTTTGGAGTCCTCCATGGTTCCACTTTTCTCTCAGATCCAATATCTGATCCTTCAGCAAAGCCTATTGGCTTTTTCTTCAAAGTATATCCAGAATCTGACCGTCTCGCCATCTTCACAACTACCACTCTCGTCAAAACCAGCACCTTTCATTGGATTATTGAAATAGCCCCCTACCTTGCCTCCCTGCTTTCCCTCTTCCACATATTAGGCAGAGTGGTCATATCAGGATGAACCCTCCCAAACCTCCTAGGGATGTCCCATCTGGCTCAGAGCATAAACCCAAGGTCTTTACAGTGTCCTACAAGTCTGCATGACCCAGCCCATCCCCACAGCCTGCCCCATTTCCATTCTGACTCCCTCTTCAGCTTCTCCAGCCCTCTCTGGTGCCACTCTGCCTGGCATGCTCCTGCTTCTGAGCCTTTTCAGTGACTGCTCCTCTGCCCACAACGGCTTTTCCGCAGACATCGCCACATCGGCTCCCACACCTCCTTTAGGCCTTTCCTCCAACGTCACCTCCTCAGCGAGGCCTCTTCTGGCCACCTTATCTGACGTGGTGGCCCTTTCCTACCTCTGATCTCCCAGGCCGCCCTTTCCTGCCCTTTTTTAGCACACATCATCGTCTCACATACATACTCTATATCATACTTTAAATTTTATCTGTTATTTTTCACCCCCTACTCCCTGGTGTCTCTAATATACATTCCAGGAGATCACTCCCTGGTTCCTGTTTGGTCCCCCTCTGGGTCCCATGGCTAGAACAGGGCCTGGCAGGCAGAACTCACTCAATAGCTACTAGCTGACTGGAAGAATGAATCCAGGTGGCAATTTTTTTTTTTTTTTTTTTTTTTATTATGGGTAAAAATCAAAATTCTCACAATACATACAAACATTTGTAAAATGATATATGAATATATATGCATATATGGGTATTTGCTTACAAAAATGTTATTTATATATATATATATATACATATATTTTAAGAGGTGCTTAGATTACCTAAAATATTACACGGAACCCACTGGGATTCCCATGTTGCCCACCTGTGGCAATTTTTGCAGTTGCTGCAAGCAGGTCTGGGAGACAGACCAAAGAAAAGATATTTAGTGAGGTGAAAAAAAAGAAAAAAGCCAACACGAAACCTGGAAGAAAACTAATAAAGACAGTGCAGAGTAAGTGACAGAGTTGAAAGCAATGGCTTTGAGGTGACAGACTTGAAGTAAAAGCTTTGCTCCACCGTTGACTAGCTCTGTGACCCTGGGGAAGGGACTGGGTCTTTCTTGGCCTCCATATCCTCAAGGGTAATTGGAAAAAAAGGTTTCCACTTTTTAGGGCTGTTAAGATCCAAGAAAATGCATATAAATCAGGTAGCAGAGGGTAACCATGCATATAGGTTGTCATTACTACTACATTATAATGATCAAAATCCAAGAAAAATTCCTGGAAAAGAAAAAAGAAGTAGTAGAGGAGTGTAATGGAAGATAAGTGGGGAAAGTTTGTTATGTTGGTCCGTGGTCAAGGCAGAGCGTGCCAAGAAGCACACAGGGCCTCAGGGTAGAGCTATTTGAAAGGACAGTTTTGCTTGAATCAAAAAGTTATAATCCGATATTTTAAAGTGAGCTAATGTTTTGTGGAAAATAACTATAATTATCCTAGAAAAAATCAAATAAAAACAAAACACCACTGGGCCCTCAGTTGTGTCCAGCTGATAAATGTAGGAACATGGTGACCCCAAAATTTGTTTCTCTCTGGTCTTTGGGAGATTTACTTGCTCACTAGCCAGAACTAGTTTGCTAGTTTTATGAGGTTAAGATATTGTGAAATACTATTCAGCTGGCTCCATGGGTGTTTATTTACAGATGGCTGCCATCTTGATTTATTATCCATAAGATTATAGTTATTAGGGATGGAGTTAATTGTCATTTCAACCACCTGGTAAGTACCCACTGTGCTTTCATGTGGTGATAAATCTGTCCCTTAGATCAAAATTGGAAGGTTTATAAGTTATTTCACTTCCATGCTCATCTTCATTCATATCTTTTTCAAAGTAAATGATTAGTAGAAATTATTGATACTTTCAAGTATAATTTGTGGACCTCTAAGTAAAAGAATTGCTGATTGTTCTAACTGTTTTTGAGCAAGAGGGCTGGTGTAACCAGAGTCTGGATGTGAGGTATAATAATTGAAATTAAAATAACGAGGTATGCTCTTTCAAAGATGGGTCTAATAAAAAAAATTTAACAATGCTCCTAGTATATTGTGTATTTCGTGTTGCATAACCTAGAATAATGGTTTATAACCCTTGCTATTTGTTTGCCCCATTGTGTACCAAAGCCACTTTATCCTTCTGTCCTGCTGAACTTTCAGGACAGAATTCAGGAGAGCCCATGAGGTTACCCTGGTCTATTATATAAGGTCTCTTATCACTTTGACAAAGTGCTGTGAATGGAATCTCTGCTTGGTCCCTCTTCAGAGACACCTGATGGATCCAATGGGAATAAAAAGGAGAGGAAGAATACATGCCACTGGAGCTACATTCCCCCGCCTCATTTTTGGAGTCTGGTCCCTTCTTTGTATCTTCTTCCTTTTAGGTTTTCCAAATGTATACATTTTCAGGAGGGCACCCACAGTTTGCTAAATAAGTTAGCAGAGAATGAAATAGAAGCTTCCCCACTAAAGCATGTCCTGGGGACACTACTTTGATCTCACTATCTTTTTCCTTTTGGGAAACCCATCTAGCAAGCCTTCTCTGTCCAGCTTCCTCTAGCTATTGGACTAAAGGCATAGGGAGTGGTGCATGTGTCCTGATTCTTCAATATTTCCATATAGAGTCACCTTCCAGTTGGCAACAGCCTTATTAGAGTCCTTGGTGGCCACAAGTTCTCACCTTGACACTTGCTTTGCAGTGAGACTCAACCTGGGCTGATTTCCTGATTTTGCTATCACCCCTGCCCAGCTGGAAACGCATCCATTCCTCAGACCCAGAGCAAATCTGTGAGCAACTTCTGTTTCCCTTTACTTTGCAGGCTTGTGACTCAGTTGGTTGATTGTTCTGTAGATTGTCACCAGATTCAGACATTCCCTTATCCCTTTTAGGCGATGCTCATAGGCTGTGAGAATTCTTCGGAAACTGGCTAAGATTTCAGTTTCTTGGGCAATTGTGTGTGGTTAAGTGCCTGGCATGACTTTCCTGCTCTCCCTTCCCCACTTCTACTCCATGAAGTCACGGCAAGGCCTCTTCTTACCTATAAGGTCTCCTTATCTCTACTCCATTCTCCCTTCAGTGTAGCTTCCATATTGCAGCCTGAAAATCCTTCCGGATTGCCTCCACAAAATCCAAAGTGTTCAGCATGGCATTCAGTGGCCTCTGCCTACATCTCCAGTCTAATGATCCTGCACTCCCTATGTAAACTGACATTTCTAGGCCTTTTCACTCAAGGATCCAACTGGCGGAAATGTCCTTTCCCTCTCCACTACATCTTCTGGAGTATTCCTCTTATTCTTCAAAACCCACAACTCAGCAGTCACCTCCTCAGTAAAGTTTCCTACAATCACCTACACTCCCCTCACAACTATTTCTTTCCCTTTCCATATTATTTCTGTAACTTTCACTTCTTGCTATATCACATCATATTAAATTTTGTTGGCTTGTATGTCTGTCTCCCTCTGGGTACCTTGAAAGTAGGAGCTAGGATGGAAATATTTCTGTTCTCATGGATAAAGTAGGAGCTAAGTTATAGCTAAATAAATTTTTGTTTAATTCTTTGTATATTTCCTATTCCCTAGCATAGTACTGTGGATCCTTAATAAACTAGCTAAAATCTTGGCTAAATTCTCAGTACCCATGTTAGAGTACATGATTGGGTCTTTCTGAAAAAAATCAGAACTGGCGTCATGGGCAAGAAGCCCACCCTTTATCCAAGATGTGCTTGACAGTTGCTGATTGGAATGAAGGATGGTTAAATCATATCCAAATGGAAAAGAAAGAAAGGCTTTAGGTTTGGTAAAATAAAATACTTCTTACTAAATATAAAGGAAATGGGATATGTTTTTGTTTTTTTTTCCTGGTCAATGTATATTTTTCTTTTATATGAGGCATTTTTGTGGAACTCAAAGACAGTCCCACTTTCCTTTCCTTCCCTCCCTCTCTCCTCTCTATTCCTCCCTTTTTCATTCATTTGTTCATTCCTTCCTTCCTCCCTACAAAGGTAGGTAATCTTGAAAAACTGGGGAGGGGGACTGCTAACTTCTCTAGAGAAAAAGAGAAGTCTATATTCACACCAGTAAACTCTTTCTGGTGACCTATTAAGTCATCTTGTCCTCAACCCAAGATTATAACTGAGTTAGACATTTCTGAGAAACTCTTCTCTTGCTCAATATCAACCCAGCGATCACTGGCTTTATGGGAATGGCCCAACATTAAGACTGGTCCCATGAATGTTTGAGATTAGAGAAGATCTGTGCTTTCTGAAAAAAAAAAAAAAAAAAAAAAAAAAAAATCTTAGTATGAAATTTGAACTATTCCTCTTCCTTTCTCTTCTGTTCTTTTATCATCAGGAACTTTTCAAGGCAAAGCAGACAGCTAAGTTTAGAGCAGGTTGAAATTGTACTAGTATATGGCAAGACTCCCTGAGGTCTGGCCATACTCTAGGAACCATTCATTACTGTCGTGGTGACTTACATGGATATAGCCGTTATCTCTATATCAGAAAAATACTGCTCAGGAGTTGCTTCAAAGTTTTGTGAGAGAAGTTCCAGCCTTTATGCCTCTAACAGGAAACAGTGGAGTGAGAGGAGTTGAAATGACAGGTGCTTGGTCATGTGTTGTGCTGGACAGATTTAGAGTCTCCTTTGATCTTTGATATTAAACCCTGCTCGAGAGCACGGAGCTTCCTCTTTCTCCTGCTTTCCACTCTGTCAAGCCAGAAATTTGCACTGGAAGGAGTAGAGCAAAGAGATGTTTAAAATTTTCAGTAGAAAATAAACTATCTGGGGAGTGGATGTGGCTCAAGCAGTTGAGCACCCACCTCCCACATGGGAGGTCCTGGGTTCAGTTCCTGGTGCCTCCTAAAGAAAAAAAAAGACAATGAGCAAAAACAATGAGCAAACAGAAAAGAGAGCCATCTTGGGGGGATGATGGAAGAAAATAAATTATCTGTCCCAATTCCATAAAATGAGGGGTCCTAAAAGCTTTGAGGAAGCAACATTATCACACCTGGTAGGAACGCTCTAATTTTCATTCTGGCAAAGGAAGGATGGGAAGAGAGTTAGTGGGTTTGGGGTTGGATCTTTGCCTGGCACTGACTGACCAGATGATGTTAATCAACTCACTTTTTTTTAATAGCCTTAACTGCCCTCCTTGATATGATGAGGTAATCACTAAGGCTTCTCCCAAGTCTGAATCCTCCAAGAAGGTGAACGCTGCAGGAGAATGGGTGAATCACTTGGCGAACCTAGTCCCATGCACACGTATCCAACTGGGTGCCTGCCAAGAAGTCTTATCATCACTGTGGAAACCTACTTTCAGGGCCATGCAATGTTTTGTGCCCGTCGTATTAGTAATTCCATTCCTAGGAATTTATTGCAAAGAAATACATTCCTTAGGAAGGAGGAGAAAGTTACATTCCAAAAAAAATAATAAATCTGTTCATCATGTAATTATTCAAAATTTGATATACATTCAATGTCCAACTGTAGAAGAATGATTTGGGACAGTTGGTGGGCTATTTCAAAGTTATGATCGTTATGGAACGACATGGGAAAATGCTTATGATAACGTCAGAAAGCAAGATACATTTGTCCCGTGGACTGCAAACATGCATAAGAAGAAGGGAAAGGAGACAGAGCAAGTGTCTGCGGCACCGCCTCTGGGCCAGGCAGTGTGCTAGGAGCTGGAACAGACGAGGACAGGTGCTATTACCAACTTACAGGTTAGGGACCTATGGCTCCGAGAGTTATAGACACTGGTCAGACCATGTGTGCTAAGTGCCAGTACTCAAGATTCAAACCCAGTTTCATTTATTCATGTAGCAAATATTCACTGACTATTTACTATATGCCTGACACTGTTCTAGGCACTAGCAAAACAGCAGTGAACAAAACAAAATCCCTGCCCTCATGGAGCAAACATTCTGAGAAAGAGGAGAGATAATAAGCAGATAAAATGGCAAGCATAGCTAGGTAAGCATTTTGTTTGCAGATGGTGATAATCTATGGAGACAGATAAAGCAGGGAGGGGATGGAGGAAGGATGGGGTGGAGGGGTTGCTATTCCTAAGAGGTAGCTGGGGGAAGACTGGGGGTAACAGCTGAACAGGCACTGAAAGGAATCGAGCCACATGGACATCTGTGGGAAGAGCAAAAAAGAAAACAGGAGTAGAAGTGTAAAGATGCTGAGCAGGGGACCAGTAAGGCTGGAGCTGGTGGGAGGAGGTCAGGGGAAGGGTGGGTTGGCAGATGATGTAGTACCTTCTTCCTTCAAATCTGGGCTCTTGAAAGGAACATAGTGTGAAGACTCAGAGCAGGAGCCCCGGGACACTTTCCAAGTTGTCATAATGTTGGTACAAGACAAGACTGGTGTGTGTTTGCTCCTGGGAGAGGCTCAGGTTAAATCCAAAGAGGAGATCTTTGTGGAGTGATGGCAGGCTTTGCCAAAGCCCCCAGACCTCTACTTCATCCGAGGCTTAAGAGCGGTGCTCCTGGGGCTGCTGGGTTTAGGGAAGCAGTTTAACTTAGCCTGGGCTTGGGGGGATTGTTTGAGCCTAGGCTGTCATATTCAGAATCATTTCAACAGCATTGGTAGCGCATCTGCGGAGAGGTCAACCCCACATCCCCAGGACCACAGGAGGTATGGAGGCAGGAACATGGTGAAAATTTGCTTGGGGAGTGGGTGTAGCTCAGTGGTTGAGCACCTGCTTCCCATGTATGAAGTCCTGGGTTCAATCCCTGGTACCTCCTTTAAAACAAAACAAAAAATGGGAGGCGGCTGTGGCTCAATCAGTAGGGCTCCCGTTTACCATATGGGAGGCCCCGGGTTCGGTTCCCGGGGCCTCCTGGTGGGGGCGGGCCCGCCCCCGCCCGCACGGCGTGGTTGGCTGACCCAGCGAGCACAAGCAGCAAGGGGGGGATAAATGAATAAATAAATAAAAAAAAAATCTTTAAAAAAAAAAAAAAAAACAAACAAACAAACAAAAAAACCCAGTTCACTGAACACTGCATTCTGTTCACTGGGCTTGGGAGACTGTTGATGCTGCAGGGCAGGCTGCAGCCAGCTGCCAACGTCCTCTGGAGGTGAGGTCCTAAGACCAGCCCTCACAGCTGGCAGGAACACTGCGGCCCCGACAGGGGCAGTGATGCACTTGCAATCAAACACCAAGGGAGCGGCTGAGCCGGGGCTGGAATTTAGCCCCTGTCACCAGGCTGTCATTCTAGACAGTTATTACCAGAATTTAGGAGAAGGACTTTGACAGAATCCCGTGTGTGCCCATGACAGCAGCTGCCACTTCTGTAATTCAGTTTTCAGGGATCAGGTTTTTGCAACCTGGTCATTCAACATCTGGCTTTTGGAGTGACCTGCAGAAATTCATGTGGCCAAAATGTGACTCAGTCTCAAGAGAAATAGTCTCAGGCAACAAAGGTGGCCACTCTAGATGGAAGAGAGTCAAGAGGAATTGAAGTCATGCCCCAGCTCCTTTAGCTCCAAGGGGAGCGGTTCCTTCTTTTGCAGCTTTTTGTGTGGAGGCCTGGTTTTAGGGGCTCTCTGACTAACAGGTCTTAGTCGATCCTCTGTGAGACACTGAATCTCATGGTCCAAAACCACGGTTTCCACCTTTATTTGCTCCAACAATGCCCAGATAAAGAGGTTGAACCAGATTTTGTCCCCAAATCCAAAAGAGGTAGAATGTGTTGACTCCTAGGTTGGTAGACTCATTGGGGTAGCACCATGCTGGGAAACCAGCTCTCCGGAGAAGCCCTGGCGCCTTGCACTGGCCGATGTCCGTGGTGTAAACACTCTCACCACACTCGACTTCAAACTACCAAAGCACAACAACCAGCTGGCAGAATTCCTGAGAAGTTAACAGTCAGCTCGAGGGCCATCCCAGCTGTCTCTGGCACGCCACGGACGGGTGGGTGGGGGAACTGATCGTGTTTGGTTCTGCCGGGTCAGTCCTCACCTAGGAGCTGTGCCTCCTTTCAAAGTCTAGATTATAGGAGGAACAGTGACTCATTGGAAACTGTTTAGGGAGTTAAGTGAACAGCACTGTCATTTGAAAAAAAAAAAAATAAAGAAAGAAAACATTGGGGAAATGTTTACTGGGAAGAGAATCCAAGAGAGGTAAGACAGAATGTATGCTGGCCATTGTCTCCAAATCTCTACAGGGCTGTGAGGTGGGCAGAGAACAGAAGCTGAGCAAATGGTGTGGGGCTGAGTGTCTAGAACATGGAGGCTGATTTCAGCTCAACTTCAGAACTTTCTGATCAGGCTGCCCAAAGATGGGCAGGGCTGCCTGGTGCTATAGGGAGCCCTTCCTGACCCCAGGTGGGAAAGTGGGTTTGGGGCAGCTACCAGATGTGGCTGTGACACTGGGGACTTCAGGGGCTCCTTCCAGACTCTGGGGTCTGGTGCTCCAATGGCATCGTTTTCCCTCACTTTCTCCCACCTGCCCAGTTTCATCATCTCTCTGTTCTTTTTTCTGTTCTCTTCTAGTTCACTCCTTAGTTGCCTCTTTAGCTAGTTCCTTGGACACTGACCTCTACAGCTCCCTGAACGGAGAATAATCCCCTTAGTTTCCTCTTGTCCCCGTACACTCCGAGGAGAAAGCACAAATCCTCCTTTCCCCGTTTTTCTTTGGTTTCTTTTGTCTCTTCCAACATTCTCAGCTCCCCACTTGGGACTGAAGAAGTGCAAATAAACAAATTGAAACCGAAACTGAGCGTTGGCCACAAAGTGAGGACATCTGGGAGGCTTGCAAGGAAATTTACATATTTTGTGTTGCTTAGTAACGAGCCCCACAGTTCCCTTTCATGCTTTATTCTCCCCCTCTTCCTTGTTTATAGTGTAATTACCACTGTGACATCATAATCCCCCATTGAACAGCTGTCAGGGGGGCCCCACTGCTGAGTAAACAGGGCTTTACAATCTCTCCTTCTACAGGCCAGTTTACTAAATAGATCAATATTTGGTTAGTAGGTACAGGGATTAAGAGGTGGAAGTGTCTTTTGAAAAAGCCCTCTCACTCCCCTGGGCCCCCAGTGCACCTGAGAATGCTGGAAAGAAAAGCCAGGTTCAAGGAAAAAAAGAATGAGTCATCCAAGCTGCTTTCCCTGCCACAATTTCCCAAGGAGCAGCTTGTCTTTAAGAATTGAGACCTATTGTAGAATTAGTAAGGTCTTAGGCTCCTCTAATGCTTTGAAGATTCTATCTTCTCTCTCTCTCTTTACCAACCCCTTCCCCTCCTTTCTTCGTCCCCCAATCCCGTTTGATTTAATATCTCTAAATGGATATTATAGCCCCAGGGACAAGAAGCATGGCATATGGATAAATAGGAACTAAGCTTTTGAAGTTATACCTCCCACCTCCCACCGAATCCCCTCCACTCTCCATCAACCAGCTCCCCCACCCCCTGGATTTAGAAGCTCCATAAAGAAAGCAGCTTCCAAATTTGCCAAACTAGAGGTGCCCAGTTGATAGTCTGGGAAAGGGTGCTTTAGATTGTGCCTCCCCTGGTGGGGAAACTGAGACTGAAACACGCACGAGAACAGAGACCTTGGGGTCCTGGCCTGAGCACCAGGAGATGAGAGTTCTAAGCCTGGTACAGCCTGTCACTTGCTCTGTGACCCTGGACAAGTCCTTGGTGGATATGATGAGGGAATTGGGCTTCCAAGATCTACAAGGACTCAGGGAGGCAAAGTGGAACATCAGACCGAGCCCAGGCTCCAAAGCTGGTTCTGGCACTTATCAACTGCACAGCTCCCCCAACAGGCAGCTCCAAGGAAAGAAGGCCACCGCCATTGCCGGGATTAAATGAAATAATCCATGTGAAATCCCTAGCAGCAGGCCTGATACTTAGTGGGTGTCGTTTTAATGCAAAAATTATGGAATTCCAATAAAAACAAAGAAAGAAAAAACTATGCTAATGAAAGGCTCGAAGGGAAAAATTAGCAGGAAAAGGAAGAAAAAGTATAGTAGGAGCCAATGCCTGTGCAACCAGCTCACAGCATACAAAGTGCCTTGTGTACATGTGGTCTCACTCAATGTTAACAACTTCGGAGAAGGGGCCAGCACCGTGTTTATTAATCTCTTAGAGAGTGTGAGTCACTGTCCTAGTTTTTCATAAGTATCTCCCACAATCCTTGTGAAAAATGGCAGATCATTATTTTCCCTCTTTGCAGGAAACTGAGATTCAGAGACGTGAAGACCTGTTCAAAATCACCCACCTAGTGAGTGTTGGAGCCATCTGAGGAGGATATAGTTCTAACCCTCTCCCTCCCCTGCTGTGTTCCACAGAAGTAGCAAAATCATTGTGGAAAGGGAGGCAGAAAAACAACAAAGTGTGCACATCATCTCTCATTAGGGAATTGCAAATTAAAACAACGAGTTCCCACTACTCCCCTATTAGAATGGCTAAAATCCAAACCACTGACAACATTAAGTGCTGAAAAGGATGTAGAGCAACAGGAACTCTCATTCATTGCTGGTGGGAATGCAAGATTGTACAGACACTTTGGAAGACAGTTTGGCTAAACATAAGCCTTACTGTACAATTCAGCAATTATGCTCATAGGTATTTACCCATATGAGTTGAAAACTCATGTCCACACAAAACCTGCACACAGTTGTGTTGATAGCAGCTTTATTCCTAATTGTCCAAAAGTGGAAGCAACCAAGATGTCCTTCATTAGGTGATTGGTTAAACTGTGGTACATTAATACAATGCAATATTATTCAGCAATAAAAAGAAATGAGCTATCAAGCCAAGAAAGGACATGCGGAAACCTTAACTGTATATTGCTAAGTGAAAGAAATCAATCTGAAAAGGCCACATACTGTGTGATTCCAACTATATGAAATTCTGAAAAAGGCAGAACTATAGAGACAGTAAAAAGATCAGTAGTTGCTGGTCACTGGGGGAGAGAGGGGTGAATAGGTGGAGCACAAGGGAATTTTAGGGTAACGTCTTAGTTTCCAGGCTGCTATGACAAATCCACACAATGGGTTGGCTTAAACCCCAGGGATTTTATTAAGGCATGGTTTCAGAGGCTGGAAGGCTTGCTTCTCCTGGGATCTCTAGTTCTGGGTGGCTGGCAATCCTGGGATTCCTTGGTTTCCCCATCACATCTCTCCTTTCTCTTCCTGGTTCTGACGACTCCGGCTTTCCGGTGGCTTTCTCTCTGCAAGACCTCCAGTAAGAGGATTAAGACTCATCCTGATGCACTTGGCTACATTTTAACTAAAAAGAACCTCTTCAAAAGTTCCTATTTACAGTGGGTCCACACCTACAAGAATGGGATTAAGATTAAGAACGTGTTTTTTTTCTTCCTGGGGAACAAAGCTCAGTCTACCTGTATGACCCTATAATAGAGGCTGCATGATATTATGCATTTGTGAAAACCCATGGAACTATGCAATGCAAAAAGTGATCCCTGATGGAAACTGTGGGCTTTATTAGTAATAATAATGTATCAATATTGGCTCATCAGTTGTAACAAGTGTACTGCACTAATGCAGGATGTTGATAATAGGGGAGACAGGGCTGGAGGCTAAAGGGTATATGGAGACTCTTTGTATTTTCTGCTTAGTTTTCTGTAAACCTAAAACTGCTCAAACAAAGTCTATTAATTAAAAAACAATGCAAATCACAGTGAGGTGCTAAATGTAAATGACCTAGGTGAAGGAAAGAATTGTTTACACAACATCTAATGCTTCCTCCTCAGTCTTCATGCAATGCCATAGTACTTTGCTGATTCAATCATGTCACAGAGTAATTCGTGTCTGCCTCTGTAAAATAAAATGTGGCTACTGGCTGCTGTCTTGGACTTCATGTGATTTCCCTTCAACAGGCACTTGCAAAAAGCGTACACATCGGGAAGTGCCCCTGAAAGTGGGATGTACCTAGAAGGGCGGGGAAAGAAGGCTATGGCAATGGTGGGGGAGAGGTCGAATTCGAACAATTTACAGAAACACCATTCCCTGATTTTCCTGTGCAAGGAATAGCACCGATGCCCTGTAATTCCTGTCCTCTACGGTTGGTGGATTTTGCCGTGGAGGACAATGTGATTTCAATGCAGTTTCACAGAGATCTATGTGTAGATCTGAAGAGTGATAACATTCCTCTGTGCTAAGTCTGTTCAAGATAACTAACCTGTTCCATGATCTAGTTTTTCATGTGGGAATCTTGCCTTGCCCTGATTTCCAGACTCATAGACATGCTCGGCAGGCTGTGGACGGGGAGGCCCCTGCTTGCTGTTGTGCTCCTTTTCTTCCCTTCTTAGGCAGAAGCACCTGTCTTGCTGCAGAGGACATTGAATTTGGTGGCAGAGCTGAGGGAGAAGCTCCTTAATGATTTAAGGCTCCTTGAATATTTCAAAGCCCATGTTTATTTGCCCATAAATAAAGTGCATGTTCCAAGAGTCCCTTTTTATATCAGCCTCTGTGAATTTATATACTGAAAAACAAAACAAAACAAAACAATGCTGTGGCCCTCAGGGGCTTCCCATAAACCAGTGGCTCTTGAACCTGAGTGTGCTTCAGAATCACCTGGTAAGCTTGTTAATACACTGATAACTGCCCAGAGTTTCTGATTCGGGTCTGAGAATTTGCACCTCTAACAAGTTCCCAGGTGCTGGGGTTGTGTGGCTGCTCTGGGGCCCATGCTTGGAGAACCACTAGTCTAAACCACCCACCCCAGCTGCCTGGACCCACAGGGCCCCCAGCTGCTGAGTTTTTAAACTCCAAGTTTTTCTTGCAGTCAGCCATTGCTCTGATCACTTCCTCCATTAAAGAGCTCTGGGAGTGCCTTTCTTCTCATAAGCAAGAATGCAAGTCAGGTCTTTTTACCTGCCATCATCGTCCATACCCTCTTGCAGCATACCATTTCCACTGTTAGCTGCGGAAAAATCCGTAATCTGCTGGATGTTTCACCATGCTGTGTCTTTGGATCTGCTGCTTCCTCTCTTTGGAAGGCCCTTCCTGGCTCTGTCTGGTGTGTAGTGAATTGTATATCAAAATGGAACTCCCACAGGGTCATGCCTGACCAACCCACCCAAGCAGAGATACATTTCCTTTTCTTTAATTTTATAACTCCTAGTACAGGCTTCTATTCTAACCCTTGGCTCAGTACAGGATCTATTTGCGGCTTCCCTGCCCATAAGCTGCAGAGATCCTTGAAGGCAGAGGCAGGAATGCCTCAACTTGAAATTCCCTGCAGTACCAAGCATGGCGTGTCTCAACCCTGGGGGCACCTTAGTATTACCAGGGGAGCTTGCAAAAAATTCCAGTGCTCAGGTCTTTCTCCAGAACTTAAATCAGAATCTCTTGGGGAGAAGAGCTGTAATTAAGGCCTCCTTGAGCCAGTTACCCCATGACTCTGGGCTTCTACCCTCCCATCAGTCTTCCCTTCACCACTCTCTTGGGTAGTGAGCATGGCTCTAGGTGCTGCAAGCAGTGTGGGTTTGAGCACACACTCACACAAGCACACACTTGTGCATGCATTTACATATGACACAATCACATGCATGCCCACATATACCGCATAAGAATACACACACATACACATACCATTTCTTTGCCTAGGATGAGAGGTAGGCTTGCTGATTTGAGCTGTGCCTAAATGTTGATGCCCAAGGATCACTTTCTCCAGAAAGCTCAAAGCAAGTTTCAAGCTGTGTTATGCCATGGCTGTCCACTCTTCTGACAAATGGCATCAACTTATCATAGCAGCTCGGGGAAGGGAGCCCAGACAGCTGACCAACCGACAGCTTAATTAAATGAGGTGGAGTACAAAAGTTTCAATAAAATATGGATGGCTGAAACAAGTCTACAATAGCTACTGTTTCTTGAAAACTTGTCAGGTGCCAGATAACATGTGAAGTGTTTTCCTTATGTTATCTCAGGTAATTTTCACAACAACCCCAATTTTATAGATGAAAACAGAAGTTCAGAGAGGTTATATAACTGCTTACTCCCCAGGGTCACACAGCTATAAATGGAATTCAAGTCTACCTGATTCCAGAGCTCATGGTCTTTTTCTGGCATTACAATCTCATGGGCTTCTGCACCTGTTTTCTCATCTTTAAAATGAGTAAAGTAATACTCATCCCTTTATGTGCCTTGCGGGGATGATGGGATAATAACTACTGTTAGCACTAATAATACCTTCGGTTTATGTAGTGCTTCAGTTTCCAAGGTGCTTTTGTATCTTGGGTCTCATTTGAGCAACACAGCAACCTTGTGACATTGATATTATTATACCCATCTTCCAGATGAGGATGTCGAGGCTCAGAGAGTTAAGGTGATTTGCCAAATGTCACAGCCCTAAAGAATGGTAGCACCAGAAAATTGGTACCAAGGTCAGTGCTTGTCTACCCAATGTCAGCTGCCTAATTACCAAGATAACTGTCATAGGCTCAAAGATCCTATGGGCAGGAAGGACTTGGTAAAATATTATGTATGGGGTTGGTATTACAGCCATGGTTGTTATTGTCAAAGGATAATTATGAAGTGCTGGTCCTTTTTACTCTCAGCAGGTCCAACTTCTCTCTCCTCTTGGTCAAACCTTCCCTTCCTTCATCTCTTGGTCCTTGAGGCCACAGCCCTCATTTCCAGAGCTCCCTATGTGCTTCCACGGTGCCTGGGAAGTTAGAGTTTGACCTGTGTCAGGAGATTATTTGCTGTTCTGGGGCTCTCTTCTCCCTTGAGTTAATGGGAGGAAACTGGGGGGACTCTGCAAGTTAACATCTTAGATACTTGAGTGAATGGCAGATGTAGTCATTGAAGTGGTCTCTTATGTAAATTGGCATGAGAACCAGCCCCTGGGAAAGCTGGATTACAAAGGGATAGATGAAGGCCATTAAGGAACTCACAAAGTAGTTACTCAGGGGAGAGGGAAAAGCCATTTACTGAGTGAGAAATTAGAGCTCAGAGTCACAGTGGTTCACAAGTTGTGAATCAGACAGTGCAAAAAGATTTTTCCATTCCAGAAAATCTGTTCTTTCTAATTCTCATAAAGTTGGTCTTGACCATAGAAGTTATTTTTTGGGAACTTTTGACTCAAGAAATATGAAATCTGGGCAGGATCTAGAGATGAGCTGACAAAAATATATAATGGTTCTAGAAGAAAGAATAAGAAGAACCAGAAGAATTTGGCTTACTTTGAGCTAGAACTGGCACAGGAGACGTTCATAAGCTCTGTAAAATTCTGAAATTATAATGCACCAGTGGTCAAGGACCTTCTAGGGTAGGATAAAGGCAGCAGAATAACCGGAGCTGCATCCTTTCTCTCCCCACCTTCCTGTTAAGCCCTAAAATAGGAACTTCTACCCACTCAAAAGTATCGCTCTGATTGGTGAGATGGGAAAATCTGACATCCTTTAGGACATTTCTCTTTTGGATGGGATAAACTGTGTTACTGATGAATGGTCTTTCTTTATTGGATTCTTTACACTCAGTGAGGCAAGTAATGAAGCATCCATACTCAACTCTCATCAGGTGTGGGCCCAACATCTGGTGTTTAGGGAAAAGATATAGAAGCATAAGTAGCCCTTAAACTTGGTCACATTTCCCAGCACCACTTTTCCATCAATAATACCAAGATTCAGATTCCTGTTTGACTCCAGTGTTTCTTTCTCAATGAATTTGAAACTCAAAAGAGAGTTGTTCCTTAACTGGTCCCCTAAGCAAAGCTGAAACGACTATAGAAGCAGAATCGTAGTTCACACTCTTGAAGGCTCAGTTCTAGCAGACCCTACTTTCTCTTGTTCTCGAGAAATAACAGCTGGCCTTTCCCCGCTGGGAACACAGACCATGGAAGGACAGGCCTTAGGGCAGTGGTGGGGTCCCTTGGAGATGTGCAGAATTCTTGGCTCTGTCTCCTCAGTAACAGCAGGGAATCCATATTCTTCTTGTAATCAGGGGCTCCGGAATGCCAAGGAGCAGAGCCAGGGCTGGGAAACTTTGCATAGTTCTCACGGTGGGTGGGTAGCAGTCTTAGAGCCAAGAAGGAGGAGTGCAGAAGCTGTCAGTTCTTGGAGACCTAATAAAGCAAACCTTTAGCAGGAGAGTTAGGAGGAGGGGAATGGAAGGGAAACCTTATTGTCTTCCCACTCTCCTTACAACCCCTAAAGAGCTCCCAAGTAACTCGAAGTAACTTATTTTCCCAGAACTCAAGGCCTGGGGTAAAGAGGTAAACTCCCACTCAGCTTCTCATGCACTTCTTGTCCTGAATTTGGAATATAATCTGTCAGGAAATCTAAAAATTTTCCATAAGTCAGACTCATCTCCTTATTGCTACCCCTGGTTCTGGAGTTATGAGGAAGGGACATAGCAAATGAGTCAGTCTCGTAGGCCAGAAGTTGAGTTCAGCCCTTCATTGGAAAGTTCCAGCATCAGCACTCCCTCTTCTGAAGTACCCATCGAGAAGACAGTTGGGGCCATTCCCCACAGCGGCAGCAAATGCTTGCCTCACTCACCACAGGCTCACCCAGTCCCCTGGTGAGTCTCCTAAGAGTCAACTCTTTCTTCCAGTTGGAGACATCACTCTTCTTTCAGTCTAGGGATCCTAGAATGCCAGCTATCACCTCTGCAGCCTTTTTCACTTTCCCAGTGCTGGAAGCGGCTCCTATTTCATTAACAGTCAGATTAAGCCCTCCTGTGTTCCTCACATCCTCCCCCTCCCCCACAGTTGAGGAAAGTGAGGCCAGAAATAGGAAATGATTTGTTCTAAGTCCCAGACTTACCCCTTCCCCTCCCCTTCTTTGGAGGGGGCTCTTGTACAGAGGAGGGCTACAAACCAAAGTTCTTGTACAGTTGCTTACCCATGCGCACACTGGGCGACTGCTAATGCAATGGCTTCCTCCAAAGCACCGGGACACATTACCTCCCGAGCCCTTAGTCACCCTCCTCAAGGCATTCTCCACTCCCTCACATTCCCTCTCCAGGGAAGAAATACTTTGGCAGCCATTATGTACGTAGGCATTTTGAATTTTAAAAGCAGAAATGTTCCAACTGAAAAAGCAGCTTTTGGTAGTTGATCTTGCCAGGTTTTCTGAAATCTGAGTTTTCATTAAACTTTTAGTATGATGCTAGTCATGTAATCTTGGCAAGGATTTTAAATGATTTCTGAGTCATTTTCTTAAAAGTAGGCAAAAACACATGACACATGCACACACACATACATGCATACACACATACACATGCATGTATAAACACATACAAACCACACACAGGCATTCACACACACCTCTATTCCTCATTCCACTTGCTAAGTTCAATATTTTCAGTGATGATCTTATAATTAAGAAGTAAATTATCTTTGAGTAGCAATTTTATTTACAGATGGCAGTAAGTTGGAGGCTCAAAGAATGTTTCTCAGTATTCATCAGAGCCCATTTGCTTTCCCCTTTAGCAATCTTGCTGATGTTTCAAAATAATGAATGAAAATGCCTATAAAAATGCCAAGAGCGCCTCTTACTTAAAGCTGCAATTATTCAAAGAATTGGTATGCCATTGCAAGAGTTCAGGACAGAGCCCTCTCCTCTGCCTCTATTTACCTTCATATCCAATTTATGGAATCTTAGAGTATCTGAGCTACAAGCTCAGAAGGTATACAAAGTCATTTCAGCTAATGCTGTCACTATATAAATAGGGCAGTCAAGTCCTCGAGAACAAAAAAGATTTGGTCAAGGTCACAGGGAGCTAGGTATAGAGTTGGACCACAGCCCCTTGGTCTCCTGAATCTTAGTCCAGGTTGAGTGCAAGCTGTTCCTATCCAAACCGAGTTAGAGGTAGTTTTTGAAAAGGATGCTTCCTAAGTCCAATGAAATTTTAAATATGGGACTGCCAGGCAGAGTGATAAATAGATACAGAAAAAGCCGGGCATATGCAGAGACAGGAATCCTTCAGTCTAAGACAGGTGCAATGGTGGAATGTTTCCAGAATGTTTTCTGGAAAACAGAAGAGTGTGTCTGTCCCTTGAAGGCAGACTCCATGCTCGTAATCTAATGGAAGAGATAGAAAATGGGGATACAAACATTAAAATTACATAATTTGAATTCATGATAAATACTCTGGAACAAAGCCAGAAAAGGAAATAGAGATTGTTGATTCAGGTGATTTCAAAATCCCCCTCTAAGCTCCGGCATTTGTCAACTCCATGTTAATTCCTCATTTAAAAATCAGCCCACAATCAAGTCACCCAAAATAATATCAGATAAAGTCCAGGTAATATCCTCCAAGTATATATATTTTTTTAAATTAAGGTTTTATTCTAGTCACATATACAACTTAAAATTTCCCCTTTTAACCACATTCATATATATAATTCAGTGCTATTAACTACATTCACAATGGTAAGCTGCCATCATCACTTCCATTACCAAAACTTTTCCATCATCCCAAACAGAAATTCTGTACCAATTAGGCATTAACTCCCCATTCCCTACTCCAACCCTGGCTTCTGGTAAACTTTATTCTATTCTATTTTTCTGACTCAGTGAATTTGCTTATTCTAATTACTTCATATCAGTAGAGATCATACAATATTTTTCTTTTGTGTCTAGTTTATTTCACTCAAGTTTCATCCATGTTCATACATACATCCATGCATGTGTCAGAACTTCATTACTTTTTATGGCTGAATTATATTCCATTGCATGTATATACCACATTTTATTTATCCATTCATTGGTTGATGGACACTTAGGTTGTTTCCACCTTTTGGCAATTGTGAATAATACCGCTGTGAACATCAGTATGCAAATTCAAGTCCCTGCTTTCAATTCTTTTGGGTATATACCTCGATGTGGGATTGCCAGGACATATGGTAGTTCTATACTTAGCTTTCTAAGGAACCACCAAACTGTCTTCCACAGCAGCTGCAGCATTTTACATTCCCACCAACAATGAATAAGGGTTCCTATTTCTCCATATCCTCTCCAACACTTATTTTCTGTCTTTTGAGAAGTAGCCATTCTAGTGGTTGTAAAATGGTATCTCATTGGGTTTATTGGGGGGGGGACTCTAGTCCAGATTTTTATTACTTTATTGCGTATGATGAAAGGGTAGTATATCCTCTTCCCATCCTACAAATTTCCAAACAAATTCCAATGAGATATTTTCCCCTAATTTTTCCTCTAGCCAAACTCCAAAAAACAGTCACTTCAGAGCAAACCAGCAGAGCCCTGCATCACCCCAATAAAGATGTAGGTTTTCATGCACCAAACAAATCTACAGAAAAAACTAGCTTCAGTGCTCCTCTTTTAAAGAATTTATTTTATGCCTTTTATACCCTACAGCATGGTATTTTTAAACACTAACATATAACTACCTAATAAGATAAAGCAAAGACAAAATTGTTTATCATTTTAGAAACAAGATATACTATCACTTTATATTCTACAAACATTATTTCACTTTACCTTTCATAATTTTACAATATATTCACGAAACTATCTGCAGACAACTACTGTTTTAACAAAGAACACTTTTAAGTAGACACGATTGTCCCAAATTGTTTATTAGGTATGGATTTTACAAACATTTCTTACATATTAGCAGTAACGGTGGAGCTGGAGAGTAGTACTGCGCCTTCTCCAAGCTGCACGGAGGACCACCAGTGGTGTGGTGGAAATCGTGGCCCTTTCCAAGGCCACGGCTCTTGTGGCCCACAGATGTCAGCCTCTGCATCTCCCTGTGCTTGTGGACGGCTGGGTGATTCAATGGGTGCCAGGATTTCTTCTGATAGCTTTACAGAATCGATCAAGGAGGATAACCTCAAGGAATTTGTGTGTGGAATCTTCACCAACCCAGTAAGAATTCAGGGCTCTCAGCACCCCACGGTGCTGTCCAGCTCGCTCCTCAGCAACAGACTGAAGGCTTCAGTCTGTTAACTCATGATGGTCAGGATTGACATAGTTTGCCAACCTTAGGAACCAGGCGTTTGCAGCCACCACAGCGCCTCAAATCCTGTAGATGACATAAGCTTTCCTGGTCTTGTATCCCAGTCTGCACACTTTATACAGCTGGTGGGGTGGGGGACCCTGTGGAGCTGAGAGAGCTGGCAGAATTGCCAGCAGCAGACTCTCAAAAGAAAGCGCATCAAATTGAACTGCTGCTTCTTCCATAGCTCCTGGATGTACTTGTAGGCACCCCTCTTAGCTTACCCTGATGGCTGCCGCCAGACAAAAAGGGTCATTGGGGTTTTGGCATGCATTTCATTAATGGCAGATGATGTTGGGCATCTTTTCATGTCCTTTTTGGCCAATTGTGTATCTTCTTTGGAGAAATGTCTATTCAAGTCTTTTGCCCATTTTAAAAATTGTGTAGTCTTTTTGTTGTTGAGTTGTAAGAGTTCTTTATATATTCCAGATATAAAATCCTTATCAGATGTGGTTTCCAAATATTTCTCCCATTCTGTAAGTTGTCCTTTTGCTTTCATGATGAAGTCCTTTGGTGCTCAAAAGTTTTTCAATTTTAAAGAGATCCCACCTGTCATTCTTCCCCCCTTTGGTTGCTCATGCTTTTAGCATAAAATCTAAGAAATGTTGTCTAACACAACTGAAGATGCCTTCCTATGTTTTCTTCTAGTAGTTTTATAGTGTTCTTATATTTAGGTCTTTGATCCATTTTGAGTTAATTTTTGTATATGGTGTGAGGAAGGGACCCACCTTCATTCCTTTTGCATTTGGATATCTAGTTTTCAGATACAAGATTTTAATAAGCCCCCTTCAGGCCATTCTGATGATGGTTACTACAGTTTGTTACAGCTTGCACAGAGGCAGCAAAGCCTAGTGGTTAAGGGTAGCCCCCCAGCTCTTCCAGGAACCAGCTATGTGGCCTTGAGCTACTGACACACAGCAGACCCCCTTTGGTTCTCAGTCTCCTCATCTGTAAAATAGAGGACTCTTTCCTCTGGTTTGGCCTCATTCTCCAGTACCTCTGCTATCTTAGTAGAGGCAGGCTCCCAGGTTGAACTCCACTCTTACCCTGAAACCCCAATAAGAGAAAAAAAAGGCCTCTGGCCAAAAGTGAGCGTGCCTCTGTGTATCTGGGGGTGGGGGTGGGGGTGGGGGGGATGATGAGTTCAGTCTTGGACACTACAGCTTTGGGCTTGGTGGAGACCAGGAAATAGACCTGCCTACTATATTCCCTGCACTCAGCAAGCATGCCTTTCAGTTCTGAAAGGGGTCTGACTTATGTCACCAACCCCTGCCTGGGCCTATGTGGGGTCTGAGCTCACTGGAGACCCTGAATCACCATGGTGAGTGTGCTCCTGGGCACAGGGGCCACATCTGCTCATTCGTGTCTCCTTGGCTGGGTTGTCTGCCACGATCGCTACCCGGGTTCCAAGTATATTTTTTAAAGTGCTATCTTGTAACTAGACTTGATGCCTTGGCAGTTTTTATCTTAGTTTCATCTAATTTAAGCAGTAAATCTTAGGTAATTGTAGGCATGTAGTGTAACCTAACTTTAAAGTTTGGATTGTTTCAATAAACATTCATTGGACACCTGTTATAAACACCATAGAAGGTGCTGGAGTTACAAAAAGGAATGTTTAGTCCTTCCTCTTGGGAGAATGAAAAACCTCCTGGGACATGTAAATAGATAATCATAGGAGACCAAGCAGAAGATAAGATCTTTTAAGATAATATTTGTGTGCAAATACTCTCGCTGACCTGATTTTGTGATAATCAGAGTAGGCTAAATATTCACTATATTAGAAACCATGCATGTGTCCCCAGACCTAGTTTTTTTCCCTAGGTATGGTTTTTAGAATACTGGTGATAAACTAAGCCTGATTTATTATATGACCATCCTGTATGGGAAAAGACTATAACTTTGGGTATCTTTGATCAACCTTAAGAGATATAGCAGGGGGATGGATGTGGCTCGGGTGGTTGGGCATCCGTCTGCCACATGGAGGGACCTGAGTTCAATCCCTGGGACCTCCCAGTAAAAATTAAATAAAGGAAAATATAGAAGGCATGTGGGCCACCAGGCCTTGTGCACGGGTGTGCCGCCAGGCCCCACGAGTGGGTGAGCTGCCAGGCCATGCGTGCGGCTGCGCCACCAGGTCCCACGAACGGATGAGCCGCCAGGCCCCGTCTGCGGGTGCACTGCCAGGCCCTGTGAGCCACATAGCAAGATGATGACGTAACAGGAGAGTGACACAAGGGAGAGCCACATCGGAGATCCCGAGGATTGAATCCCAGTGAAGACAGGAGGAGAAGGATGAGAAGAGAGGGTAGGAAATGGACACAGAGAGCTGTCCAGTGAATGGACACAGAAACAGCAAAAATGGGGGCGGGGGTAAAAATGGATAAAAGTAAGTAAATAAATAAATAAATCCTTTAAAAAATGTATAGGGGAGTAAGATATGGACTATAGTTAGTAGTAATACTTTGACGATGCTCTTTCATGATTTATTAACAAATACTTCACACCAATGCAGGGTATTGGGGGGGGGCGATGTGTGGGAGCCCTGTATGTTGTTATGCATGTTTGTTTTGTAAGTTTATGATGTTTACTGAACACTTATAGTTTATGTATGTTCATGTATGAATACTTCAATAAATTGTTTTTAAAAAAAGATAATATTTGCATGAAGCACTGAGGGAGATATAGAAAAATGGGACTAACTCTGTCTGGGGATGGTAGGGGATGGTCATAGAAAGTTGTAAAGAGTTGTTGACTGTTAAGCTGAGTCTTAGGGAATGAGAAGCCCTTGCATGTGTATTTGCCATTTATCTACTCTTGAAATAAGTCAATATGATGCAACGTGAACATTAATCACTCCATGAAGGCTCAATGATATGAGAATAAGTTGACCTGGTTTGTAAAGAACAGTTTGGTAATTTCAGCACCAACAAGCCACAGCATGATAGTGAAACTTGAGTAGTTCCAATGTCGTACATGGAATGTGGGCAAGTATCATTTTTCAATAAAAGTTTCTTAAAACATCAAAATAAAATTGAATCTAAGAAACAGCTTTTAGGAAACCTCCTCAAGAGTCCATAAGCATTTCACAAATGCCTTGCTATGCCTCAGTATCATCTTTGGGAAATTTAAGAGAACCTCTGCCTGAGGTGGCCTGCTGGAGTACTAGCTCCATCTACCATCGTAAGCCTTCCTCTGGTTGTTCTTGTGAATGGGTCAGAGGCCATAATCTGGTGGGTTCTATCAGGCATGTCTCTAACGGCTAGAGGGTAGAAGCCAATCAACAGGACTTAGACAGAAACAAAGTGTTCCTCCTAATCTAAAACTATTGCTCGGGCTCAGAGTCAACAGATTGTGCCCTTAGTTTGACTGCTACAGACATTAAGTCATTTTGTCCCCATCTTCTCTCTCATTTCATGGGTGAAAGAGCTGAGGGAAATAATGGTGAAGCAACTTGTCCTCATTTGTAGAGCTAGAAAGTGGTAAAACTGAGGTCTTCTGAGTATCAAATAGATTAGTGAGAAATTTCTGAAATGATGCAAAGCTGGGGAATTATAGATACTTGTACACAATAATTTGTCAGAGTAGATAGCAAAGAAACCTAAAAAGTTGGATTAAGTCATTTTTTTACATATGACTGAGCTTGTGGTAAGGTAAGGAAAACAATCAGAGGATAAACAATGCAAGAAAGTGTGATTCCAGAGGCACCAATAAATGCAGGCTGCCCAGATAGAGTCTGGAGATTGCTAGAGGCCTAGGTAGATCCTTGGTTTTAATGGGTAAAGCAGGCAAAGCATAAGAGACAAGCACTGGAATATAATTATGAAAATTACTGAAACAATTAGGAGACTCCAAAAACACCTAAATGAGTGACCTAGAATAAAACTTGCCCCAAAGAGGGAGAGAGGATATTTGGCTGCTTTGGCTTTGGCTCTGGGTGGAGTAGCTTGGCAAGAAGATGGAAAAAGGGAATGGAGGACTACCCTGATGATTTCTAACCATAAACCTGCATCACCCCATGCTTGGGGCTAGAATTCACTCTTCCTCTGTAGCCCAAAAGCCTGAAGGCAACAATTTAGTTTCATATGTCCTCTGGTTAGTAGTTTCTAGTATATGTTTAAGAAATTTGAAGAGATGATGGTTAAGAATTTTCCAGAATTGACTGGTGAAAGACACAAGTGATCAGTCTTAGAGACTCAATAAATCACAAGCAGGTGTGTTGTAGGTTGCACCATGTATCCCCTAAAAAGAAACATGTTCTTAATCTTAATCCATTCCTGTGGGTATAAACCCATTGTAAATAGGAGTTATGGAAGATGTTACTTTTAGTAAGGTGTGGCCCAACTGAATAAGGTTGGGCCTTAATTCTATTACTGGAGGCTTTATGGAGAGAAAGCCACATGGAAGAAAAGCTAGTTGGAATTCAACGGAACCTGAAAAAGAAAGGAGAAGATGTCTCCATATGTATGGCCATGTGATAGAAAAGCCAAGGATCCAAGGATAACCAGCTGCTAGTCCCAGGGTTTTGGACTGCTCCTTGCTTCAAAACTGTGAGCCAATAAATTCTCATTGTTTAAGTCAACCCATTTTGTGGTATTTGAGATTGCAGCTGGGAGACTAAGATAAGAAACAATAAAAAGATATGCACACCTGAAATCTCAGAGTAGGAAAGATGAAGAAAATAAATATTTTTAAAAGCAGTAAGACCAGTAACCCTTCTTTGTCATATTGCCATGAGAGCATTTCCAAAGGGTGTTGGATGGGGGGACATTTGGGACAGGGCACACTGAAGCAGGCTTCTAGGGAGTGTGTGAGTGATGATTTTGTCATAATGTGTTGTATCAGGGGGTGGAGACCCACATAATGAGTGGGAGGGAGTTGGACTCCCATACTCAGGAGGACCGATTTGTTCACAAATAGAGAGACGGGAGTCTTTTGAGAGCATGGGCGGTTCCTAATAGGGGAGGACAAACCGGTGTGTCAAGACCTCAGTGTTGTTGCATGTAATTATGAATCTTGTCATCCAAGGAGTGAAGCCAGGGGGTTACTATGGGCCCCGAGGTGAGGGGGAGAGAGGAATAGAATAGATCGAACAGGGGGTATTTAGTGGGCAATGGAAGTGTTCTACATGATCTTACCATGATGGACACAGGCCATGTTAAATATGATCAAAATGTATAAAAGTGTATGGTCTAAAATGTAAGCCATATTTTAAACCATTGACCATGTTTAGTATCTATGTTTCACTATGTCTATATCAGTTATAAAAAAGGTACTATCTACCTATAAAAAGGTATTGATACGGGAAGGAGGAAAAGGGGAGGATGTTGGGTAAATGAAAGTCCCCTGTATTCTGTATGTGACTTTACTGTTACCTAAAACTTCTTTGAAAACAAAATGAAAAATAATAAGACACTGGGGAATAAATGGAAGAAAATGCCACTGTATAGACAGGACACCAGATATTACAGTGATGAAAGGCAAATGTCAAAAAAAAATTTTTTTTTAAATATTTTTTAATTATCCCAATATTTTAATTTTACTTTACTTTTAGTTTTTAAAAATTTTTATATATTATATTTCTTATATTTAAACTCACCATTATAATTTCATTTTCCTATTAATTGTATTTGGCTATTTTAATGGCTTCATTTTTGAAGAAGCTTTGGATCACAGAAGGGTTACAACTGGGGCAGGGGAAGATCATTGGTGTGGGGTGTCAGTGATGGGGGATACATGGGAGGAAGTTCATCTGGGCATACATATAAGCTATATAAAAATGTTCAAATGTTCACGGGGCATTGTCACAGTGGGTGGAGACTCACACAATAACCGAGAGAATATTGAATTCCCATCATGGAGAGCTCTGTCACATTCTCTCATGGAGCAGCAACAGTCCCCCAAGTGCAGGTACAAGGACTGGCAAAGGAGGATGATCCACGGATGGGCCCTTAATATTTATGATTATGCTTATAAGCCTTTAATCTTGAAATTGAAACTTAGCCTATTGTTGTGGGTGCCTAAGAGTTGCCTCTTGAGAGCCTCCTTGTTGCTCAAATGTGGCCTCTCTCTATGCCAAACTCAGCATATAAATGCATTACCTTCTCCCCAGTGTGGAACATGACTCCTGGGGATGAGCCTCCCTGGCACTGAGGGATTACTACCAAGCACCAACTAGCAATGCAACTGGAAAAAGACCTGAAGTTCAAGAATATAAGAACTGTGAGCTTTTTTGTTTTGATTTTTTGTGTGTGGACATAAGAATGGACAAAAGATTTATACTGAAGCTACTAAAGTTTAAGCTCAAACCCTTTCACATGGTCATGTGATTTTTGTAACATTTACAAAGAAAGGTATTTGTAATTTGTTGTGATTTCTTTCTTATTAAAAAAGAAATTCTTGCTTTTATCATTTATGTTGTATTCATAATTTTGTGTTCTTTTTCTTAAAGAACCTCCTACCCAATTGTTGATCTTCAAATCTTCCTGTTGACAAGAATGAGCAAGTAGTTGCTCCCTGCCTAGATATAAGTATTTGTGATCCGTTGAGAGATGGAAAAGTTGGTGCTTATTGGCCTGAGACCACCTAGATTGAGCTTCTGAATATTAAAATGCTTCTAGGTTCTGGCTGACTATACTTATTTAATGACTTGTCTTTGGAATCAGAAGTGTGTTTCTAATGACTTATATGTGAACAGTCTAAATACCTACGTCATTGCATTTTGAACCTCTGTATAACTTACAAGTTAGGTATTACAGATGAGGAAACAAAGAACCAGAGAAGTTAAATAACTTACCAGATGTTACAGAGTTAGGAAACGGCAAACTGTAACTCAAATTGGCCTCCGGTTCTTCACTCATTGTACTTGCTACTCTGTCATGGTCTCCTCTTAATAGAATACTTATCTAGATCTCTATGACAGTGTGATTTTTTCCTATTAAAATGGCAAGAAGAACTTTCACAAATACTTCTAAACCTTTATGTAGCTTTATGTCAAGGCTTAGCACTAGAATTTGATTTTTCAGAGTTTGACCTGAGCGGGAAAGGTCCAGATGATACTGGAGGAAGTAGATGTGAAGAGGAGAGATGGAGGGAGATTGAGAAGGTGGAGTTTGTAGAATGTGGTGGTGACCCCCTATGTGGGGGGTAAAGGAAAAATTAAAGATGATTGCAGCTTACTAGCTTGGATGATTAGATGGAGAATAATGTCTTAACTGAGAAAGTAATCACAGGTGGTGTGGTAGATGAAATAATGCCCCCCCCCCAAGATGTATTCACCCTAATCCCCCAACCCTATGAATATGTAACCTTCCATGGCAAAAGGGACTTTCCAGATGTGATTAAGTTAAGGACCTTGAGGTGGGGAGATTATCCTGGTTTATTTGGGTGGGCCCAATATAAGCTTAAGAATCCTTATAAGAGGGAGGCAGGAGGTTCATAGACTGAGAAGAAGATGTGATAATGGAAGCAGAGGTCAGAGAGAGAGAGATTTGAAGATGCTGCACTGCTGGCCTTGAAAATGCAGGGAAGAGCCATAAGCCAAAGAATGTAGGAGGCGGAGGAAGAAAAGTTTGGAAAAAGACTGAGAAGCAACACCATGAGGGAAAAGGGAAAACATGGTGGATTGTCATCACCAAAAAAAACCCTGTTAAAAGTAGTTCCTAGAAGGAATTGGTGTTCAGCAGTGTCAAATGCCCTTGACAGGTCAATCAAAAGTACTTCTGAAATGTATCTTTGTGCTTGGCAGTTACCGCATGTGGAAGTTGGTGGTGACCCTGGTAAGAGCAGTATCCATTGAATGATGGGGATAAAACTCCAGTCAGATTGAGGAGTGAATAATGAGAAGCCAATAAGTAGGGATGATAAGTGTACATTACTCTTTCATGAAGCTGCCTGTGAATCAAAGAAGATAGAAGAATCCATAACTTGAGGAGTTTGCAAGATCCAAAGTAGGGAGTTGAGACTAAACTTTAGCAAATGGTGCTTCTGAAAATAAAAGTCTCATGGATCTGCCAGGAGTCTCTGAATTGAAGAAAAGCTCATATTTGGCCACCCTAATTTGTTGCAGCCACATCACACTTATCACCACTAGCTCTCTCCTTGTTTAGTTGGCCCCATAAAACAACTCAACATTTCAGGTCCAGTTTCAATTCAAAATTCCCCTTTTTCATTTTGCCTCTGAATTGTATCTCTGTCTGCAGATCTTTTTGGATGTATTTCCAGTTCCCACTTGGGGGTCTCCATCTCAAGGTCCCATGGAGAAAAATCCAGATAGTGGCAAGAATTCAAGACTCATTTGGCTCCTAAGTATTGACATATATCAGCTTTGAATCAATGCTCTCTTCATATGAAAAATGGGGTTAATATTGAGCCCTGGAGATTTTTATTTTAGTAAGGATTAAATAATAATAGTTATATATTTAAAATCCCTCAGCATATAGTGTCCAGCATATAATAGGGTCCCTTTCACCCCTCCAAGTCTCAACTAAAAGGATTCTAATGTCAGGATAGTTACAAAGGTTAAAATAGATCACATATGAAAAACGTCCATCACAGAGGCTGGTAAAATGATATTAATCAGTGATATCTCTTTCATTTATTCATCATTCACTCATTTATTGAATATTAGGTCATTGGGCTATTTTATTTACCCAGAAGCACGTAAATTCTACCTTTGTCTTCTGGAAGGAAAATATGGTTTCTGAGTCCCATGCACGAGCACCAGTGTAACTGAGCAAGTCAGAGTGAGCAAACCTCCAATACAACTCTCTCTCTGTTCCTTCTAAATGTCTTCTGAGCAACCCATCCTGCGTGGACGTTCTTGACCCCTTTGGTTTGGTTATGTTCGCTCTGCATCCCCACAGCTGCTCTCCTGAGCCTTTTCCACCTGCATTCTTGTAGTCCGGAAACAATAACTCAGATTCCAAAAGGCAGTTTGTTGCTCATCACAATGCTTTCCCCTTTTTTATTCTTAATCCAAAGGGCTTAATCAGCACGGAACTTGTTTAATTCTTGTCAGTACTTTTGGCCAATGCTCTCAACTGTGATGATTTCCTCTAGGTCAAAGAAAGGAGCATGTGTTCATCTTTGATGACCCCAGTTTGCTAACCGTTTGGTTCTGAGTGCCAGCTTTGCACGTCAGGATTCAGGCCAGAGCAAGTGGCTCTTAGTCTGTGGTTTCTGGCCCGTAAGGGCTGAGCCTGCGGTCCTGTTCAGACTTCAAGATGATGGTTCCAAATTATGCCTTCCCATGATAAGGAGGGGAACTTCTCAATTCAGGAGAACTGATAGAGTTTTCTGAATGTCTTTAGTTAGTTAAGAGGATGATAAATTTTTACGTAATCGGTTGCATTTCCTTGGTGCATGAAATCATCCACAGCATTATCGTGCTGTGGAGACACATAGGGGCAGCTCTTGGGTATTAAGAACCATTGCCAGGGGTGGGAGTGGGGGTGAAGGACACTGGGCTGGCTAGCAGCAGAGTTTTGTACAAGGTAGACAATTAATTAACATGTGCTTGTCAAATGAATGGATGGGACATTTCTTCTGGACCCAAGTCTGCCTCTAAATATCTTCACTACAGGCAAGTCACTTTTTCTCTGGCTTTAGTATCCTCATCAGAAAACTATCATAGATGCTGACAGAAGTGGAATATGCAAATATGCACAGCGACTGGATGGTAACATACAGGACACCACAGGGCACAATGGCCAGCAAGGGTGGCTTTGACTAGCTGGCTGGGGCCTGCTTTATCTCTAGGGGAATGTTGCTACTCAGCTCTAGATAACTGTTGCCATGATCTTGTTAGATCTTCTGATTTTTCAAGGGAAACTGAATCTCCAAATTTTAGGTGAAATATGTTGGTTTTGAAAACTTGGCAAGTAAAAAATTTTTAAAAAGTCCATGGTGGAGTAGGCTAAAAACAATATTTTGGTGGGATGGATGTAGAATGGATATGGCCCCTGGGCTACCAGTTTTCTTCCCCAGACTAGGTGATCTTCATCCTTTTCCATCCTTAATATTCTATGTATTAGGCCAGCATTCTCTGTGCCTTGGTCGCCTTTTTAGATTTTTTGTGCTGAAGAGGCTGATTGCTCAGGCCATGTAAATTAAGACATTGATATGTAAAATGAGATCATATAGATATATTAGTCTAATATCACTCCCAGGAGACTAAAAGTTTAGCCCCTTCACTTGAGCAGCTAATATTTGGCAGTCCAGACAAGTACTGGGCTGTGAGCTCATCAAGGACTATGTCTCAACTACTTTTCTTACCTGCACATAGTTGATGTTGAGTGAATGTTGATCTTTAAATTAGTGTAAACACAGGATGCCATAGTAAGAATGGCCTCAGCCATTTGGGGCAAGGCACTCATTTTACAAATGAGAAAACGGAGGACCAGAGGGGAGAACGATTATGAGTAATTGGACTCACAGTCTATGGCCCAGTGTATCATATCCGGGTTTTTCTTAGACCGCTTGGGACATGAAGCAATATTCTTATGTAATGATAAAGCAGTGTACTGTGATGATATTCAGAAAAGGAAAGTGACATATCCTTGAGAGATCAGAGTGGTACATGCAGTGATAGTGAGGTGCTCAGAATGAATTTGGAAAGAAGAGAAGTAAGATTGCTCTTAAAAAATTAAACTTTAAAATAAACATATATTGCATTAGAGTAGAGCAGAGCCAGCAAATGTTTTATGTGAAGTGCCAGAAAGTATTAAAATGGTCTCCTGCAAACAGGACAATAGAACATCTGCAAACTGAGGCTGCCATTTAACAGAATAATGCTTTGCATCATAAGTAAAGCAGTTTACAAGGCTAGCACCTTTTCAGACATTGCTAAGCAGGAACTTGAATCTGCTCCAGATTACTGTGATAATAGGCCATGAATATGTTTTTAAGAGGCAACTCAAGACCTATTTTAACCATAAATTATTCATTTTAAAATGATTATTCTGATAGATGGAACTTTCGAGACAAAAGCCCTAACTATTCACATTATTTATGGAAATACCCTTGAAGTATAAGATTTGGTGGGTTGATTTATTGCAGCTTTCTTTTTTACTGGAATTTAATTTGTGCATAGAGCAATATGAGTTAATTACAGGAAAACATGAGGGTCTGGAGGTGCAACAAAAAGGGTAAGTGTCAATGTCTTCAAAAGTGTTTGTTGCAAAGTAAAAATACAAATCACTGATCATTGTGTGTGTGCGTGTGTATGTGCACACAACATCAGGGAGCTACTGTGACCACAGTTTTACTGGAATAAATCAATCAGCTAATGCTGCAGAGATGCTATAGACATTCCCATAAAGAAGGTGCTCAATTAATGAAACAATCTGTTGTACCAGTTACTGAGCATGTACCACATGCCAACAACTTCCCTCCCTCCCTTCTCTTCTTTCTCTTCCCTCCTCTCTTCCTTCCTTCTCTGCTACAGTAAGGAGGATGATGCTGGTGGATAAAATACAAGAACTTGGTCTTTTAATGTTTAAGTAATTGCCTGTATGTGTGCTTTTGAGTGGAAGTTTGCATTCTTTTCCAGTGCAAATACCAACCCCATAATAAGGTTGATGCATAAATTGATCTCTATTAAGAGTATTTTGAAAGACTTACTCATTTTTCTCAAAAGAAATGATGAGAGGGAATTACGTATAAACTTCACTGAGTGCCATGTTTATTACATCAAAGATGGTTTTCAAATTATAATGCTTACATGAGGGAATTCCATGTAAAGTTTGGTAAATGGCACAGATATTATGTCAGAGCATTGTAATGCTTATTAGAGCCTACCATGTACTATCGTTATTTATTCATGTGTCTGCCTCCTTGAGTGAGGAGCGAGCTCCTTGAAGTCAAAAGCCACACCTAGAACCCTCTTACCCAGTAAGGTTAAATTAAAATGAAAGAGAGTTTGAAAATATGATGACCTTATTGATAATTCACTGGGTTCCAACTCCAACCGATACAATGTTTCTGAGTTCTTCTGTATGTGTAAAGTCTGCTGTGCCTTGCTAGGATTGTGGAGAACAGTGATATGGTGAGAAAACTGCTTCTTCCATGAGAAGAAAGTGTGAGAGTTTAGGATGGGGATTGCTGAGGAGGAAAAGACTCACCCACATGGAAGAGGGCAAAATTTAGCACATGTTGCTGCAGTAGAAAACTCTAGTCTGAAGTTACGAGCACTACGGGTTGGTATCAACACTATTGCTAATTAGTCTTGGAACTTTAGACTCATCCGTTACTTTCTCTGCGTTTGATATCATTATCTGTAAAACAAAATAACCTGCTGAATTCCCAGACCAGGGATGAGTCTGACTATTGAGGATAAGTACTTCCATCTCTACTTTCCTAATGACTAAGGAAAAAAAAAAATAGCCAAAGAAAACATAATCCATATATTGACAGATTTTTTAAACAAAGTAAATATGCACTAAAATTGCAAAGTAGTAAAAAATGATCAACTGAGGACTAACACATTTTATAAGAAAAAATGTAAAAGAGCCAAAATCCCTTCTAAAGAAACAAAGGCTTTCAGATTAGACTCCAGTCCTCCAATTCAATCACATGATATTTAAATGAGACACACCTAAGCCAAATAATGCAAATTGATAAAAATAAAAGTATGGGCAAAGCTATAGCAGGAAAATGCAATTAAAAGGAAAGCAAAAATTGCAACAGCAACACATGGTAAAGTAAAAGAAGGGAAGAGAAACACAATAGTTAGAAATAATAGACTGGAGGAGAAGGGGAAAATAAATCAATAACTAGGAAAGAAGTAAAAAAAAGTTGTCCAATTATTAGACATAATAAAGGCATCTGTTCTGAACATGTTTACAAGTATGTAATTTTAAACTTTAATAAACAAATGCTATAAAACATGTCCCAAAACCTAGAAAAAGATAAAACTTAATTTTACAAACTAGCATAATTATAATATCAAAACCCTAACAAAAGCAGCAGACCCCAAAATGTCAGACCTATCTCATGTATAAATGAAAAGCTATAAATCCTAATTTAAACACTAGTAAAATAAATTTGGTAGAATATTAAAAGAGCAACACATCATACCCAGGTTGGATATTTTGAAAAGGATATAAGAATAGTTCCATATTTGAAAATCTATCACTTATAACGTAATGTCATTCAACCAAAGCGGGGGAGGATGACGTATGGACATTTCCATAATTGCCCTTCACTCAGAAGATCAGATAACATTCATCCTTAATTTCTGATTTAAAAAAAATCTTCCTTAACTAAGAATAGAAGGAGAAAATACTAATTTAACTAGAGATTGGTACCTGGGCAATGGCTACCATTTGATGGGGGCATACGGAAACCCCCTTGCTACTGTTCATAGGATTTAGAAAGCATGCCACCCAATAGCACTGCTGGGTTGTGGAAAATAGCCCAATAAGTCTTCTCATTATGTAAGTCTAAATGGTGGGCAAAGATATAGCAGACCATTTGGGCTTGGTTTATTGTTGTCCAACACTGATCTATTGCCCTGAATGTCTATGAAGTCTATTATACATACAGTTTTAGACCTTGGGTACCCAAAGTGACCACAGAGTTTCTTGGAAAATTTTCTCCACTACTCAGTGTTTCTATGTGTTTTTACCCTACCTTTGAATTCATATGTGCCTGTTTTATCCTTGAAACCTTAAAATAACTATTATTCTTTGAATTTGGCAGTAATTTTAAAGATGACTTATGACTATGTTCATACCTGTGAGCATTGCTTTACTCAACCATGACTTTTAATACTCAAGCCTGTTTTTATAATGGTTATCCGAAGAAATTCTTTAAAAGAAACCTCATTTTAAATTATTTTTTCCACAGCAAATCATGCCATGAATCATTTTCCAGATTAAGGAGAAATGTTGCTGCAAAATCAAGCAATGGGAGGATATTGTATATTGAAAAGCTTAGCAATCATTAATAATTGCTTTAAAAATTCTAAAAATTGACTGTCAGTCCCAATAACTATATATACTTCTAATAGTATATATTTCTAATGATAATACAGTTTTAGATTCTGTCATCTAATTCATTTATAGATCGAATAAATAATTTATTGAGCTTTCATTAGATTCTTGGCACCTACTAAATCAGGCAAAAATCCTATTTTGGGAGAACTTGTAGTTTTTAGGGAAGTTAAGACATTTAGTTTAAAACTATTTTACGTGGTAAGAAGAAAGGGGAGAGGAGCAGAATAAATTATTTGAAAGTGCAAAGGGAAGAGAGATCACTTTCAGTTGGGATAAGCATGGGTAACATAAAGGGGAAGTGAGAAGGACCTTGAAGAATTTGTACACAAGAGGAAGATCATCCCCATGAAAGGGACACATAAGCCAAAAGACAGAGCTGGAGCTCACAGGGTTTACTTGAAGAACAGCAAGTAGTACTACTCATAAAATGTTTGCAGTCGTGCTATTCCATTAAGACATCTATTAAAACCAAGTAAAATCAGTGAGTTGGCTGGATAATGCCATTTTCAGAACCAAGGTTTCCAAAGTTATAAAATAGTTGGCAAAGTAGAGTGCATTTAAGTAGAAAATTTGCTTTCATGACTCAGGGGATTATGTTTGAGAGAGGAGTTGAATGGTGTGTGTGGAGTCGGGCTATTTGGCAAGCTTGTACTTGGGAGAACCAAAGAACAGATGCTTTTGGGTCCTCTCTGGGGACCAAAGGTACACATTTTTATTAGACTCAGTGCTGGAGTACTGTAGTTCTGGAATGTGTTGCTAAAGAAGGCTTTCAACTTTCTCCTGAAGACTTATATGTTTGGAATAGCTTGCTCTCTCCTTGAGATGGTTTAATAGGAAAAATTTCTCATATCGTCTCAATATTATTTAGGATAGTCTAGCAGAATCAGCTATTGTGTGGTAGAGAGAACTCTGAACTTGGAGTTAGAAGACGTAGTCAACGATCCTTCATGATTTTGGTTATTCATATCCTGACTATTTTCCAAACAGACTTGAGATACCTTACAATAGAAATCTCAGATAAATTAAAACTGAAACTTCCCACACAGCAACAAAATAGCAAAGATCATGCAAATAAAAAGGGAGTACAAAACAAAAACATTATCTTAGAAAATTAGGCTAAAGCAGATTAATCCAGTAGGTGCAGAGAAGCTCTGAATAGGCAAGGAAGAGAATGTCCTGAGATTTATAGTTTTAATTTTTTAAGAAAAAGAAATATCAGAGACACTTTTCTCCCTCTAAGGGGATTCTTTCATGGATTCTCATTTATGTGGCACATACAGTTGAGACTAATAATTCAGAAAATGTAGATATGTTCTATAGATGATTAAAGTGATAAAACCTGAAGGGAATAGGTGTGGATTTATAGTCACATAAATCAAATTCTAAAGGGATGTTCCAATGCTTCATAGATATAGGACTAGATGAGCTAATTGCATAGAACCTCAGCAGCTTCCTTATTGTCTCTCTCCCTCTCCCCACCATCTCTTCCTATTCCATTACTAACTTTGATTTTTTACATAACATTTATCACCACTTGACATATTTTGTTTTCATTTTACTGCTGTGATTCCAGAGCATAGAACAGTAGGCATATTTGCTGATTTAACTTATTCATTAGTATCCATTAGTTTAGAATGTTTTTTAGGACAATATTTTCATTTTCTTAATTCCTGGATGTCAGGGTTTCTCAACTTGAGCATATTGACATTTTGGGCCAGATAATTCTTTGTTGTGGGACATTGTCTTGTGCATGGGAGGATGTTTAGCAGCATCCCTGTTCTCTACCCACTAGAAGCCAGGAACACCCCCTCCCAGTCATGACAACCAAAAAATGTCTCCAGCTAATGCTAAATAAATGTCCTCTGGGAGCAAAATCATGTGTGCAGTTTGAGATTATTTTATGAATTCCAAAAAAAGAAAGATTGTGTTTGTAAACTAATCTGTTCCTCTGAGTGTGATACCCTTTGATTGCATTAAATTCAGTTGAGGGGTCTTTAATTAGATTACTGGAAAAGATGGATTTAGGGCTTTTGATTGGACTCAAGTTGAGTTTCCACCCCCTTGCTGGTCTGATATAAACAGACACTTAGAGACACCCAGGCAGACTCAGGAAAAGGAAGCCACCATGTTTAACTGTGCCATGTGAGAGAGAGCATGAAGCCCCAAGAGGATGGGCTCATGGAACGACTCAAGAGGAAAGGGTGAGCCTGGAGGGGAAGGCTGAAACCTGGGCAGAAATTGGCGGCCATCTTGCTTCACCATGTGGCAACACGCCAGAATCAACAGTAGCTGACTTAGGTGAGAAAGTTTCTCTGATGGTGCCTTGATCTGGACTTTTTACTGCCTGGGAACCATAAGCTTTTACGCCAAATAAATCCCTTTTATAAAAGCAATCCCTTTTCTGGTACTTTGCATCAGTAGCCCTTTGGCAAACTAAAACAACATCCCTGATCGAGAACCACTGATCTAAGTTACCTTACCATGTAGTCACAGTATTCAGGCTCATATTGTGAACAAATGAGACACTGCCTTTGATTCTTTTTGGTTTGTCTTTGTTTTTCCCATTTATTGAAAATGCAAGAAAATCCAGCAATAATGTAAATAAAGAGGGTTATTAGGGAAGGGTTTTTTGCTTTGTTATGTTTTGTTTTTTGAGAATTTAGGCAACAAACAAAATCCTGGAAACTAATGATGAAGAAGCATAAACGAGCATTTTAAAAATTATAATTCTGATTAATAATTTCCATTAGTGAACCCCCTATTCTATTCCAGTAGATATAGTTTCTCAAACTGGTAGGCAGTTAAAGAGCCATCTTCTAGGTAGAAGTGTGTGACATAATCTACTATATTTATCTATTTTCTATAACACTTGAAGGCTAGGTTTTACTGGGTTGGGTTTTCTTTTGAGCCTTAAGCAAGCAGTGTCAGTAACTGCCACCAGGCAAAAACTGGCCTCTAAGAAAAGCGAACCCATTTAAAGAGAGCTTCCTTGTTTCCATGTATAACTGCGAGATGCAGCTACAGCACAGCTTTTAGCCAATAATATTTTTAAATGAAAAAAAGTCACATTTAAAACACTATAGCATAATCATTAAACATCTGCCATTGTTTGCAAACTGAAGTCAGGATAAAACCTGGAGCCAAATTTAAAGACATGCAAATAGCTAGGTACAAATCAAACATCTTCTTCCACTAAATTAAACTGCTCAGAGGCAGCATTTATTCTTTGGATTTCCTTTCTACCCTGGAGAAATGCCCAATGCCCAGAGTGCCTCTGAGAGTGTGAAGAGCAGAGGTCCACAGAGCCAGTACTCTTTCTCTGTAAGTTGTTGGTGGTTTGGCATCGAGTGTTCTCACCATTGTCTCCATAGCTGTGTTCTGGTGCAGTGTTAATTTAGAGTTCCCAAAGGTCTGGCTTTCTTATGCTAGAAAGTCAGCTCTGGCTCGTTAGCTAGTCCCACTTCAGCCTGTGTGTTTGTGTGTGTGTGTGTTGGTGTGTGTGTGCAGGGTGGGGGTGGGGAACAGGGAGATCCAGAAAGTTTTTTGTCTATGTAACATATTACTTGATTTTTTAAAAAAAATGAGCCTGAGCTTTATATTTATGGGTTTTTTTTTCTTCTGGTCTATATACATTCTCCTAGGAAAAACTGGTTTTCAATAAAGGAAAAGTTATCTTTGGCAGTTCAGTTAGTCAATAAATACATTTGTCAGTTAGAGAAACTAATGGCTTCTATGCTAAGTCTTATAGTTGAATAAAGGACTCTAGCAGACCAAGCTTTTCTTAAATGCATAACTAACTTCCTCCCCTCCCCTCCCCTCCCTTCCTTCCTTCCCTTCTTTCTTTCTTTCCTTCTTTCTGTTTTTCTTTCTCTCTCTCTCTTCCTCCCTCCCTCCCTCTCTCTCCCTCTTTCTCTCCCTTCCTTACCCCTTTTCTCTCTCTTTCTTGCTTTCTTTCTTCATTAAATACATGTCAGAAATACAGCACTCTGACCTGACCCTGTGATTAAGAGCATCAGATTTCACTAATAGATCATGACTTCCTTTATTCCCTGAACCTGCAACTGGCCTTGGCTACCTCGCAGCAAGAAGCTCCAGAAAACCACCAACAATTAATCAATATTAAATGCAACTTGAAAACAATTTTCCACTCCTGCTTATATTAGTCAGCCAAAGGGGTGCTGATGGAAAGAACCAGCAATCTGTTGGCTTTTATAAAGGATATTAATTGGGGTAAAGGCTTACAGTCACAAGGCCCTAATGAGTCCAACTCAAGGTACCATCAGAGGTACTTTCTCACCAAAGTCTGTGGCCACGTGTTGACGCAAGATGGCAGGAGGTATCTGCGAGGGTTCAGCCTTCCTCTTTCCTCTTAAGGCTCTGTGGTCCCAGCTTCTTCCGATCTCAGCTGTAGGCTGGCATAGGGCTCTTCTCTCTTCCTCTGGTCTCTTCACAAGTTTGTCTTTAACTATCAGGCTCATCTCTCTTCCTGGGCCGCAGGATCCTCTGTGTGTCTTCTCTGTGTATCTACTTCCATGTTCTTGATTGAGTGTCCATTTATATAGCCCACCAAGGGGGCAGGGACTCAACCCTGCACGCCCTGATGATGTCAAATCAAAGTCCTAATCTTGATTTAATCAAGTAAATGTAAGGCCTTTGAATTTAAATCAAACAGTATCATGCCCAGAGAAACAGACCAGTTTACAAACGTAATCAATATTTCTTTTGTAAACGTAGTATTGATATTATTTCTTTTTGGAATTCATAAATAATATCAAACTGTCACGCTGCTTTAAACATTTTATCAACATTTGAAGCTAATTGTCTGGTTTTGTGTTTTCTAAATGGTTATTCTAGTGATACATTTTTCCTCTTGGCATGATCCTCAAGGCCCTTTGTGAGCTAGCACAATGGATCCCCCTGCTTTCACC
Source organism: Tolypeutes matacus (assembly GCA_026826555.1). Lineage (NCBI taxonomy): Eukaryota > Metazoa > Chordata > Mammalia > Cingulata > Chlamyphoridae > Tolypeutes > Tolypeutes matacus. The sequence goes on from JAKSZT010054079.1 coordinate 4,890,976, forward strand.
ACATGACTTTCCACTTCTTACACTCTGTAATTCAGTATCCCAAACCACGTGTTATTTGTTAAAGCTGTGATTTGTCACACTTCAAGCCATTGCCCAGACGATTTCATCCTTTGGACACCCTTCCTTCTTGAATCGGCTGCTGGACTCCTACTTATCCCATAAACCCTGTTCAAACCTTACCTCCCATGATGTACGTTGCTCTCCTGCTCTGTGATAGCCCTTATCATTACATACCTCAGCATGTCTCTGTGGTCGTCTCCTGTGCTACAAAATGGGCACTACAAAAGCAGAAACTGTGTATTAGTCCTCTTTGTTTCTATAGCAATATAGATAGTATTAGGTTCCTAGAAGATGCTCAGGAAATGCTCTTTGAATAAATGCACTGCAGATGCATGAATAATGAGTAAATCAATCAATCAGTTAATGCACCCCTATGCATTCTCAGGCTCTAGGAACCCCAAAATTTTCATGGAAGGCCTAGTCAAGCAAGAGCAGACAAGGTTCTACAGAGGTCACTGTCAGAGATTTTGACTTTCCTGTCCTGTCCTCAAATCCAAAGAGTTTTGTTTATTTGATTGGTTTTTCCCCCCTCTGTTTTTTGCTCACACCTCACTTTTTGAAGTTTCCCTTGCTAAACTTTTAAAATTCTTTAAAGAAAACCAGATTTAGTAGCATCTACCAATAGAGCCAGTATATATGGCAGGGATTCTTAACCAGATTGCTGTAAGCTTGAATTGAAATTCAAAAAAACATTATTCTTGTGGGGCCATGTTGGTGCAGGTGTGATATACTCATTAAATAATATGCAGTATAGTGTGGACTTAGTAAGGGGTCCATGGTTTTCACCTGACTGGCAAACGGGTCTGTGGAACAAAAAAGGTTAAGGGCCCCTGACTTATGGGCTTAAATGCCATAGTGCTGAATTTTGTTTATTTCTTTTAACAAGTGTTTTTTACACATATATTCCATGATAGCTTATTCTCTATGCAGAAGAAAAGAAGTTCCTGCCTTCAAAAACATGATATTCAAAAGATTTTTCAGGAATTAAAAAAAAGGAAAGGTATGGCAGGGAACCATTTGTTCTTTCTTTGGGAGGACCATCTGAGCAGTCAAAACTCTTTCACAAACTTATTTGGGTACACAACATTATCAGATACAAAAACTCTCTGTGTAGCATTCTTCTGAAACAAACTGGCCAGTTGGCAGCATCTGTGATCAACACCAACTGCTCCGAAGCTTTGGAGAAAGGCTTGAACATGTGTATGCTATGGATGATACAGGAATGCCACCGAAATCCTACTTAATCCATTAGCTCATAAAACAGATTCAATGTTTGTTTAATGCTTGGCAATACATTTTCTCCAATTTCAAAACTCATTGGAAATCCCACCCACATTTAAACATAGTCTTTGCCTTCTAAAATTCTTCAAAGTGCTCTTTGTGGAATAGGAACACCAAACAGCTCATCTAATAAGCACTGGGCTTACCCTCGACACCTGATGGCTTGGCATATTGGAAAGAACATGGTCTTTGATGTCAGAAAGGCCTTCCAGTCTCTTTTATATGAGCCTTGGCAAATTGGGCAACATCTCCGAGCCTCGTTTCTTTATGTCTTGAGTGGGGATCAAGATATCTACCTGCCAGGGCCATAATAGGGATTAAAGAGAGAATATAATTTAAATTCTTGGCACAGTTTAGGCACTTCATAAAAATTAACTATTGTTATCATTCTTCTTATTATCAGTATTAAAACTGTTAGAGAATTGAAATTAAGCTTGTGCTTATCACTCATTCATTCATTCATTCATTCATTCAGTGTATTCTGCATGTCTGCTGTGTACAGGGCACTGTTAGGTACTCTAGGGTGTGAGTGTGGGAAATACAAAGACAAAGTAGACATGTATTTCCCCTTTAATGGTCTTATTTTGTAGTTGAGAAAAGTATGTTTATCAATAATTAGAAAACAAAGTGCCAAAGAGAGGCAGACTAAGCAATTTTACTAGAAATGGAGGTGCAGGAGGAAATCAGGAAGAGCTCCTGGAGAAAGTACAACTCTGTTCTCCTCAGTCACTGGATCAGGTCACTGGGTCTTTCTGGTCAGTTAGGCCAAAACAAAACTACCTCCTTTCAAAGTCTCTGACATTCTTTCCCATGCTTCCGAAGGCCCTTCACTTCTTGCACTTCTAGTGGAGCCTCCTGTGGGCCTGGCAGATCTGAAAGGGACATTAAAGAACACCTCCTTCAGTCCCTGGGAGGCTCCCCTAGATCAAAAATGTCGATTTTAAAAGGCCGCTGTTTGCTCTCTTTGTGAGGCATGAGGCAAGCACTCACCTATTTATCTCTTACAAGCCTTTTTGTTTGTTTGGTTGGTTGGTTTCATGTTATAAACCCTGTGGGCAAAGAGGTTTGAGGTTTTCCACATAATGATCTAATCTCTGTTCAATTTCATATCAATCATTTTTTGCTTTTCTTAAATGGCTTGTATGTCTTCATTTATTTTTAAAAAGTATATTGTAGTTTTTATCCTAGTATGGCTAAATTTGAGGCACATCTCTACAGAATTAAAGAGAGAGTTGTCCTTCCTTACTAGAGGCAATGAGTACAGTGTAACCAAGTGATTTCCCTCTTTTTGCTTGGAAACTCCCTGATAAATGCAAAGCCCAGCTGCTGGAAATATTTCCTACATGCATCATGATTGATATTAAAATATTTCCTGTATGTAACAAGATTGATATGAAAAAGGCATTTAATAACTTTTCCCAGTTATTCCTTATTAAAAATCTAGGAGGAACAGAATTAGGATGCTATTTTCTTCACCTGATAAACATGTATATGCATACACATTCTCACACACACACACACACACATACAAATATACATTCACACACATGGTCATTTCCATCAAAGATAGACTCAAGCCAAGAATGCCTGTTAAACCACTATTATCTCACATCATTTTAGAAAAGCTAGCCCTGCAAACAGAGAAGAAAATGAGGTATATAGAAAAGAAGGTCAAATTTTCAATTTCATAAAAACTCAAGATACCAAGTAAAAATTCTTAGATGCAAAAAGAGAAACCAACCAGTAAGGTAACTGGTTAAAAAATAAATATATAAAACTCAAAAAGTTCTTATGTAACAAAAACGACCAGATAGGAAATACAACGGAAAAGATTCCAATATACTGAATACATAAAATATTTAGTAATGCCCTAAAAAATAAAAGTTCAGAACTTGCACGAAGAAAAGTGTAAAACTTCATTGAAGAGCATAAAAAAGAGAGAATGAATGTGAAGGTGTACCTTGTTCTTAAATGGGAAAATTCATTTTGGTGATGCCGTTACTCACTTAGAAAATCTTTATGTTTACCATCATCTTGATAAAAAAATTTGATTAACAAATAACTTTAAAGTTCAACCAAAAAATAAATATTAGCATAGTCAAAAGATTCTCAAGAGGAAGAGAAACTGAGAACACTGACCTGCCAGATACTTAAACATAATGAATGCAAAGTGGCCAACGAGACTTTGAACAGATGCTGGGCTACACTAATAATCAGAATAATACAAATTCAAATTCAAAGGAGAGTTCCATTTTTGCATATTCATTTGGCAGATATTTTAAAAAGTGATAAAAAAATATATAGTGTTGGCAGCTCCAGGGTCAAACATCCATGTCCTGATAAGGTGAATGTAAGTGGATACAATTTTCTTGAGAGAAATTTGGCAATATATGTCAAACTTTTAAGTGTACATAATGTTAGGGTATGTACCCAAGTATGTAGGTATGAAAGATGTAAAGATAACTAAAAAGAAAGATAAAGAAGACGAAGATTGCATTTATGAAGGACTGACTCAATTGTTTATATGATACCTACTTAATGCAGTTAATAAGAGTCTTTAATGGTAAAAACATCGAACTTATTGAGAAGGAGAGAAGGCCATGGTGTATTGTTAAGTAAAAATAAAGTAAGTAGTAAGACAGAAGTATGATATGCCAACATCACCTGATGTTCCCCAGGCTGCCCTGGCCAGTGGGGATGGCTTCTATGGAGACTCTTAGCTCTTCACTGACCTGTTTCCTTTCCTTCATGAGCACCCAGCAAGACCACCTTTCCCAGGATCCCTCACGGTTAGACGTGGTCGTGTGACTGATTTTGCACTAGTTGAGGGGAGGGGCCGAGGGGGTTTGAGTGGAAATCCACTTCCAGTCTTGGCCCATCAAACTTCACACAGGTGATGCTCTCTGTCCTTTCCATCCTCTGATTAGATGCCAATCCCTGACATAACCTTGAAAACCATGTGCTGAAAGTGGAAGAGCCTGGGTCTTTGAATGACTTGTGAGCAGAGCTGGCCTGACAGTCTGGAATTGCCTTGGACTATTTCTGAATGTGCACACACATGCAATGGAAAACATAAAAACACAAAAGCAAACAAAAAAGCACTTCCACGCTTTAGTCTCTATACTTTTGGGGGTCATTTGTTACTCCATATAACCTACCCCAACACACACCAAAACCCTTTGATATTTCCTTACAGAGCTGGGGCAGTATCCTTTCTCCCCCTGTATCTTGGTCAGCAGAGCTTGTACTCCATGCATCAGAGTCCTTCGTGAAAAGAGCTCGTTTAGTTGGCCCCTCTTTGCCCCTCTCTCTCCATAGGGCTCATGTGCGAGTTCATGGCTGTAAGCAGGGAACATTCTCAGACACCTCTGCTGTATTCTTCCTTCTTTCTTCTGCCTCCTCCTTAAGGACACATTGTGAACTTCATGGCATTCAAATCGTAGAGATAACTCCTCATGCATCTTCCTCCTCATTAATCAGCTGTACTGGGATAGCTTTGGGCTGGCCTGGGATTACTGTTATGCCTGCAAAAAAAACTGTCTTATTTCATAGGATGTTTATAAGCTGCTAAGCCTGAAATAAATGAACCAGGAGCCCTGATCATCAGGGCCATCAGCGAGGCGGTGCAGCATGGAGGAGAATGCACAGAATCTGGCTTCACAGGGACTTGGGTTCAAGTCTTGCATCCTATTTATGAGCTGGAAACATCCTATTCATCATCAGCAAAGTAGAAACAAAGTGATTCCCATGTGATGAGCAGCTCGTTCTGAAATATAGGTAGGATGATCTTTAGAAGTTGCTTAGCACTTCATGGCCACAATAACTTGATGAAGTGGACAAGATCAAGTTGTTAAGAAGGAGGATAATGACAATGATAGGAAAAAAAGATGGGAAAAAAAAAATCACTGAGGGAGAGGGCTTGAAAGAAAGGGCAATACTTGGATATTCAAAAAGTAAACACCGACCCTGACCAAATTAAATTGCCGTTGGTAACATGTTAATATTACATATGACCCACAGTTATAAAATACATCCTCAAACCCAGCAGGGCATCCGTGTCAACTCAGGCCACCATGAGTGCTTATCTCCTCCCCTACATCCCCCAAAGTTTCATTATTCTCCTTTGCCACATTTTACGTGAATGTAGATATTTTCAGCAGCTTATTACGTCCCACTGAGTTATTAGCACCTCCGAGAGTACTTCATGATTTCATGCCCTTAGGATGGATCTCTTTGGAAGCAGAATATAGTATAACACAGCTGAGACGGGGCCTGTGTGCCTTTCCTTATGCATCTTCGAGAATGACATTAACTAGGGGCAGGAGGCTAGAAACATGGGATATATTGTAGATTTTCACAGTGATTCTCTTTGCATCTCTTAAAGAGTTCTCTTTTTAATAAACTTTACTAGAAATGTGACAGTATCAAAAAGAGTAATGAAGTATATTGTATATATATGAATCCTAATAAATGGGGATCAGACAATGTTTTTGCTTACATAAATAGGCCGATTCACAGTTGATAGTAGTTTTTTAGTGGAAAATTTGTTTGAGTGAAGTAAGGGACTCTGGGTGAAAGGCTTTAGAATGGGGTTGATTTAGATTAAAGTAAAATTCATGAATACCCGTACAGTCGAACACAGCTTGAGGTTGATTTTACCCTGTGCTGCACTCAAGCATGGACCGAGTCGGTGAACAGTGCAGGCTTTACGGAAAGCAAACATCCATCCTTCTGAATCCCCATGACAAACAGGCTGACTCCTGGTATATCTGTGGTTGGGGTGATAATTCCTAATTGGGGACCTAGAGTCCCTAACTCTGCTCATTTGTAACCCGGTTCCACAGAGCTGCTGATAGAGGTGTGCCTTCCACATGGGACAGGTGGAGACAGATCAATTTGAACACCCTCTCCTCTTAGTGACAAAATGACTTTCCGTAATAGCCATGAAATGAGTGAATAATAACAGAGATGAGAGAAGAAATGCAGATGCAAGTTTTCATTGAACTTCATGTCTATAAAATCATGCCTGTAAAAAACAATTACATTACAAAAAAGGAAATAAAGGAAAGGATCAGTAATCTTAAATTACATTAAAGTAGTTTTTGAAGAAAGGGAACACTTGTACATACATTTACATAATATTATAGTTTGTTTTCATGACTTCTGCAGATTTGTCAATGACTTTTTCAAAATTTATCATCTCTTATTTCTCTTTCTGTTTGATAGATAGTATGGTCAGACTTGTCAGTCTATCTTCCCTCATAGCTGATAAAATAAATTCCTTGAAATTTTAATAATTTTAATTTCGAAAAAGTTCTTTCACAAGCAACAGACATATGAATAGTTCAGAAAAATCTTAAACATAACTTTGGCAGATTCATAAAAATCCTAATATATAATAAATTCCAGAAATTTTTATACTTGCCATGTCTTTGTTTCTTTCTTTCTACTATCTTTCAAATGGCTCTCACATTAAAAAATTCCAATAAAATACCTTTGCCAGAAAATTTATCAAATATGTCTATTACATTTCTAAAATGTTCTGCACAAATCAGGGAAAATGGCTGAATGATAAGTAACATTGACATTATTTGATCAATTGCTTTAGAACAAGTGTCCAGTTCCTTGTGAAATGCTTGAAGCCGTCAAACATTGTCCTTTTGATTTCTTCTACTGATGTAAGTCCAACGTCTTTTGTTGTTCCTTTCTCTTGGAATTCCTCTTCAAAATTTGATTCTTTTTCCTGTATAAAATGTCCATTTCCTTACATTTTGTTGTTAGACAGGTAATTGCCTTTTCTATAATTTCTCTGTGCTGAGCTTCAAGATTAATTTAAAAACATGGTGTTTCATTGTACATTGGTTGGGCCGATTCTGGCAGTCTACAAATAGTGTTGGTGTCTGATGAACCTCATCTAAAACTTTACACATTTCTTGTGTGACCTACAATTTGTACTCACCAATCAAGATATAACACCTTGTAGCTTCCCTCCGTTTCAATGTTTGAAATTTTAAATGCAAACTAAATTTCCAAGTGGTGACAAAGGATGTCAGAAATGAAATAACTGTAGTTCTGTTTCTTCATCTTCTTCGATCACTGTGCTATATTTTTCATTCAGAATCACCTGTTTAAACATGGGGATAGGTGTCCCACAGGTGTTGGGAACATGGCCTGCCCTTGAAGCAAACTGGAATGGTTCCAAACGGTCACAAACGTAGTCTCCACATGAACGCCCGTGTCTGGGACTGTGACTGCTGGGGCTGGCTCACTAACGGGAGGTCTCCAAATTAGCTTTTATTAAAGGATACGTAATAGGAAATGTGGTAATTTAAGGCTTACATATATATCATTAGAACTCAGTAGTAATCACAACAATTGTTTTAGGACTTATACCAGCAAGAGATTTTTTTCATGGAAGAGTGTTTTATCATGGACATAGTTTAGAATTTATGGCTCATGGTGATCATAAAGAGCAGACCAACTTCTCAGTCCATTTTGGTATTGTTAAATTCTCTACAGGCAATGCACCCCTTGTTGTTTGTTTCCAGGGTAAGACCACTTGCACATCTTGCTCTTGGTACCCCACAAGTTTGGGAAATCTACTTAGGATAAGGGCTGGTCTGTGTTAGGTTTCAACAAATACTAGTTTCCCTTCCTTAAATATTTTTTTAGTTTAGTCACCTCCTAAACTTTGTCCTGCAATATATTTATTGTCATGGGCATATAAGGGTGTATTTCCATACATTCACACATTTACATGTATTTATACACATTTACCATTGGACCTTGGGGATACAAAGATGAAAGGCCTGGTAGTCTAAGTTATCTTAATGTATCGTTAAGATAAGGACAAATGCAAGTAACAGAAATACCCCCTAAAAGTGGCTTAAACTGTAAGGACATTTATTGTTGGATTAGCATCCTGTCCAGAGGGATGAGGACCTGGGGAGTTCAGTTGGCAGCTAAACAGTGTCATGAAGGATTCTGATTCTTTTTGTCCTTTGATTCTACCATTCTCAGTTTGTTTGTAATGTCACCCCTCATGGTTATAAAATGGCAGCTGCAGATCCAACCATCATGTTCGCACAGAATAACCTCCCAAGCAGGAAGCAAGGGTGCAGGTGAGGCAGCAAAAGGACTCTCTCTCTCTGAATATCTCTGTATTATCAGGGAGGGGCATCCTTTCACAGAACTCCCTGGTGACTTTTCCCTATATCTAATAGGCTAGGACTGGGTCATTATGTTTCACTGACTCAATCCTGAATAAATCACTCAGGAAGAGAAATGGGGTTGCCATGACTGGTTCCCACCAAGCAATACTGATTATCTGTACCTGTGCACATGGCCACATGAATAAAATCAGTGTTGTGCTAGCAAAGAACAAGTGGTGTATGGCCCTTGGACTAGGCAGTCAATAGTATCTGCATATCTGAAGAAGTTTTGGCCATCAGGAGAACTGTGTGCAAACCCTGTGAGGGCACACTCTATCAGATTACTGTCTCAGTTACTTCATTGTAAATAATAGCCTGTACTTGACCCTATTTATGTCAATGTGACATAAATGTGTTCATACACATTCCTGAGCCAGAGACTCAAACTCTGGGTCAGAGACATTCTAAAGTCTGTCTGATGTCTATAATTTGAGTCAAGCCCCTTTTTGGTTCTTTCGTCTCCTTCAACTTTCAAGTGAGGGGTTTTGGATTTGATGAAGTTGCAGGTTTGTTCTTGGTCAGACGCTGCGTGAAATAGTACACTGGTGCCTAGTGTTTATCAAGGACAGCAGTCTCTACTTTACCACAAGCTCATGGAGATTCAGACAACATTCCCTTAGGGCCCTGATGCCTCTGTGGAGAGCGTCAGAGAAGCCATTTGCCCAGACCACTTAATGACTAATTGAGACCCTCCCCTCTCCGTGGAATGCCAGTTGGTGAAGCAAAAATTTGCTTGCCTCCGAATTATTTCAGTCCAGCTACTATTGATATAACGTAAACATGGAAGAAATCTTCCCAGCTATGTGGAAAATCAGAGGCCTGGATGTGATTCAGACAGCATAGGTTATTGCTGCAATTCAAGTGCTTCACTCCCTCTGAGGCACTCCAGCCATTTAGTGTACGATCCACCCACATAAAACTCCTTGAAGAATGGACAAGTTGAAATTCCCCATAGAGCTGTACCTGTTTTTGTAAGGAGAAAGTTTGCTACAAATCATTGTCTGAGATGTTTATAAGGACATGTCAAGATAAATCCTTTTAGATAGCTAAGAACACTCTGAGGCACTTGAGAGATGAGTTTTCTTCAGGAGACATGAGTGATTCTTAGCACTTTTTCATCTGTTCTCCTAGGTTCTCCCTAGGTTTTCCCAATATAATAAAGCAGGAGAATCAAATACTCCTGGTTAAAATTCTTCCTTTTGACATTTATTATCTGTATGATCCTATGCAAGGCATTAAACCCTCTCCCAGTCTTAGTTCTGCCATCTTTGCCATAGTGATGGAAAAGACAATAGAACAGATTTCCCCAGAGAAGGATTGGTGTCAAAAGACAAGGAGATGTTTCTGGGAAGATGCCTGCCCCTAACTGTGTGGTTTTAGCAAAGGCATTTCCTCTCTGGGTTTAAGGTCTCATGTGTGTCCTGTGAGGAACTGGACCCAGCTCAAGTAACCTGTGATTCTGTGCTACAGTTGTCAAATCAATGATCCCAAGAGAAGGCCGTATGTCAAATAAGAAAGGAACCAGAGAGGGCCTAGAGGCTGAGCTGCACTCAACTAGGCTTAGATACCCTTCTGGGGGGTGACACAAGGTCAATGGCAACATTAGGACCCCTGCTGGACAGCTTCAGGGCCGTCTGGATCAGGGAGTAGCCCTGGCCGTCTCATGGTCCGGCTTTTGAAGATTTCCCCCTAATCACAACCAAGGAGGTGAAAAGTGAAACCCCCAAACAGATAAGGGTTTAGCATCAAGAATATAAGAGAGGGAAGCAGCTGTGGCTCAATCAGTAGGGCTCCCGTTTACCAAATGGGAGGCCCTGGGTTCGGTTCCCGGGGCCTCCTGGTGAAGGCAAGCCCGCCCGCACGGCGTGGTTAGCTGACCCAGCGAGCACAAGCAGCAAGGGGGGGATAAATGAATAAATAAATAAAATCTTTAAAAAAAAGGTTATCAGGTTAGTGATGTACACATGTTAGGAATTCATAAAATAAAATATATTTAAAAAAAAAAAAAAGAATATAAGAGAATGTCTATGAATCAGTAAGAAAAAGGCAAACAACCTTTTGGACCAAAGTGGACCAAAGTTATTAACAACCACTTCACAGAAAAGAGAAACAGAATGATAAGTAAACATAAAAAGTTGTCCCCACAGGAGCCCTGTTTTAGAAGCATAGTGTAGATCTGCTGAGTAAAGAACTGCAGAGTTTCAGCCTCAAAGGCTCTGGTCTTTTCTAATTGCAGTTTTACATCTACTGGCAATTTTCAGCATGCTTGCAAAACGTTCCTTGTAAGTTAGATTTTCTATAGGAGCTAAATGTGTGCAAATCGTTTTTGGGGTATTTATTGCTTTTGTAATCCAAATATCCTTTAAAGAGTTATTTTTAGCCATTAAAATGCATCCTGAATGCACATAAATTTAGGGCATTGGGATAAAATAACTTAAAGAGAAGTACTTATCTCTTATGTGGTAGAAGGTATAGCTCTCATTTCTGTGACTCCTTCTAACATCTCAAAATGACACACAGAGAAATATGCTTAATAGTTGGCAGGAAGGCTTAGTACCTCGGGAAGGAAATCTATTACCATTTCAGGACTTCCATGAAGCTGCTGTCCAAACCACAGTGAGCACGATAAACCATAAATTAAGCTGACCTCCTGCTGATATGCATGGGGCACCATCAGAATCTATTTCCAAATGACGCGAAAGGGACCATGTGGAATCCTCTGACTTCTGGAGCATCAGATTGAATGGGGAACCTGTTTTTTATTATGGTAGGGAATAAAAAAAAAATAATGTTTAACTATTCACTGACTTTAATGGAACACAGATTTGGTTTGTCTTGGAAATGACTGTTCAGCATTATAATTACAATTTGTTTGCATTGTCAGTGAAGGCACACAGTGGACTTGGCTTCCAAACCACAGAGGCAAAGAACAAAGAGGACGAGCACTGAGATAACGTGTGTGTGTACATACACACGTACACACACACATCACTCGCTCATTTGCAATTCATGACCCTTTGGAACTGGGATGTTTTAAAACATTTTTTTCAAAAGGCAACATCCATCCTCTGACAAACTCATAAATCATCTTATTTCTCTGCTGCATAGCAAGAGCAGCAATCTTTGAGTCTCTGTTCATTTGGCAAGTGCATCTCATGCTGAAATAAACCTGCTGTCAAGTTTGACAAGAAGGCCACGTTCCCCAAATGTACGTGCTTTGCAATGTTCATCCAGAGGCGCATCATTTTGGATAATGCCCTCATCAAACATCTCTTGCTCAGCTCCCAAGGCCATCTTTTGGAATTCTGCCAGTGTAGCCTTTCACCACTTTGGAGGGCTTTAAAATTTTTCACCCAATGCTTAAATGTGATAGTCAAATCTGGAAAGAATCCAAATGGGGCAGGGGAAATGAAGCAGATCCCGGCTGATGAGGTTCTGCAAAGCACCATGTGTTAACTCTGGGGCTTTCACTGTTTTCTCTTACAAACTATAATCCTAGGCAGAGTGGATATTGTAGGAGGCATGGGCTGTTGCTGTAAATTATTCAGTGCCCTGTGTTTCATCGACTGGGCCTTTGTTCTCTCTATTCTCTCTCCCTGAAATGTTCATCCTCCTGGTCTTTGCCTGGCTGACTTGCTCTCATCCTTTAGGCCTCAACGGCTTAATTCTGATAGTTATCCTTTGAGTTCACTGCTACCACTACACCTTGTAAGAGATCAAGAAACTGGAGCTCAAAGTGTTCATGTAGTTTGTCAACGGGCTAGTAAATAGTAGAGACAAGATTCAAACCCACAAGTCTGAATTCTGAGCGCGTCTTCTTAAATCATGCATTATGCTACTTAGGTCTTTGATCTAAAAGGGATCTCAAACGAGTGCAGAAGGAAAGTTAGGTGTGTGGAACATACCTTCAGACATATTATTATAGTTCTTACTAATGACCGTCAGAATGGACATGTAGAAGTGAGGCTGTGGGAGCCCAGGAACTTCCAGAAGGAAGCAAACCTTGAGTTGAGATTTGAAGGAATACTAGAGGAGGAAAAGATATTCTCTATAAAAGGAATATCAGACAAAATGGTAAAAGGCTATGGAGTAGCAAGAATTGTGGAGAAAGCTACTCTAAGGAGTTTAGTATTTCTCAAGCATTATGTAATGAAGATAGGAGTCAAAGCTGACGGTGGAGAATCTTGTAGGACTCCGTGTAAGGTATAATATGCCAAGTTACCTTGTCTCCAACTCAGGGGGTAATGCAGAGTGACTGAAAGGTTTTAGGTGGCAGCATGACATGATCAGTCTTGACTTTTAAGAATGTCACTCTGGTTGCCACGAGGAGGATGCACTGGAACGGAGCTAGAGGAGAGGAAGGAAGGCCTTTTAGGAAGGTAATACAACAGACCAGGTAAGAGATGCTGTGATTCTGAAGCAGGGCAGTGATAGTAGACAGGGAGGGGGTATGAGTCTGAGTCATGAAGATTCAGAAGATTCGATCAGGAAGACTTGGATTTGGGAGGTGGAGTGGTTGAAAGGAGAGTTTAGGTGCCCTTCCAGGTTTCTGGCTCATGTTCTCTGGGTGGATGGTGGTGTCATTCATAGGGAGAGGGAGCCGGGGTTTGTGGGGAAAAAAAGGATAAGCTACCTCCATTTGGAACACAATGACTTTAAAGAGCCAGTGGATCCTGAAGGGGCAAGTGTCCCTCAGTCCTGAGGGATGACCAAACTGGGATCATGACTGGGAATTTAAAACCATCGCTGCAAGGAAAGAGTGTAGAGAGAGAAGAAAAGTGTCCTTTGACAGACCCATGCTGCACAACAGAGATTATGGGACGGTAAGAGAGAGGAACCACAGAAGAGCCTTGGATCCCGAACGAGGCTGGATGCAGAAGCCAGGGCCAGGCACACGGCCACCTTGGGAGCCTGCCGCAGTCCTGTCTTCTGAGAAACACGGGTCAGCTCCTCCTTGGGGATGAAAAGAAGTAAACAGAGGGACTTATGGAAATCATTGTAGGCCCATGGTTGATCCAAGGGTGCTGGGGCGAGGTAGTCCAGCAATGGAGGGCATAAAATGTATTCTGAGAAATTAAATTGTCTTCGAAGGAGGAGTGGAAAACTTTTCAATGTTTTTCTTAGCAAAATCCACAGAGTTGGAGTTTCATTTAAATGCCACGAACATTTCAAAAGCAATAACTGTTTATTTTTTTTACAGATCCAGTTCTATGTTTCTATGGCAGTAACTTTCACAAAGTTATGGCCCTTAATTATGGCAGTGTGTCCATTGTTAAACAGAAAGTGAAGCAGGGAGGAAAAGAAGCTTTTCATTTTCACCATTAACCATGCAGAGGTTTGGTTGATGTAATGATTTTCTCGTTAGACTTCCTTTGTGGCTGGCCGTTCCCACGCCCATTGAGATTCAACAACTTTTTAATGCTTGCTTGCTATCTGCCGGGGTCATGCTAGGAAATTCTCTGTATAATATTTCATTTAAATCTCACAGCAGGGCCCGAATGAGGTCAGAGTCATTTTGCCCATTTTACAGGTGGAAAAATATAGGTTGTAAGCGGTGGCGTGTTTTGTTCAGGTTTACCCAGCCAATCGGGGGAGGGCAAGGGTTTGAGCACAGTTGTGCACATGCACACTCCCACACGCGTTTTAAATTCTGAGTCTAGTGGTTTGTTTGCTGTTTTCCTTTTAATACTACTGCTGTTTCTTATTCTAAAATGTGGTTCACATCGTGGTGATTTTTCTAACTGAATAAATCTTTTCTCTTCTTTCTTTAACTCCTGAGCACCCCAATCCCACTGAACAAATGTACAAAAAAAAGGGAATAAGTGAAATTGTAACCTTTATAAAATAATCATTCCTAGATCATCTGTGCAAATTATGTTTGTCTACATATTTAAGTTTTACATACAGTTCCAGTTGCTAGTGTAAGGAAAACTCATTGGGTATGATCTAAAATCATTGATCTCTCTTAACCACTCCCTTGGGCCTGGAGAGTTATGGTGATTTACATCAATTCAGGGGGTTGCTCAGTGTCAGATTATCTCTATGACATACTTCATCTATAAATATGCCCAAATATCTTTGAGGTGAGAAAACAAACCAACTTTAATTAAAATGTAAGGCTTAAAATATGCAGGTTTCCTATTTAGAACAATGGAACTGTTTTGGTAATGGGTGGGGATGATGGTAACACAACATTGTGAATATAATTAACAGTACTGAATTATATACCTAAATGTGGTTAAAAGGGGGAAAGTTTACGCTGTATATAGGGTGACAGAGTAAAAATTTTGAAAATATTTATGGAGCTCCACTACGCAGAGAACCTTAAGTTGAACTCTGGAGTATAGTTAATAGTACGATTATAAAAATGGGCTTTCATCAATTGTAACAAATATTCCACATCAATGCAAGGTGTTAATAATAGGGTAGTGCAGCAGTTTGGCATCCTTTATGAATTCCAAAAATAGATATTGGATTATGTTTGTAAACTGGTCTGTTCCTCTGGGCGTGATTAAATTATGGTTAGGGCTCTGATTGGGCCACATCAGTAGGGCGTTGAGTCCCTGCCCCTTGGTGGCTGGGGACTCACAGATAAAAGACATGGCAAAGGACAGAGTTGGAGTTCTGATGCTGAGTTTTGAGATGGAGCCCAGGAAGTGAACACAGGAGAAGAACATAGAGGAATAGAGATAGCTCTTAGACACAGCAGAAGCCCGGGGGAGACAGAGCCATTTGCTTGATAGTCTACAGCTGGCCTGTGGAGCGAGGCCAAGCCTAGAGAGCCTCATAGTCTACAGCTGACCTTGTGGTGGAACCAGAATTGCTGAGCCCAGAGGAAAATGAGCCCCGGGAAGGAAGGAACCCAGGAAGCCTGAACCCTGGCAAACATCAGCAGCCATCTTGCCCCAACACATGGCAACAGACTTTGGTGAGGGAAGTAACTGGTGCTTTAGGGCCTGGTAACTGTAAGCTTCCACCCCAAATAAATACCCTTTACAAGAGCCAACAGATTTCTGGTATTTTGCATCAGCACCCCTTTGGCTGACTAATGCAGGTAGCATATGGGAATCCTGTATTTTATGCATGATTATTCTATAAACCCACAACTTGTCTAATAAAGAACAAAAAGGCCACTGGTCACAAGCATGACTTCAGTAAGATAGTCCCCTTTTGCTGCTGGAACGAGTCAGCTAATGCAGGCCCACGTTGCTTCAGTGTCTACGTCAACCCAAACACTTGGCTCAGCAAAGTACACATGATAACAGTCACTTTTCTTGTTTTCTTTTATTTCATTTTCCAAGGAAATGGAGTAGGCACTGAGTTTGTATATGGGAAGGAAATTATTGTGTTTTTTGACCAGATTTGTCAGAGCATAAGAGCAGCCAATAAGACTAAAACCGAAGTGAAATTGCTGCACCAAAAAATAATTGTACACACCAAATTTTTGATGAGCACGGTGATTTTTAGAAAATCAAACAATGGCTTCTGGGGAGCATCAGAAGCCCCAGTGCTTGTTCAGATCTCTCCTTCATTTGACAAATGTTTCTTGAGCCCCTCCTCTAAGCTATGCCCTTACTAGACATGGTGGCATGACAAGGAACAAAAGAGACATGGTTTTTGCTGTAGCTCTCACAGATATTAAGCAGGTCATTGTGAATGCCTGCTATGGCCACATGTGCTTTTTATAGAGACATGTACAGTGAGCATGAATCTTAGCAATTGCCAAGATATCTGATGCTTAATCCCTCAGAGGCTCCTCATGGTGAGTAGGAAATCAAGCATTCAGTGGAAGCCTTTCCTTTTTAATTGTTCTTTTAGGGCACAGCTATTCATGGTCCTGCTATAGGGTCTAATAAATAGAGAAGGGAAGAGAGATGGAGCTACAGCACCAAAGCTTGGGTAATTTGGCCTTCCTTAATACATTCAGGGAACCCAGAGGAAATGCAGACTATGATGAAGATACTTAAAAGTCCTCAATCCAGAAATTCTTCCTTGCTCCTTTGGGGCAGGTCCCTGAAATTCCAGCATTAGTGAAAATAATACTGTCTTAGTTTGCCAGGGCTGCTATAACAAAACACCACACCGGTGGGCTTAAACAGCAGGGATTTATCAGCTCACATTTGGAGGCGAGAAGTCCAAAGTCAAGGTTCCGGCAGGCTGTGCCTTCTCCAAAGTCTGTAGCGTTCTGGTGGTGGCTTGCTGGCACTCAGTCGCTGCCTCTGTCACATGGAGTTCTGTCTCTTTCTGTCTCCTCCTGCGGCTTGTACTTTTCTACCCAAATTTCCTTTCCCTTTAAGGACTCCTGTCCTCCCAGATTAAGGCCCATTCTGATTCAATTTGTCCTTATGTTAATAGGATCTTCAATGATCCTATTTACAAATGAGTCGGGGGTTGGAGTGGAGGGAGTGTTAGATTTGAAGATGTGTTTATGGGGAACATGATTCAATTCCCAACAATACTAACTAGAAAAATAATGTAAAAATGGCTAGCCTCTATTGGGTGTCCTATTATACTCCAAGTCCTGTCCCAATTATTCTACAAACATGATGTCATTTAATCCTCAGAACATACCTATAAGGTGAGCATTATCGTCAATGCACCCATGAGGGGAGAATCAGAGATGAGAAGTGGCTGGGTGAGGGTCATGTAACTACTGTGCTTCCCAAATTCATGCTACCCAGCACGCCACTGGCCTCCAAAGCCCATGCCGCAACTACTTTATTTTTCAATCTCTCCACCACGGTTGTTTATGGCCTGGCATTTTTGGCACATTCTCCAGTGGTAACTATTCACTGCTTTCTCCTCTTTCATATTTCAGCTAGCAGACAGGCCGAAGGCATTATGTACATCATCTCCCTTTAGCATCCCCATAACACTGTGACTAGGGCATCATCCCTATTTTGTAGATAAGGAGTCTCAGAGAGTTTTATTAACTCACACATGGCCATGTGGCTTATAAAGATCCCCATGTCCAGGGGATGGAGCTTGTACTTTGAAGTTAGAAAGTTGGCTTCGAACCTCATTTCTGTCTGTAACCACCTGTATTAGTTATCTATTGCTGTGTAACAAATTACCCCCAAACTCAGCAGCTTGAAAAAAGCCCACATGTATTATCTCTTAGTTTCTGTGCATCAAGAATCTGGGAAAGGCTTAGTTGGATCTTCGGGCTCAGGATTTCTCATAAGGCGGCAGTCAAGGTGTTGGCGAGGGTGATGGTCATTATCAAGATTCAGCTAAGGTGGGGCCGACTGTTGAGCTCACTCAGCAGTTGTTGGCAGAATTTAGTTTCCGTGGACTGATGGCCTGGCCGTTAGCCAGAGGCCACCCTCGGTTCCTTGCCAGATGTGTCTGTCCACAGGGCAGCTCAGAACACAGCAGCTTGCTCCATCAAACTTAGCAAAAGGGAGTACAAGCAAGATGGAAGCCACCGTCTTTTATAACTCAATCTTGGAAGTAACGTCCTATCACTCTTGCCATTGTCTATTCATTAGCAGCAAGTCACTAGGTCCAGTCCACACTCAAGGGGAAGAGACTCATACGAGGGCACGAATACTGAGAGATGGGCTCATAGGGGTCATTCAGATACTGCCCACCACACCACCTATCTGAACTGGTCGAGTTTACTCAGCTTCTCTTAGCCTCGGCTTCCCCATATTTAAAGTAGGAATAATGTCCACCTTGTGGGTATTAAATAAAATGGATTAGGTAAAGCCCCTGTCCTATAATAGGTGCTCAGTAAATTATAACTGTTGTTGTTAATATCGTGATAGAGCCAGGATTTGAAGCCAGGAATGTGTGATTCCAATCCCTGCTATCTCCACATCACTTCCTATTCAACACTGTTTTGGCCTGAGATAATCCATCCTGAGATGGGCCCTCATTTTCTAAGATTATTTTGCTTAAAATAGTCCAAGAAGAGTCATCTATCCTTGTGTCACGTGCAAAAGGGAGAATCAGGGTGGATTTGTTTTTTCCTCAACAACTATAAATTTGAGGAAGCCTTTGTATGAGCGGTTTACTTTGTTCAAGTCTTTAGCTAGTCTCAAAAGACATTTTAATGTTAATAGGGCTCCCAGAAGGCTAATATAATTGATACAATACTCTTCCGAAACTGTGCTCAGTACTGCAGTCACCGGGGTGTGTAATATATCTTCCCAATGTCAAAATGCAGAGCAGTTACTGATCTCTGACTTGCTTGACTCTGGCATGGTTCCTTTTGAAGAAGGATCTTAACAGGGAGGCTGACTTTGGGGCCAGGAGAGCAAGCCTTTTGAATGTACTGGAAGTGCTGCAATGCCCTTTATAATGTCTGAACATCATTTGGGGGAATAAAAATGCTAAGAGAATTAATGTGATAAACAAGTGCTGTCCGTGAGCCATTTCAAAACCACGGACTTGGGATTTTAGCAAAACCGCATGGAGTGGGGAAAAACTGTGGGCTTCAGAGTCAGCCAGACAAAGCTGGGTTTGAGCCCAGGTTCTGCCTCTTCTAGGTGGGTGGGACCGTGAGCAAATAATTTAACCTCTCTGACTCTCAGCTACTTCCTATGGAGTAGGGTGATAATCACTCTATCACGTGTTTGCCTGGGTGTCAAGAAGCACACCAAACTCTCATTATGGTTGACTTCAAGCTACCACTTGAAGTCACTGAACATGGAGTTGGGAAGAGATGCATGCAATTGGCTCTTGAGAGTCAGTCTCTCTCTCTCCCTCTCTCTCTGTCTGTCTTTCCCCTATTCTGATTTGTGGCCTTCCTCGGGGTCTATAGCCAGGACTGTGGCTTCTTTTCTAAATAGAAAAGAATAAAGGTGTGCTCCCCCTCCCCTCCAGCCAGCTGAGCAGACCATAGTCTTTCAAGAGTAGGGCTTGGTTAGCAGGAGGCCCGTTCGTCCAAAGAAAAAGGCAATCCCTTCCTCTGGAAAGATGTGGCCCTACGTCAGGGCGTATGGCTTGGCAAGAGGAGCACGGGCTCGATTTCAGTACCTTCTTACCTGTAGGCTGGGTACCCTTGTATAGAATACAATCTTTCCACTTTCTCCAGTGGCCCTGCCTTTTGTGGTTTCCCTTTCCAGTGTGCGGTGCCTTCTCCTTGTCGGCAAAACAACTGCTCATTCATATTCCATACCTCCCAGGAGAAGCAAATGAACTCTCATCCCCCAGTTTTGCTGCTTCACTGAACAAGGAGGAAGGTCAATCTGTCATGGTTTGCTCTCAGTGCTCGCTTTCATGCAGAAATGTGTACAGATGTGAGCCTGTGTATGACTTTCAGTGTTGGAAGGAGGAAATCAGAAAGCATATGTGAACTCTTCCTGATGACAACTTGCCATGTTGAAAAAGGACTTGAATGCAATGTTGAGGGGTTTAGACGTCATCCTGGTTCTCAAGAAGGCTGGGGCAAAAGATAGAAATGTGTCCTGTCAGAGAGGGCATATCTGGCTCATTTAGGTTATAGAGTTTTCCTTCAGATGTTTGACAAGTGTAAGAAGTTAAAAATATTAATCTTTTCCAGAATAATTTCTGCTTTTAGTGTTATGCTTATGAAGGCTGAAATGTCTCCCACCAGCCCCCAACCCTTCCACCCACAGCCGTATGACTATTTGCCTGAATTTTTTCTGGTAGTAGAATACCTAAATTTTAAAAAATGTTTAAATCTATAATCCATCTGAAATTTATTTGGCATATGGTGTTAGATGAAACTATTTTTTCCCCAAAATTGTAAACCAATTATTTTAGTCCTATTTCTTGAATAATATATCTTTCACCCACTTGTATTATGTACTAAATAATTATATACTTTTGGGTCAGTTTCTGATCTGTTATTCTAGTCAATCATATATTTGTCAATTTGAAATTTATCCTAATTTGGTTCTTACTCTTCTTTTTCTGTCATGTTTAACATCAATAGAAGTTTCTCTTTGCTAGCCTTTTAGTTTGTAATGTTTTTGGCTAGAAAAATTTTAGTATAATTGCAGCAAATTATAATACAATCTGTTTGTGATTTTGTTTGGGAAGTTATTGGATTCTTCTATTAATTTAGGAAGCATTGATACCTTTCCAGTATTGAGTCTTTCCATCTAAAAGCAAGAAGTTTTCCGTTTAGTACAGCATTCTTTTATTATTCTACTATTGTCTTTTCCATTTAGGTCCTACATAATTACTGTAATGACTATTTCTAAGTATCATATGTATTTCCTACAATATTAATTTAATTATTTCCCATTGTATATTATATACACATTTATCACATAGATATGTATTATGTATAAGCATTCATATTATATCACTGTAATACATATATGTACTGTACATATATACTATATTCAATAAAGTCATTATTTGTACATTTAATTTATACTCAGAACCTCTTATTCTTTCTAATAGCTGTCAGCTGATATGGGGGAAGGGTTATGGGTAGATGGTTTAGTTTCCTAGGCTGCTCAAAGTAAATACCATGAAATGGGTTGGGTTAAACAATGGGAATTTATTCACTCATAGTTTTGAGGCCAGGAAAAACGTTCAAATCAAGACTATGAACTCTTCCTGAAGACTGGCTTCCAGCTATCTTTGGTCCTCTGTCACATGGCAAGGTACATGGTGGCATCTGCTGGTCTCTCCCTTCTCTTTCAGATTTCGTTGATTTCAGTTTCTTGCTTCTTTAGCTTTCTCTCTCTTTCTCTGAATTTCATTCTCTTATAAAGGACTCTGGTAATAGAATTAAGACCCATCCTGAGGTGGAACACACCTAAACTGAAGTAGGCTCATCAAAACGTCCTACCTACAATGGAGTCACACCCACAGGAATGGATTAAATTTACAAACATATTTTTCTAGGTTACATACAGCTTCAAACCGTCACAATAGACAATGACAATAATTTTATTTCCTTTTCAAGAAGTTTCATGTCTTTTGTTTGTCTTAGGTCATTGGCTTGGTCTTTTGCAATAAGGTTAAAATACAGTTAAATAACAACTGAGGTATCATTTTGTTTTATTAAATTGGCCAAAACTAGAAGCTGGACAGCACCAAGCATGGCAGAAACAGTAGAAATTAGGAAACCTCATGCATAATGGTGGGAATGTAGATTAGCAGACAGACTGGAAAGCAGCATGCCACGCTTAGTCAGATTCTTTATTTTGACCTAGGAATTCCTCCCTTGAGATGCAAGAAGATGGTCATTGCTATCTTAGTTGTGGTGGCATCGAGTTGGAGCAACCAATGGCTGCGTCAGTAGGGGAGAGAATGGAGGTAAAAGCTAATGGATGCATGTCATGGGTTACAATGCAGCAGTTAGAGGCAATGATTTAGTTTTCATATGCCAGCATGAATAGATCTTAAAAACGTAGCTCTGAATTTAAAAAATAAGAAATAGTTGCATAAATTAAAAGCAAATATACATTAAATGACAATACACAGTTTACGAGAATGAATAGGAACAAAAATACATACATTAAATCCAGTGGAGATTTCTTCTTCTGGCCATGATGGGATCACAAGGACTCAATTTACTTTCCTGCCATAAACAACACCTAGAAAATCAGACAAATTTATATGAAAGAATGGCTTTTTAGACATTAGATAATGGCCAGTCTAGCAGAGTGATCCTAACAGGACAACAAAGGTAGTACTATGATAACCCCAACCTATTGCCTGGAGAGTTCTGAGGCCACCATGTAGGGAGGGGAAGCCCAGCAGGGACCACTGGTCTCTCTGAGTTCAGGAGACAGAGTTCGGAGTTCAGGGAGGACAAAGTAGCTAGAATTGCCAGGGGAAAATACCAATGAGGAAAAAGCTGCATACACTCTATACACAAGAGAGGTCCAAATATTTTTGGAGGGTTCTCCTTGAGTCTTCAGGTAAGTACCAATCTGTGCACGTGTGTCTGAAAATTATCCAAGGCTGGGAAGAGATCCAACAGAATGGAGAAGGTGGACCAATTCTGAACTAATACAGGGCTGAAAATAGTCCATGTTCTAACCATTAGAACGGAAAGACCTCCTAACACATAAGACATTGGCTAAAGTTTTCAGAAAGAGTTTATCTTAGTATTGGAGCCAAACTAGCCTGACACGAAAGGCTACTCTGGACGTATAGTCATAGTCACAAAGTTTAAAAGTAAGCCTTGAACATATCAAACTGATTTTAAAAGTAACTTAGTTGTATCCCAGAACAAAGCCCAGCAATATTTAAAGGAATAGAACAAAATGCAGCATGCAAAAATATAAAATTCAAAACTTCTGTTAGCCAATAAAAATTATCAGGTGTACATATAAGCTGGAAATATATGACATAACTAGAAGAAAAATAAATAAATAGAAGCAAACCTATAAATGACAGAGATGATAGAATTTGCAGAAAAGAATGCTAAAAAGAATATTATAAATATATTCAATAAGGGAAAAGAATGCATGAATACAATGAAAAGCAAAATAGAAGCTAGAAAATGACCCGAGTTGAACTTCTCATGTTTGAAAAAATACAGTACCTATTATGAAAAATCCACCAAAACGGAATGATAGCATATTAGATGCTAAACAAGAAAAGATCAGTAAAATTGAAGACATAACAAAAGAAACTATCCAAATTACACCTGTGTTAGATAGCTTGATCTCGTCCCACAGATCATCAATACTCTGTTCAAATTCTTCACTATTTTTTCTCTTTGAGTTGCATTTTGGATAGTTTTTTGAAGGAAAAAAGAGAAAAAAATGATAAACTGGACTTCATCAAAATTCAAAACCATTTGCTCTTCACAAGACAATGTTAATAAAATGAGAATACATGCCACAGACTGGGAGTAAACTATTTACAAAATCTGATAAAGAACTATATCCAAAATATTATAAAGAACATTTACAACTCAAAAATAACAAGATAAACAACCAGATTTTTTAAATGTGCAAGAATTTTGAAGAGACACTTTACCAATGAAGATATATGAATGGCAAATAAGCGCATGAAAAAATATGAAACATTGTTGGTCATTGGAAAGTAAAACCACAATGAGATACCACTACACATTCACCAGACTGGCTAAAATTTAAAAACTAACGATTCCAAATATTGGCAAAACCTGTGGCACAACTGGAGCTCTTATGCATTGTTAAAAAGAATGCAAACTGGTAAAACCCTTTGGAAAATAGTTTGGAATTTTTCAATAATGTTATGGATATTCTTCCCATATGACCCAACAATTCTACAACTAGCTATTTATCCAAGAGAAATGAAAATATATGCCACATGAATTGGACTCAAATGTTCATTGCACCTTTATTTGTAATGGTGAAAATTAAAAACAAAAAAAATGCACATTGATAAGTGAATGAATAAACAAAGTGTGGTTTATCCATGCAAGGAATACTGCTAAGCAATGAAAAGGGATTACCTACAGATACACAGAGCAACTTACATGACTCCCAAAAGCACTATATTAGGTAAAGGAAGCCAGACACAAAACACTTCATACTGTATGAGTCTGAAAAGGCAAAACTGTAATGGGAGAAAGCAGAGCAGTAATTTCCAGGGGCTAGGATAGGGGAATGAGTTGCCTCTACAGGGAAAGGAGTAAATTAAATTAAAATATAATTAAAATGGGCTTTACCTTGATTTTGGTACTACATGAGTGTGCATTTTTACAATTCATTGACTTGTACCTTTAAAGTTGGCAAATTTATTGTGTTTAAATTACTTCTTAATAAAGCTAATTAAAAACAACAACAACAATGGAATGATATCTATGTGGAAGGAGGAGAATGGGACTGGGGAACAGAGATCAAAGAGAACGAATAAGTGAAATTGGAGAGAGGTTAAAATAAAATATCTTTGTCTTGTTTGTGACTTAAGTAGTACTCTAAATGGTGTTTCCATATTAAGCAGGCAGCTCATCTTGAACTCTTCACTTATAATTTAGTATATTGATTCTCTTTTGTTTGATCCAGTTTTTTATTCCCAATACCCAGGAAATGACTCTGGCCTTTATCATCTTTGTTTCCCTTTGTTTCTCTTGCTTTTTCTCCCACTTTCCCATTTTCTTCTGCATGTTTGAAGAGATTTATTTTCTATCTTCCACATCATAGACTAGAATTTATATAATGTTGATTCTGTCCTCACTGATTCTAAAGCAGATTTTGTTTGCTGTTGCATTCTAATTTCCTTATATGATTTTCTTATTTTATCCAGTTCCCAATTATTTATGCCTAATTCTAAACCCACATCGAGAAAACGATTAAGTGGGGGGAGATATTTCCAAATTTGGAACATATATTTGACTGTATTATTGTTTCATCTTTTCACATTTCGCTTCTAGTCCCTTCTCTGCTATGTCCTCCATTATAAATGGAGGTTTTTCATAGGAAATGTGCATGTGCACGTGCACTTTCTGTTATTCATCCTGGAAAGCAAGTGAGTGGGTGACCCTCACTTCCCCCCACTGTTCAAACGGTTCCTGTTAGATCCTTGCCTGCCGTCGGCTGGAGGGCTAGTTGATGTGCTTATTTCCAGTCCATTGATGAAACAGCTGGAGGGGAGGAAAGAGTGGGCTGAAGCCTGGGACCACCTCGCCTCTGTGCTTCTCTGTGCTTGTTTAAACCACTCGTCCAAGGGCCACCTTTCTGTATGTGGTTTCCGCTGTAGTCCTGTTTCTAGCCCAGGTATGATGTGTAGTGATAGGCAGCTCCTGTAGCCTCCTGCCTAGCGGCAATGTCTACCCCTTTGCTAACTTTCTGGTAAAGTTGCTGTGTCAAAACAATGGTAATCACCATGAAAGTTTCTGAATGCAAAGCCTCCTGCAAACCCTGTACCTTTCTTGCCTTTCCAAATTTGGACGTTTTGGTGGGCCTGCATGGATCTCCTTCCACTTATTTGCTTCCTCAGGTGTGGGACTGGCAAGTTGGTTCTCACTGACCTCCTTTCCATTTTTGGTCCCATCTGTGGTACAGAGATGGATTGTTTCCTAGGATGCAACACAACTGCAGCATTTCCCTAAGTGTTGAAAAGCTATCTTATGATAATTTCAGTATGGAGGTTAGGAAGGGAGAAGTTATGTTTTTTTCTCAAGTCACCATCCTATTTAGCTATTTTTGTCTAATAATTAAATTTTAATAGGATATTAAATGTTGTGAGGGAATGAGATATAGAGGTGGACATTTCCGCCCACCACTGAAAACATTTATTTAGGATTTGGAAGGCTTTTGGTGCTTATTAAATTTTGCTCTTTAGGTACCTGTTGGTTCATCTCTCCATAAGATTAGTTCTAGGAGCTCTTTAAATGTTGGCCCTATCATAGCTAAATTGTTCCTATTCTGCTGGACTATGAAAAAACTCAGAGCGATCAAGATTTATTTCGACTGCTTTAAGAAG
Organism: Tolypeutes matacus; assembly: GCA_026826555.1. Classification (NCBI taxonomy): domain Eukaryota; kingdom Metazoa; phylum Chordata; class Mammalia; order Cingulata; family Chlamyphoridae; genus Tolypeutes; species Tolypeutes matacus. The sequence goes on from JAKSZT010054079.1 coordinate 4,916,883, forward strand.
TTTTTGTAGTTGTCCTACATCATTCCTGTGGGAAACAAGCATTGTCCCCCTTCTTGTATTACAAGCAACCCTTATAGCTATGCTTGGAAGGCTGTGCAATATCACCTGTCCTCCAACCCTCTAAACAGCCTTCCAGTCCTATAGAACCATCTCCTTAAAAGAAAGAGGATTTAGGGAAAGTGTACGAAGCTGCAAAATTCTGTGTACACAGACCCATTAGGATGAAAGGTACTGATGTATTTTCTACATCAACTACTATGGCTGTCTCAGTGTGCTTTGAGGAAAACCAATACATTTCCTGGACACAACTGATTAGTAGAAAGATCACTGGGCTTGAGGTAGGCCAGCTTCCTCGGAGATGCCTGGTGGAAGCATTGACCAATGGAGGCATTTCATGATGAGTGGCGGCAAACTGAGTCAATCCTCTTTGGGAGGCAGGGTTATAAGTGCTAGTTTTGCTCGGAAAGGGACAGTCACTTCAGCTCAGACTGCTGTCCCAAAAAAACTGAGAAAACTTTCAAGTTTCTATAAATTCCATTGCCCCTCCAGGTTCAGAAGATTCAGGTGACACTGTGTGGCTCATGATGCAGCTTCTGGTTTATGTCTTTTCCTCAGAGCATCATTGAGTTGGACATAGCTACCAGTAGGTCAAATGTTTTAGTGGTTGAAGAAAGAGATCTTCAAATACCCTTCAAATAGGAGAGCATTGGTCTTTTAAAGAGCAGTCCAATGTAAGTCCTTTATTCCTTCTAAAAAGGAAACCTGAACAAGGGTCCCCACTCCACCCAAATGATCCCACCAAAGAACTCTTTGCTCTCTTGTGATGGGAGAAAAGCAGATCAGGATCTAGCAGCATAAAACCTAGGCAAATGTGTCCTTTGGCTTGTTTCATTGGATTATCCTTCATGGAATCCTCAGTGCTGCCCCTGGTTCAGATGAAGACAGTTTAGAAAGTTGGATGGGGTTTCTGTTGACAGAATTAACTTGGCACTAGATGCTTATTACACACATAAGCATTGGAGGAGCATTTTATGACTAACAGTTGGGTTACATCTGTAAACACTGTTTATCTTTGACATTATTTCCCTTTTTTAAAAAAGGCAATAACAGCAACATTTTCCCTTCTGTCATTTTGGCCTGCACCAAGGGAAGGAGGCTGGTGGAAAAAGGATGAGGAAGGCAGCGATGACAAGATGTGGAGATGCTTTCTTTCCTTATATCTTCCAGTTTTGCTGGTAGAAGGAAAAAAAGTTGACATGATACAGAAGGTCTTGCCTCAGGGAGTTCCACAAGTGAAAATTGATGGATGTTCGCCACCAAATCCCTTGCCTTAAGCTATGCTGTCATGTCACATTTCTGAAAATACAGAATGCACCCTGGATAATATTTTCACATATGTTAATAAATGCAGCTGCCAAGAAAAGCATGCTTTATAAAAAAATTTCATGAGATGTTGAGGGTTATAGCCTTCCTTGACCAGAATTGATGTTTTCAAGGTCTTTCTTGGTTCTGTCAGTGATGTTGTATGGTTTACCTATTCCTCCCACCCCTTACCTTGTCCAGAAATGGAAGTTTGAGAATAATTAAAACCTTATTTTTAATTTTCTAATGATAAATGGTGATGGAGATAATAAACTCACCCCGTTTCATGTGAAAAAGCATGCTTACATACACACAGCAAAACCAAACCAAAGCAAAAACAAAATTAAAGCCAAAATGAAAGGCAATTTTTAAACTATGAAACAAAATCATCTATAACCCATCCCTAACAAAACAATATATTATGATTTTTACTTTCTGGTCTTTGGTTTATATATTTTCCATCAATGCAATCATTTTGAATTCTACTTTCTAAGTTTCATTGAGGAAATTGAGCCAATTTGATAGTCATGATTGTCATTTTTTATATCTACAGAGTAATCAATAGAGAGGATAATCTATACTTTTCCTAAATATTCCGCATTTTGGATAGTTAGGTAGTTTCCAACTTAACCAATCATAGAATTGCTATGATCATCTTTACCCCTTTTTCTTTGTTTTTCTTTTGATTGAATCATTTTTCTAGGACAAATTTTAAGAATATTGGATATTGGTTATTAATATTTTTTACAACTTTTGCCAAATTCCAAAAGACTTTTGCCAAAAGTTACTATGGGTACCATTTCCTTACATCATTATTTACAAATAGCAGGGTTAGGCATTAGGGATTTTGTAAAATTTCCACAATCACACGGAGCAGGTGAAAAAATTCAGGTGGTCAGGAGATGGAAGGGAAAAAGAAGCATCCTGATGATTCTGATGTGGAGGGTCTATGGGTGACCCCTTGAAAAACACTCAGGAACCAATTATGTTTCTCTTTGCATTGTTTCCTGGGAGTAAATAAAATATAGCCCATCTTTATCAGGCAACAGAATTATGTCTTAGTTTTCAAGGATTAACTTTACCTCTGGTTTCATTTTATTTTTCTACTCTTTTCCTTCACTTAAATTTCTTCCATTATTTATGTTTTAATCCATTGTTCTTTATTTATTGTGGTAAAACCATCTTTTGAAATAGATGAAGACTAATTTTTAAAAACAACCCCCTAGGAAAATACACTGATGTTTTAACATGCTCCTTGAATAATTGTTGAATAAATAAATAAATGAAACACTGCTTGCAAGGATCTTGAATGTTAAAAAGAACACTTTTTTCCCATACTCATTTTGCCAAATAAAGTTGGGAAATAAAAATCCTGGCCGGCTAATTTTGGTACTAATTTAAAATTTTATTATAATGCTACTTTATAATTGTGATTTTGCTTCCATAATATTATTTGAACCTCACATCAACCCTATGAGTTGGAAACGGCTGATAGCATTATCTCCATTTCTCAGAAAACTGTGCACATATATCTCTCTACAGTAAAGAAAGGAAAGAGGCCAAGAAAGGAAAAAAAAGGTATAGAGGCCCTTCTATAGATCAGTCTTGTTTCAGGGGCTTTACCTCTGTTAAACTTGGAATTCCATCACCACACTGTGTGGCAGGTATTGTTATCCCTATTTTACCAAAGGGAAATTTCAGAGGCATTAAGTAGGTTGTGGAGAAGCAAGGAGGGGCACCTAGGCCGGTTGTATCTGAAGGCACATGCTACACGCTTTACATTATTTACCCATTTAACCAGTTCAGCCACTATTTGGCATACCTATTACCACTCCTCTTTTACAGATGAAGGAACTGAGGCTCAGAAGATTTCACAACTTGCCTAAGCTCCTGCAGCTTGTAAACAGAGCAGCCAGAATGTTGATCAAATTCTTTGATAAAGAAATCTGTGCTCTGCTCACTATTTCAGTGGAAATACAGAATATAAATATCTGAAGTTGCTTTGATGTCATCTGATATAACAACGATAACAAGCGGCAGCTAATATCTTAAGTGAACATTACGTGTCAAGCATCATGCTAAGCATTATATAAATTTCCCACAGTCACCCTGTAAGGATGGTCCCTTCCCATTTTATAGATGGTAGAACTGAGGCCCAGAGGGGTTAAGTACTTGCCCATGGCTACAAAGTTAGCAAGGGCAGAGCTAATCTTTTGCCCTGAATGTGGATTGTCCTGCACAGCTCTTAAAGCATTCTCCAAGCTCCTGTACCTCCAGAGACAGGAACCTCCAGCTGACGGGACAGACCATCCTGCCTGTTGGAAAATCCGACTGATGTCTGTTTCCCTGAGATCCCACTCGTGGGTCTAGAAGAGTGCCTGGCACATAGCACTATACAGACATTTGTTATATAAATATTTACATTTCTTTTAAAGTCATGATATGTAGGTCTAGTTCTCTTCTCTGCTGGGCCCTTCTGAGCTTGAAGAACTGGAATCCTGTTTCTCTGAGTATCTTCTTTTCCAGACCACATATCTTCATTGCAGCTTTTTTCCAAACATTTCCCACCTGCCATACTTTTCAAGGCCTTCGTTTATTCTAGAATCATCACCATAGAATTGACCTAGAAGCTAATGTTGTCTTCTGATAAACAACAGGAAATCATCCTAAATCTGGAAAACACAGATTCTCAGTTAAGTGACAGACCTAGGTACATCTCCATCTCATGCTTCCCACACCCATTGCCATTCTTGAACTCCTGGAATAGTTCCAGCCAAGAGAATTATTATCACAATAGAGAGAATCCATGGTCTTCGTGGTCAAACAGGCACACTGATGTTATGACTTCTTTTCTTTTTGTGATAAATCCCCAAATTAAGCTTAGTCATCTGTCCACTAAAATTTTTTGGTGCATTTCTTCACATTAAAGTAAAACGCTCTTTATTATTACACATACTATGATAATATATATTACATTATTAAAATAGCTTTCCATATTTATCAAAATTGAAGTTATCCAGAACCGTTTATCAGCAATCTCTCTCTTAAGTAAATCCCATAGAGATATATGTGCACATATATATCAGGATCTACCAACACGGATATTTATATCAGCATTGTTCCAAAAAGCCCCAAACTGGAAACAACCCAAATATTCATCAACAATGAATCAATACATCGATATATACAAAAGGAATTACATAATAGGATAGCATATAGCAATAAAAACAAATGAAAAACAGCTACATGCATGGATGTATCTTAAGAACTTAATGCTGAACAAAAGAAGGCTGACTCAAAAAATACATACTTGAGTCCATTTACCTAAAGTTTTAAAACAGACAAAAAGTGTATTGTCCTAGGAGGTAGAGAAAAGTGGTAAAACAATGACGATAAACATAATGGTTATCATAAGAATCCAGTGATTGTGTGCCTTTGGGGGTGGGAAGTGGAAAGGGTGCCACAATTGGGACCATCACCTTCTCAGGGTGACTGGGAGTGGTTAAATGGGTATTTATTTAATTACACTTTACAAACTCTATGCCTTTAGGCTTAGGCCCTTTTATTAATGTGCATATGTCATATTTCATGATAAAAAAAATCTTTTAAAAAAAGAATTCTAGAAAGGAGCAAAAATAAGTCACCGTGTGCCCACTACTCAAATCCACCAGCGTAAACATTTTGTGTATTTCATCCTAGTCAAGAAAATATACTTCTAGCCCCTCATCTTCTGCCTCACTCCATGGCTTTTGTAAAAGTACAACAGACAGGTGAGGAGGAGAAGAGTGAAGAAATGTTTTCAATTTCCCCTCCGGTATTGGAAGGAGCCAGATAGAATAAACAGTAACATGATGGAGAAAGATGAGTCTAATTAAGCAATTGCCTCTCAGATGCAGATAATGAAATGTTAGACTAGCCATGTACTGCTCTCCCCTGGCCTGGCCTCATTTGGTGAGGTGGTAAACAAACTGCCAAGATGTGGATTTTATTCGAAGCAGTAAGTAGTGGCAGGAATAATAAGCAGTGCCAAAGTGATGTATGCTCATGCTTGTCAGCTTTCGCTGCCCTCTGGGCGGAAGTCGAGAGCATCATTCCCACTGTGCTACGTAAGCTGAGAACTGGGATCACGATGCAAGCGTTGATGGGCTGCACCCAGCTCTCAGCCGTCTCTTTGCCAAGGATTCCAAGCCCTTAAATGATTCCCCAGACGGGCATTTGGTAAGCTCTCTATATGCTCCTTCACTGATTTCCTTATACATCACAAGACATTTTTGCTTTATTTGGATTGCAGCAACGCCTAAATATTTGTCCTTGTTTTCCTAAGAGGCATGGAAACTGGATCAGGCTGAATATGAAGCAAACCAGGCCTGTGTAATTCATCCAGGCTGCTCATTAACATCCTCCTCTTTACTTTGCTCTGGGGCTCATTATTGATCCTTCCCATGGTGAGGAAGACTGGGGCTCAGGCATCAATAGCTTCTAGGTGATACGTGTCCACATGGTCATTACACAAAATCAGGGGGCCCTTTCCACATTTTTGGGTGATTCACAGGCTTGCATGACACGTCTTCCTGATGAATGGATTTGTTCCTTTGAATTAGACAATGACTTCCATGTAGCAAATAAATCAGTGCCTGATTAAATTCTTGCAGGGCAACATTTCACCTAGTACGCACTAGGTGCCAGACCCTGAATTACGTGCCAGAAACCAGAGGAGATTCATGTTGCACCATGGACATGGAATAAATACATGTCAATCAAAAGAGAGAAATGAAGCTTTGGGAGTGTTTGTGGACTTTGAGGAAGAAATTATTAATTCTACTGAGAGGGCAAAGATCAGAAAAAGCTTCACAAGAGACTGACATTTACAGGAAGGATGGAAGATTCATTATAGCGCTGCCAAAGCAATTCAGAAAAAGCAAAACTAGACCATCCTAAGGCATCGTGAGGGAACTAATGATGCAGTGCCCCAAAGAACACTGCTAGTTAAGAAATAAAGAGCAGTGGGTAGCTAGGAGTTCAATTCCATTATCCCAACAAATGATGAAAGACAAAACAAAACAACCAACCAACCAAAAATACCTCTTTTTAAAAATGGAAATAGAACATCATAAATATTCAGCTATGACTTATTTGTATCCTCAGCACCCAGTCTACCTCAATAAAACCCTATTGTTGGAATGAACGAATGATTTCTTGTACAACCTGAAAATACATGCATGTAGAAGATGTGGGAGCAGATGTCATATATAACATGTGGCAGCAAATGCATTGCAGAGAGGACAGACTCTCATTGGTTCTGCTTTTGGAAGTCTGGTGATAATAATAGCTTGGTTTCAGCACCTTTTGTGCAACTTGGAAAAGTACACCCAACCCACCCTAGACATCTGCAGTAGACTTTCATTTATTACTGCCTTTAAAAGAGATCAGGTGAAAAGAAAGGGATACATTAATAGATCTCTGTTCATTTTCTCCCACAATCATCTGCTACTTTAAAAACATCCCCAGGTTCTTAGAGGACCACACTCAAAGAGTAAACCAAAGCTGGGTGCTCAGTTTCCCAGCCATCCTTCCCTCATCCTTTCCTGTTTTCCTTTGACCACTGCACCCAGCCCACACCGTGTTTCTGTACTATGTATGTCGTGGCTAACTGCTTCTGCTGGCTGGCTACCACCTCAGAGGGAGCTCCAGGAGCTTTGACAACCCTGCTGTACCTGAGTAGAATGTGCCGTCTCCTTCCTTGGAGTGGCATCTTGATATCAGAGATCTTGGGACTCGCTTCCCACAATTGCGTAGGGCTAGCTCTCACAGTGCTGCCCTGACTGGGATCAACCCTGTCTCCCTGCTGGGCTGGGTCTCTCGCAGCTGGACTATATACAGCCACACATCCTCCCAGATGGGCCAAATCACCCCGTATCCATTCTTAGCTGCCGCCAAGCAGGCAGCTCGACACGTGGGTATGGAACGTTGAGCACCCCATACTGGCATCAGTGCAGCGTGGGGCAGAATGAGTCACTGCTGGTGACACGTCTTCACTGGGACTTTCCCTGGTGGACCATTACTGTCAGGAGGCTGATCTGGATCTGGGAGGGGAGGACACCTGGGTAGGAAGATGCTGTTTAGGTGAAGGCTGCAATCAGGCGTTGTGAGGTGCCAGGGGCAGTGTAGATGCAGGGTAAAGGATGGAAACACCTACCCACTTACTGGTGTGGGGAGAGGGATGATTGCAATCACCTGCTTCTCTCTGTCCAGGCTCAGGTCATCTCCAACCACGTGGTAGACTTTGTCACTGTTGTAAGTGGAAAAGGCTTTGGTTGGTTGGAGGGAAACCTTGCTCCCAGACCCTGTTCTTACATTGATTACATCCCACCTCTGGACCCGAGTCTCCAAATCTTTGAAATGCCTAGGTTTTGCTGCGTAATGGTCCTTTCAGTGATTACAGCCTGTTAGATTTCCATATGTTTTCAAGGATGTACTTTGGAAGAGAAACAAAGAAGAGTTTGGAAGAAAAGATAGTTCAGAAGCAAAACAAACCCTCAGTGCTTCCCTTTAGAAAGAAAAAAAAAAAAACATTCCAGACACACACTGCACTGGTGGCTTTTTTATCCAGTAACTTCCTGCAATACCTTTTTTCAGTAAAATGCCAATCACTTTGCAGCAAAGCCCTTTGCAAGGAGGCCTTGCTCCATTCAGTGTTTCAGCTTCTTATTAATGAATCCTCTCAGAGATTTTCTATTTTCAAGTTTTTATTTCCTTACCCCTTTCTCAAAAGAAAAGTTGGAAACAAAAATATCACCGTTCATGTAAAAGAATGAGGGGACACTCTATTCCCTTTTGACTTTTGTGACATCGAGGACATTGATTTCAGCAGCTTCCACTTCTACCTCTGTGCAGGCAGCTGCCTGATCTTATCTACCTAGCTACAACCTCTTTCCAGAACCACCTCTCCACCTGGTTATTGGTCTCCGCTTCTTAGATATCTCACTGACTCGACCAGGACAACACTGAACTCCTAAGCCCTGTCCCATACTTCAGTTTTCATTGTCAGTTGATATCTGGAAAAGAACTTTATAGTTTAGAAAACATTTCCACATGCATTCTTCATTTGATTTTCGTTTTAGATAAAGTGAACTGTTTCCATTTTTCAGATGAAGAAATCGAGGCTCAGAACAGTTAAATGCCATGTAACTAAGAAGACAAGTAAAGGTTGTTTCCAGAACATCTCAGCTGCCTTTGCCTGGTCTTACTTGTCTGTTGGAAGTTTTTTGTTGGCTTCCCATTGCCTGCAGAGTAAAGGTCAATCTCCTTTGCTTGGCATTCAAGGACTTTCCCAGTGTCAGTGCCCACTCTGTAAATTAAAATTCCTGCCTTCAGAGCACCTCAGACCAGCCACCATCCCTGATCCTCTTGCTGGATTTTCTTTGCACACCCTGTTCCTTCCTTTACATTTATGCCTGCTGGGATCCTCTCCACCCTTCAAGATAGTTCAAGCACAGGGCCATAATCCTTTATCTAAAGTCCATGGGGCCAGATGTGTTTTGGAGACCACAACATTTTTGGATTTAAGAAAAATAAGAGTGCAGATACTGTATATTACACAATATCCCTGATGGAGGCAGGGCAGCATCCCATAATCACAGGCACTGATGTTTTACAGCAAACCATATGAAGGCGCACACTAAGCGGAATAAATAAAGACACTAAATAGGTCAGGTCTTATTTTGCTGCTGAATGAGTTAAAAGAAGTGACTTTTGGTTTTTAGAGATCTTGGGTTTGGAATCACTAATCAGGGTCCACTGACCTGGGTTACTTGTTTCTGGAAGCCTCCCAAGTGTGGCCTCCTCCTTCCCTGGGCCCTCTCCTTCCCTGCCCCTGAGAATTTATTCTATGTGTTCATTAATTCAGCAATTGACTCTGCAATTATTTATTGCATATTGTTAGATAATGAGGATATGTCATATAAATTAGACTGTCTCCTGTAGCTCCTATTCTAGTGGGGAAAGGAGAGAAGTGAAAAAGCAAACACAGTTAAGTAAGATGTGTCCTAGGGTAGAAGTCCTAGGATGTTGAGCTAATGCTTTGTCCTTAAAGACCATGACAAAAGGAGAATGGACTAGAGGGAGGCAGGTCTGGGGCCAGGGAGGCCAGTCAGGAGATTGGTTATATCAAGGCTGGGGATAGGGGTTTACCTGGAGCGGGGGATGTCTCCAGGACTCTTTCACCCCGTTACAGCATTTGTCCCAGATCACACTGACTTCTGTTTAATTTTACAACTGAATGATCTTTCAAGGTAGGGAAATTGCCTTAATTAATCCATTCAATAAATTTTATTGTACACTTTGATTTCAGGCTTCTAACCTCCAGAACTGTGAGAGAGTACATTTCTGTTGTGTTCAGCCACCAAAGTTTGTGGGACCTTGTTACAGCAGCCCTAGGGGACTAATATACTTGGGAAGTCATTGGAGGGTTTTAAGTCAAGTTCACTTGGCTACTGTGCAGAAAATGGATTGCTAAGGTGACGAGAGTGGAATTAGGAGATGTTGAGATCTACCAGGCGAACCCAGGTCAGTGGCAACTGACAGGGTTAGAACAGAATGTAAGATATTATGGATACATTTCGGACTTGCTTATGGACTAGCTACATGCGACAGAAGAGAAAGAGAGAGAGAGAGAGAGAGAGAGAGAGAGAGAGAAAGGGGCAGAGACAGAGACAGAGTGAAAGAATCAAGACCAGTGCCACAAAGCAAGGATATTGTGGTCATGTCAAGACTTGGCACCTAAGTAGCCCTAAATAAGTGTTTGATGTCCTGAAAGCATGTGTTTGCCTTTATTTAAATATTGTCATCTCTCTGAATAATGACCTAATAACTGCACAGCCTGTGCACCATGCATGCTCATCGGAAGTGTTCTGAGAGCTTTTCCAACAAAATTGCATTCAGAAGTAAATATTTACTTGCACACAGCTCATTTGTGAAATTAAGTCATCTTTATGAGATATGCTCAATTACTTTTGTAACTAGTGAGCAGCAAAATATCTATGGAATTATACAGTTTGAAGCCTTTCTAACCAATTATCTTACTTAGAAAACCTAAACGCAGACCTTTGTAAGTGCAGACACAGACCAAACAAGTTTCTTAGCACCTCAAAAATATCCAGCAAGTCTATGTGCAGCACATGACTGGGTACAATTGGACATCTCTGAAGAGCAGGAGGCCATGACTTGTCCTGTGTCCTTTCCCAGTGGCAAAGCAACTGGAAGAAAGTACGGCAACCTGGAATAAAGTTCGATCGTGCATCTAGCACATTCAAAAAAATATCTGTGGTGTCTGTGTGCAGACCCATTGGGGACAGTGAAAGGAATTAAAAATGGTCTGCCCTGGAGAAATTCCTAGGTGAGCGGAGAAAAAATAATTGCTAATAATTAGGTGTGATAAGTGCAAAAGAGAGATGCACACTCAGGGTACTGCTTATGGGAGCCCAGGAGGGGCAGCCAAATCATGGATGGGTGGGATAAGAGGTGCAGGCAAGCGTCCCAGGGGAGGCTTCCTTGGGGACGGGAGGCACGACCAGAACTTTGAAGGATAGACAGGCATCACCTAGGTGGAAAGAGGTAGAAACAGCACTTTAGAGACAGAGAGATACCCGGGCAAGGCTGAGAGACGAGAAAGAATATAGTGAAGGAATTGTGAGACCCTGTTGTGGCTGGAGCAGAAGGTGTGATGGAGGTGAGGGGTGAGCATAGTAGGAGGTGGCCTGGAGCCAAGTCAGTCTTGCCTGTCATGCCGACGTCATTCCAAGGGCCTACGGGGAGTCAGCAAGCAAAAGGCATGGGCAGATTTGCTTTTTACAGAGCTTTACCTGTTATCAGTGTGGGGGATGGATTGAAGGGGACGGTCCAAAGGCAGGAAGAAAGGGTGGAGGCTGCTGGGCCCAAACTCAGGCAAATAAGGCTCTGGTGGTGGGAAGAGAGAATCCAGAAGTACAATCACCTGCTGGAACTTGCAAGCAGGGGAAGAGGAAGGAGACAAGGATGGCCTAAATTTAGGCTGGGCCCACAGTACTCTGTGTTTTAACGAACAAGGAAACAAGAGGACCATCAAGTGGAATGCTCTCACTTTAAATAATGACAAAGGAAAACAGAATTACATTTCCAGGTCAAGATATTTTAAAATGATCTTTTGTTGCCTCCTTAGCCTTTTGCCTTATCGAGGCATTGAACAAGGAGCCCAAGACCTAAGCCTGCGGTCTGGGGTCAGAGTGGTGTGATGGAAGTATTTTTAGATCAGGCTCATCACCTCTAATGAGATCAATAAGTGCCATTTCCCCCCTCTCGGGGCTGTCTTTTGCTTTTCTGTGAAATGCAGTGTTAAAAAAACAGATCTCAAGACTCTTTGAGTCATAGAATGGAATTTATTCGTTCAAGCCCTCTTTCCTGAGTGTCTACTGTGTTCCATGCACTGTTCTCAGAACTTTATATATTTGAGCTTCTTTTAATCCTCACAACGCCCCTACCAGGCAGATGAGCTATTACTATCCCTGCTTTACAGGTGAGGAAATTAAGGTGAAGTTCAGTGACTTGCCCATGGTCACACTGAAAGTAAGCAGAAAATGTGGGATTCCAACCAGGCAGTCTGTCTCCAGAGCCCTTGTCCTTAGTGACTGTGCTCTACAGTTGCCTTCACTGCTTCAATTTAATTTTCCACTCTTCTCTAGGTGGGCATTTAAGTTTTATGTTTTTTTTTATTTTTATTTTTTTACAAATACTGTAAATGTGCTTCCTTGCTCATATGCACACTTACTTGTGGGCAAGTGTTTCCCACAGACTCTGAATGTCTGAATGGCATTGCTGATTCACAGGATATGTGCTCACTCCTGAGACTACCACACACTGATTTCTGCTGTCATCACATCACCAAAACCTTCATGTTTCCATATCCAATGGAGTATGCCAGCCTTCAATCCGATTTGCCATCCCGGCAGTGTTCCATGCCACTTCTGATCACTTCCTGAAAACCTTTCTTCCTTTACCTCCAGTTGCACCACAATCTCCTAAGTTTTTCCCTCTCCCACCCTTCTTAGTTTCTCTTGGCAGCAACTCTGTATCTTCCTGCCCCTTATATGATGGAGATCCTCAGGACTCAGGTCCAGGCTCTCTTCTCCTTCTACTTGTGCTCCCTAAATAATCTCATTCACATACATGGATTTAAATGTCATTTACCCACTGACAACTCCGAAATTTACATCTCCAGCCCAGACCTCTTTGGAACTCCAGAACTGTATATCAAACTGTCTCTTTGACAGCTCCACTTGGATGTCTCACAGACATCTCAAACTGAACAGATCCCAAACTCTGCCAGATTTTTTCCCTCCTGCAATTTTCTCCACCACAATAAATGGAACCTCCATCCACCCAAAGATTATCTCAGAAATGCCAGAATCTTGGAAATATTGTCTCCCGGAGCTCTATAGAAATATATTACCCATTGATTCTACCTCCCACATATATCCTGACTCCTTCCACTTTTCTCTATCTCCACTGCTAGCACCCAGTCCAGGCCACCACATCTCTCAGGCTGTGGCAATGGTGGGCTACTTGCCTCCCCACTTTCACTCTCCACACAGTATCCTCAGTGATCATTTTAAAATGCAAATCTGACATTGCTCCACCTCTGCTTAAAAGTGTTCAATGGCTTCCCATTTGAAGAAAACTGAAAAACCTTATCCTGTCCCAGAAATCTAGCCCAGTGCTTCTCAACCTTGGTTGTACATTAGTATCACCTGGTAGGGAGGGGCTTTTAAAAAGTTCTTTTGCCTGGTGTCTACTTCCGGCCAATATTTATGATCTCTGCGTGTGGTACATGGGCGCTGATACTTTTAAAAACCTCCCCCTGCTGATTCTTAGGTGAAGACAGAGTTGAGGCCCACCGAGCTACTCTCTGTATAACTTTCCACTTAATCTTAATCACTCCTTGAATAAATACCTTCTGAGCACTCTAGATTCCCTGCAGTTTGTGTCTTAGTGCTTTCAGATACGGCCTGCCTTCTCCTGGAATGCTTTGATCCTGGAATGGCTAAAGCAGAGTCACACTTTCAGTCGAGGCCTCCAAGTTCCTTCCACAGAGAGACCTTCTCGTACCCTCCCCAATCTCGGTTAGCGCCCCTCTCTTTCGCTCTTTTATTTGAGTGTGTCATCTGTCGTGACATGCAATTAATTCTATATTTAGTTGTATGGTGATTTATTTGATGTCAGGCTTCCCCAATAGACTGTGGACTCCTTGAAGGCAGGGGCCAGGTCTGTTTGGCTGACCTCCCCCCCTCAGCACACATCAGGGTCTAGGCCACGGCAAGCACGTTGTGGATACCAGGTTCAAGGAAAAGAGCAATGGGCCCAGGAACAATTAGCTGTGCCATGTACTAGTTCAACTCATCCTGGAAAAAATCACTGATCGCCTCCATCTCAGTTTGTAACATGGGTAATAGTTACTCTCTTGCCCGCTTCAGAGTCATTTGAGATTCAAGTAGGATGGTGGATTGGAATGTGCCACATGCACCATAAGGCATTTGTAGCAGTTTGATATTGTTTATGAATTCCAAAAATAGATATTGGATTATGTTTGTAAACTGGTTTGTCTGAGGTTTCACTTTTACTTGATTAAAAGTAAAATTATGATTAGGGCTTTGATTGGGCCATGTCAGTAGGGTGTTGAGTCCTCATACCTTGGTGGGTGGGGACTCACAGATAAAAGACATGGCAAAGGACAGAGTTGGAGTTTTGATGCTAGAGTTTTGAGCTGGAGCCCGGAAAGTGTGCACACAGAGGAGCAGAGCAGCTGAGTCCAGAGAGAAACGAGTCCCAGTGGGGAGAGACAGAACTTGTTGCCTGACAGTCTACAGCTGGCCTTGTAGAGAGAGCAGGGCAGCTGAGCCCAGACAGAAACAAGCCCCAGGAAGAGAGGAACCCAGGAAGCCTGAACCCTTGCAGACGTCGGCAGCCATCTTTCTCCAACATGTGGCAACAGATTTTGGTGAGAGAAGTAACTTATGCTATATGGCCTGGCAACTGTAAGCTTCTACCCCAAATAAATACCCTTTAGAAAAACCAACTGATTTCTGGTATTTTGCATCAGCAGCCCTTTGGCTGACTAATATAGAATTAAATAAATATTAGTGAAATTTCCAATGTTTTCCAAAAATCCTCAGCTCAATTCATCTGTTAATGAAGTCTGTCATTTTATGGATCAGGAAAATGATTCAGGGAAATCAAACCCTTTGCCTTAGTCCCCAAAGGTGCCAACTTGCAAGGAGAGAGTAACCAGATTCTAGAACAGCCTGTCTCTTATGTTCTCTCTCCTGCCCTTTCTCCTCTTCTCTCCTTCCCTCCTCCTCCTTCCTTGGCTCCCCTTTGTCTCCACTCCCTCCTCCATCTCTCCACAGAATTATTTTAAAAAATTATTTGAGAAGATTTCAGTTTACAGTAAGAAAAATCACGCAGAAAATACATAGTTCCCATATATCACCCCTTTCACACACAGGTCACATAATTACTTTTTAACACCAATAATCCTTAGTTGACCTCATCCTCAAAACTATTATGCACTAGGGGACCATTTTATTCAACCTATTGCTACAGGAAATCATTTAATGGTGCCCAGTGTGATGCTGGGAGCCAAAGCAACTCCCCCAAATGATGGATGGAAACCAGAGAGCCAAGGGAATCTGGCCCCTTCACAGCCCCAAATCATTCAATTATCCATTTCTCAAACTGGAAGAGCAGAGAATGATAAAGCAGTATAAGACTCGATTCGCAAATGGGATTTGTTTTAAGACCCTGACGTGTTTTGATGGGGAGAGCAAGGAAATACAAAAACAACATTCATTCAGTAGACTCTGAGCCTACTTCAGAGCATGTACTGCAAGAAGAGCTAGCATTTTCACCAGCACTTTATAAAGTTTCTATCCTCATTTTCTCATCTGATTTGAACAGCAGTTCTGTGGTTCCCGTTTTATAAAGAGAAAAACTGAACCCCGATGTGCAACGTAAATTTGGAAAGTTGTCTTGATGTACCTTGAAATGTTAAAGCCAACACCTTGGATTTTTCTGTCCACTGGAGCCAGCTCCCAGGCACTAAGAAGGCTCCTGTGGGGCATACAAAGCTGCCAATGGGTTTTGTGAATTGCTCCTTCTGCCTGGGACTCTTCCTGCCACCACCGCGCCCTTCTCCTGGTGGACACCACTTCTTAAGAACTCTTTCCTCTGAGAACTGGGCCTTCTCCAGGGGTCCTCCTCCCAGACCCTCTCCCTCCTCTGTGCTGCCTCCTCTGAGCTTCCAGCTGCTGCCCTTGTCAGTCAGTGCCCTGCCCCTTCCCTCCTCTCCCTGCCAAGAGTAGTTTTTGCATGAGAATGGACCATCCCCCTCACTGGGGCCTGTGGATTCTGATTGTGCTAGATCAGGTCTCTCCTTTGTCTTCCTCTAGCTAGTAAAATTTGAATCTTCTTTAACAATGAAGAATTTTTTTAGTGTAAGTATGTCTCAAATATTGCATGGGATAGACATATACAAAAACTATTTGTGGTTTATCTGGAATTCAGTTTTAACAGGGCATCTTGCTTTGTTTGGTTTAGTTTAGTTAAATATGACAACCCTAACCCCAAGTCTCTCCTTTGGGGAGGGGCCGGGGGAGTCAGTTAGTGGGGAGGGGCTCTGTGGGCTGGCAGCAGCAGGCTGGATTCTGGTCCTAGCTCTTCTGTATACTCACTGTGAGGCCTTGGGAAGTCTTTTCCCATCTGGGTGACAGTTTCCCCATTTGCACAGTGAGGGGCTGAATGAGGTGTTCTCCAAGGACCTTCCTAGCTCTTGTCCTCTAGGGCTTAGTAGAGAGGCCTCTCTTTTCCTTGCTCACTCTATATTGCCCAGACTATAGGAGGGGGCTGTTGTTTAATTATACATCATGCCCCCAGGACTGAAACTTCTGGTGTTGGGGCAGGGGGGAGTTTTGATATCCTGAACTGAAGACCCGACAGCTCCATTTACAAGTGACTTGACCTACATAAGCCCCCTTCTCCATATCTTAGTGCAATTACAGGGTTGACGTAAGCTCCTAGCACATAATATGTGCTTAGTAAACAGTAGCTATTATCATTGATTTTGGATCTCCAAACCTGGTAAGTTTTCTGACTCAGAATTGGCACTCTAAATATTCGATGGAAAAAAAAAATGAAGGGGTCATGGAGAAAATGGTCAAAGATTAACTGGCCATCAGTACTGAGGGAAGCCGGGACTCTTCCTCCTTGTAGAGGATTCCTATATTTTCCCACCTACTTGGCTTCCTAGGAAAGCTGTTGTGCTAAAGTGTGAGAGCAAACCTGCACCTCTGCTCACACAGGTGGGAGTAGCCTGAGGCTTCGTCCAGCCTCGGCTAACCTGCTCAGGGTAATGGATTCTCCGGCACACTTCATCTCACTGCTGTCAGAGCTTGGCTCCAGCACACAAACTCCAGGCTCAGGATGTCTGGCCACTTCCCAGGCAGTTGGAAGCATCCAATGCGTTCTTGGCCACAGCACAAGTTTCATTCCATAATATGTAGATGAAAAGTAGGAAGCATAATTTATTCTTTGAGCAAACTAGGGGCTGATAAATGGGTGTGGTTGGCCCAACTTTCTAATTGAAGTGCCAGCTGCAGAAGATAGATTGAGTCTCGAATCTGAGGGAGCAGGGAGTAAGAGGCTTTCCAGGGAGAAGAAGGGTGGGGAAGGTGAGAAAGATGGGGAGGACTGCCACCCAAGAGTGCAAGGGCCTCAGATATGCTCGTGCATCTTTGCTGCCTGGATGGCACCACCTCTCCATTAATGATAGTTTTAATAGCTAGCATTTATTGATCACTTACTATATGCCAAGCATTGTGCCGAGTAGTTGACAGATTGCAGAATCTCTTCATGACAGCCACTGTCATGGGTATTTGCTAATAGTAGTGCTCCTATTTAGCTGGTATGCCTGGGTGTGACCTTAAGGGGTGGTAAAATGTTGAATGGTTCAAAACCCGTTAATAAATAGCTGCTGATCTGAGCCCCCTGAGTGTCTCCCCATCCCTCTAGCTGCCTCTGCCCCCTCCCCCCCAATGCCAATTGGTAGATATTATCAATTTTGCTGTGGTTGGCTGAAAGATAGCCCCCAAAGATACCCAGGTCCTAACCTGGAACTTGTGAATGTTATGAGGTAAAAGAGCCTTTGCAGGTGTGTTAAGTTTGGGGTCTTGAGATGGGGAAGTAGCCTGGATCATTCAGGTGGGCCCTATATGCAATCACAAGTGTCCATATAAGAGGGAGGCAGAGGGCAATTTGACACAGAAGGCAGACAGCGATGGAAACAGAGAGAAAGATCTGGAGATGGTGGGAGGTGCCACAACCAAAGAATGCAGCTCTAGAAGCTGGAAAGGACAGGAAATGGATTCTCTCCTACAGCTCTGCCACTTCCTTGGTTTTGGCCCAGTGAAACTGACATTTTGGATGTCTAGCCTCCAGAACTGTAAGCAAATAAACATATGTTATTTTAAGTCACCAAGTTTGGGGTAATTTGTTGAAGAACTCATAGGAAATGAATACAATTGTCCTAATAGCAGTCCAGCCAAAGAGACTGAAGCTTGAAGAGTTAAATGATTTGTTCCATGTTTATGGTCTGTGTTTAAATTTAGACTGCCTGACTCTAGAACCCATATCCTTAGTGGTTTAGCTGCCTTCTAATAATGCTTCAAGGAAATTGTCATTGAACTTGTTGTCCACATGAGATCTCTGAGGCTTAGAGAATTACATATCTTTGTTTGAGGTCAGAGCCTGGTCTAAGCAGAGCTGGGATTTGGAACACAGGTGCATCTTGTTCTGATGCATTTTTTATTAAAATAATGGCTGCAACTTGGAAGCATTGTGGATACCCAGCTCTCACCCCATCCACCAGGTGCAGCCTCCCTCCTGTGCTAAAGCCAAGGCTGCAGGCATTCATCTTGGCCAACTGGAGTAAGCTTAGGATGGTAGAAGGAGAAGAAGCCTGGGTCTATCTATTGGGCTCCTCCAGATGCTGCTGGGGGGAGCTGTGAAGGCCAAGGTGGGGAAAGAAAGGGACATGACAGAGGTAAGCCAGGTGAATGCAGCTCTAGAAGAATTGTGGTCTGGATTGGGCACTATCCAGAGAAATCAGTGGGAGGATGCTCCTTGGCTTGCTACAGGCTGAAGCGTGCATACCAGAGAGGGACCCATGGGGCACCCATTAGCCAGGGCTTTGCTGGCCAGTGGTGGGAAATTGGTTCCAGGATCTCCATTCAATCCTGGGTTCTGTGTGAGTCTTCCTCTAGGGCTAGATCAACATGCAGAGGTTCAGGTCAGGCCAAAGACCTGTGAGAGGCTGTGCAGAGAATGAAGTTGTGTTTATGGGCCCAATTAAACTTTTCCTTTTCTTGTACACCCAATTCTCTTGGTCATTTTCTCCAAGTTGCCACATCTGTGAGACAGAATAAGTAACAAAAGATGGAGACAGATCCCTGGGAAGGCAGAGGAAGGAAGAGCTTTATCTAGAAGACATGAGGGAACATTCCCCGAATATTAGACTGAGCCTTAAAAATGAACAGGGCAAGAGAGTTCAGCCCTTCAGCTACCCCATTCTTCTTCATGTCACCCTCACAATTGGTTCAAGGCCTGTCGCACCAAGGTTCAAACTAAGGCTGGAAGTGGAGATGTGGGAAGTCCAGCATGGGCTGCAAGTTTTGGATCATGCTTGAGGAAAAAACTGAATTCAGCTGCAGAGCAACAAGTCATGGTGAATGAGGCTGGGGAGGTGGGCTGGGGCCAGATCGTGATGAGACTTGTCCCCAAGTCAAACACAGCTTCCTCAGCCTTGGCCTTCCTCTTTCTCAGAGGGGTAAAGTGAGGGAGTCTCACATAAACAGCCATGGAGACAAAACACCAGAACTAGCTTTCCCCCTCTCCACACTTTACCTAGACACACTCTAATTTTTTGTCTTGAAAATTCCTGCTTCCCTGTTCTGAAGAGTTGAGAACCTTGCTCACATCCCCCTGCAGTTGTAATAAATTGAAAGGCAGAGGCAAGGGTCAGTAAGATAGATATCATAATAAGACTTTCAAAATGATAAAACCTTGTTGAGGTGTGTGGGTCAGTGTGAGGGCCAATGGGCCTGACTTTGGAGCAGTTAAACTGTAACTGCTAGAAGCCACAATCAGCACTTCGCTCTGTTTGGGGTGGTTGGAGAGAAGTAGAGCAAAGCCCCCAGGCTCAGGGGTTTTGATTAAGATGCCCCCAGGGAAGCATGAAGCAACAACTCTCTATGGTAGATTGAGGTTATGTACCCCAGAATAAATGTGTTCTTAATCTTAGACCCATTCCTGTGGGTATGAATTCATTGTAAATAGGACTTTTGGAAGATAAAAGTTTCAGTTTTTCCTGAATCAATGTGGGTCTGAAGCCATGGGGAGGAACCAGAAGCTGGAAGTCAGTGGGAACCCAGAAGAGAAAAGAGAGGACATCACCATGTAAGGGGAAAGCCAAGGAACCCAAGAATTGCTGGTTGGCCAGAATGCTGCTGACCCGAGGAGGAGGCAAGCCTCTAAAACAATGAGACAATAAATTTCTATTATTTAAGCCAACTCATTGTGTGATATTTGCCATAGCAGCCTGGAAACGAAGACACCCCACAACCAAGGAGCTCCCTGTACCCATGAAGGGAGGAGTCTGCACAGGGGCAGGAGGCCCAAGTGCTCAAGGAAAGTCAGAGGCGTGGAGAATAAGCTTAGTTCTTTGCATGCTGCTGTGTCTACGTGGGAGGGCTTGGGCAGAAGTTGTGTGAAGGGGAGAGGGGCAGCCTTCACTGTCCACATCCAGACTGCAAAGGGCTGTGGAGCCCTAACTAGAGACCAGGGGTGAACGAGAACACTGGAAACAGTCCAGAGACATGGGTGTTTGTTGTTAACTTTTCCATAAACTTGTTGACCTTTTTGTGAGTTCCTTCTCTTTGGGGGCATCTGTTTGTTAATTGGACCAAAAAGAAATATAAGGTCCCTCTAAACTCAGAGCTAAGCTGATGCTCCAGGAAAGAGGGACCTGACTGAAATGTCCCTGGAATTGAGTTAAAGGGAGTTCCTTAGCAGGACATTGGTAGAGCAAAGGCTCACTCCATAATATTTTGCCTGGATGAAGAGAGAGGAAGTAGTCCATCATTGCAGGTTTCTAAGCATCTCACTTCTCACCCTGGCATTAGTCACCACTTTTGGGGTCTGAGAGCAATGCTTGGGGTGATAAACAAAAAACAGTTAGACTCCACAGGCATATCAGGATGGTGACATTTAAGGTGGAAATGATGGTGTCCTTTGGCGTGGGAGGCTCAGGAGGGCTCCCTCCAGGTCCCAGCTCTAATCTGTCTTGGCAGGAGATGGAGGAGGCCAGGATGGCAGAGGGTGGGAGGAAGAAACATGCAGTTGGTGTCTGCACAAGAGGTAGCGTTTGCCAGATTCTGGTGGGCTCCTTGGACTGCTCTCTGTGCCTAACTGAACTCTGGGAGTTTCCCAGAGCTCCATCTGCAGCCCAAAGGTCTTCTTTTTGTACATATTCTCTCCTAGTGCCTTAACCAACTCCTGTAACATGTTGAGGACATCTTCATCTGTGTCTCAACTGCACCAGGCTTGGTTATCCATTCACCTGAAAGAATCTCCGCTTGGATGTTCCTAGAACTTCAAACTCAACATGAAAACCAAACTCAATATCCCCTACTTCTGTCCCCAAACCTGCACATACTTCTGTTTTCCATTCTCAATGAAAGATGCCACTTCAACCTACTCACCCAAGAGAGGACACTGGGAATCATTCTGTTGGACACCCTTCCTCTACCCCTCCCCAACCCAACACTAACTCCTAACAATTCTACCCCCATAACATCTCTCACACCTCCTCCCTCCTTTCCAGCTTCACTATATGGCCCCAACTCAGACTTTGTCCTGGTTCCTAGGATAGGCTCCTAACTAGTTTCCCTGCCTCTAGTCTCACCTGCTCCTACATTTTCCTCTAGACCAGGGGTGGCAAACTTTCTGTAAAAGGACAGATAGTAAATATTTTCAGCGTTTCAGATCCAGTGGTCTCTTTTGCAGTTCTTCAGTTCTGCTATTGTGGTGCTAAAGCAGCCAGAGACAATGATGGATAAGAATGGCTGTGTTCTAATAAAACTTTATTTGTAAAAATAGGCCATAGTCTGCTGAATCCTCCTGTAGACTGGGATCAAGGTGACCTAAAAAGCAATCAAATCATACTCACTCTCTTGGTTAAAAGTCTTCAGTGGCTTCCCATCATTTCCCAGCTCTTCACAAAGCCCAGTGGAATCTGAGCCCTTGCCACCTCTCGCACTGGAGATTGAACTATATTCCATGCATTCTTTGCAGCTCTGTTTTGCATGAAGTTCCCAGAACATGTGGTTCTATTTGTCAAGTCCATGCCATTGCATTCCCTGTCCCC
This sequence comes from Tolypeutes matacus, assembly GCA_026826555.1. NCBI lineage: Eukaryota > Metazoa > Chordata > Mammalia > Cingulata > Chlamyphoridae > Tolypeutes > Tolypeutes matacus. Next base: position 4,938,751 of record JAKSZT010054079.1, read on the forward strand.
TTAGCCTAGAAGGTTGTTTATCATCCTACCATCCTGTTTCTGGGGTGCTGCTCATCTCTGTAGACCCAACCTATGTACCCTCTTTTCTTGACTCTGTTCATTCATCTCTTCATTCAAGCATTCATTTAGCATTTACTTACAAGCCCCTGGGTGAGCAGTTACTATTGGAAAAGGCCTATCCAGAGGTGAAATGGAGGGTGGGACATGGGACATGGGGTTGTTTGGCATTAACTTCACATGGATAAATTGAGGCTTGAGGCATTTTCTCCAAGTGGAGTTACCTATGGGATTAAGAGGAGTCCTTATTTTTAACACTTTTAATTATTTAATCATTAAATAATTGTTTTTAGTAATTTTAAATTGATGTCCCATTGCTGGAGCATACTGTACTATAATTCAGTTTTTGAAAAAATACTGGGGAGGCGGCTGTGGCTCAATCAGTGGGGCTCCCGTTTACCATGTGGGAGGCCTCGGGTTCGGTTCCCGGGGCCTCCTGGTGAAGGTAAAGCCCGCCCGCACGGCGTGGTTGGCTGACCCAGCGAGCGCGAGCAGCAAGGGGGGAATAAATGAATAAATAAATAAAATCTTTAAAAAAAAAAAAAAAATACTGGAATTATCTAGCGACTGACAGGATAAGATTGTACTGTTTTTAAAGCTTTAATTTGTTACATGTTAACATTTGAAATCTAATTTTAAATCACAAATGTTTGTGATCTCTTTCTGGCACTTCATTTTTTAAATTATGTTAGAAACTTAGCAATAAATGACCACGACCCCTCTGGCCTTCTAAGAGGCTGTGAAACAATGGCAGCACAAGGCGGAGAATAGGAGGGAGGTGTGTTGAGCTGCTTTGCCCTAATCTCCATCAGTCTTTCCTCCAAAGCCATGCCAAAGAAACCTAGAATCATCTACACCAGCAACACAGGCTTGCTGTGAAAACGGAGCTTCAGTCTATTCCCCGTCAAAGCAGGTTGCTGGCCCTAAATTACTTCTGGGTAGAAATTCTTCAGGCGTGACTCCCAGAGCCAAACACTGTTCTAGATCCTGGGCAAACAGCAGTCACAGAGAAAGACAAGGCCCCCTCACTCATGACGCCTACATTCCAGCGTAAGTAACGAGAAACAAGCTAGAGGGGTGCTTAACAGGGAAGGAAATTTGATTTTCCAAGGCAACGTGACATAGAAGGACAGATGGAAGTGGGAGAGAAAGACAGGGCCGGGCCATAGGGCATTCCCGCGCAGATAGTGTAGACAGAGGAGGGCTTTCTGAGCGGTTCAGTCTCTTGCTGTGCTCCCACAGCACTTGGTTATCCTCTGAAATAAAGCCTGTCACCTTCCGTGTGTGTGTTTATTTACTCGTCTGTCTCTCCAGTCAACTGCCTGCTCCTCATCAGCAGAAACCCTCGCTGAGTGCACCCTGCATCCCTGGCGCGGGGACACAATGGCAGCTTCATCAGAATTTGCTGAATGAGGACATCTAGCTGCACCTTCCAAAAGCTGCCTGAGTTTCTACCCCCGACCGCAGTAATGTAGGGACACCAAGGCAGCGTCAGGAGAAATCTTGAAGTTAGGCTCCGTGGCAAGCCCACTTCAAAGGCAGATGGCTGCAGTGAGATGGCTAATACATGTGCATTAAATTTACCTTAGACATTAAGGGCAAATTTCTTCCACACAAGGGCCGTTGGGGTTTCGTCTCAGCATCTGAAAAATAGCCCAAGACCTTGAACATACACTAAATGTGGCTGAGTTGAGCTGGTTGTGGTGATATTTCCAGATAAAAATAGCTGCTCAAGGCCTGATCTCATAAGAAAGACAAAGCCTTCTCAGTTCTGATGGGGGATACAATCTTTTTTTAATCCTACTTTTCAAATGATTTTTCCCCATGTATTCTTTATTTTCCAACCATGAAAGGAATACTTGCTTACTAGAGAACATTTGGAAAGTATAGAAAATTTCAAAGACCCTTATCAAACACTTCGGAACATTTCCTTCCAGTCTCTCCTCAGTATAACTCTGGGCTGATAACAGAGTTAGGAATAAGTAGGGGAGGAGAAAATAGCGTCATTTTTATATTTTTATGCAGTGAGCTGTCAAAGTAGCCTTCCAGCAGCTGCATAGACAGCTCTGCCTTTTTGCATAGGTTTTTCCTTTTATCAGGTTATAAAAGCAGTATGTGCTCATTTTGGAGATGGTAAAGAAGAAATGCCTGTCACCCATAATCCCAAGCCCAAGAGATAAACAAACTAATATCCTGGCAGATTTTTCTTCAGTCTGTTTTCTATGCAAATAAACATAGGTGGGATCTCATGGCCAGGTACCTTTACATCCTGTTTTTCATTTTCTCTTAACTTTACAACAAAAACACTCCCCCTTACTTAGAAACCCTTCAGAAATTGATTTTAATAACTATACATCCACATTTTCTGCATGGATCATAATTTATTTAGCAATTTTTAAATCATCCAGCATTTAGTTTTTTTTTAATTTTATTTTAATTTTTCGTATCTGTAATGTTGTGACCACATTTTGGATATAAATTTTTGTCTGAGTTTCAGGTTATCTGTTTAGGAAAATGAGAACCTATCTTTGTATCTCTAACTGTATCTGTATCTATGTCAAAGGTTATCTTTCATCTTTAAAATCTCACCAGGAAGTTTCATTTTGGAAAACTGATTGAGAATATCTACTAAACTAAACACAAGCTTAATCTATGACTCAGCAGTCCTACTCAGAGCTCTATATCCAAGAAAATACACTATATACACCCACAAAAAAGATGTAAAAGAATTGCCATAGCAGCTTCATTCATAGTACTCAAACAAGGAACAATCCAAATCTTCCTCAATAGGAGAATGGACAAAGAGATTGTGGAACATTTATATGATGAAATACTACAAGATAAAAGAAGACTGACGTTTTGATATACACAATAACATGGATGTACCAGAAATAGGTTGAGCAAAAAAAGATCAAGATGCAAAATAGTAAAGAACACATGTTTCCATTTTTATGAAGTGCAAGATCAGATAAAACTAATCAGTGGTGATAGAAATCAGAAGGGTGGTTCTTTCTATGTAGGGACATGTGGTTTTTGACTGGTAAGTGAGCAAGAAAGGATCATTTGCTAGAAATATTTTGAATTTTTATCTGTGTAGTGGTTATGTGGGAGTATTCAAATGTGAAAATTCTATCAAGCTACCACATTCAAGATTAATGGAGTTAATTCCCTTTAATGATATAACTCAATTAGAAGAAAATCCCACTGAGTCTAGGGCATAATCTCATCCTTGGTAGAATTTTAGTCACATGGTGGGCATCCTCTGGGAAGATTTTTGTGGTAGAGCTTTGTAAAATGCTGTAAAGACCATCCTGTTTCCTGTGGCGTCTTACCCCCAGGAGAGTTTGAGCCTTGGCAAAGAGAATGAAGTGGTCAAAATTTTCCTAGGAGGCTCCCATTCCCTTTTATGCTCTGTGCCTTAGAGATACTGACCTTTTGTGGAGAGGCAAGGTCCTCAGGGACAACCTGAGGTACTCCTTCACTGGGTGCACAGGGATGCTGAGGCCTGGGGTGGGGAAGGGACAGTCAGGCCACTCCTTGCTCTCTTCCTCATCCACTGAATGATCATATGCTGAGCATACACCTGGTGCCAGGCCCTGGGCTAGGTACAGAGGGCAGAGGCTTAGTTCCTGCTCTCAAGGAGCAGGACAAAGTCCTGCTTTGACAGTACAAAGTCTCAAGGGAATGAGGGAAGACAGAAAAGACCTCTAATTCAGCCTTTAAGGTCAGGAGGAGGTGGCCCTTCTGATGCTCACTCCCCCACCTTTGATGCCCATGTTCTTCCCTAATAACTTCCCTCCCCACCTATACCTGAAGAGAGAACCCCATGCCTATGGACTTGAATGAATAGGAGTCTTGGATACCAACCCGGCATCAGACTCCAAAATGTTAGACCAGTAATAGACAGACAAGAAATATATGGAAGGGAGGTCCAACCCAACCTTCAAATATCCAAGGCAGAGAAGCTCGCCCTAACCATGGTGGGTTAAATGAAGGGTCTTGGTATGTGTGTGTGATTTGGTCACTCAAGTGTCATACAGTAGAGCCATTTCCAACCAATGATTAGGTTAAAGTTGCATAAAATATTGCATGTCCCCTTTAGGTCACTACTACAGTTGAGTAGTGCTGGATATCACAAGGAGCTTCTGAGGAGTTTTATGAAAGAAGTCTAAGAATGAGGTGCCTTGGGGCTTCTAATGACATTGGTCAAAGGTGCCTCACAGGCACAAGCACAATATAGTTGTGGAATGTGCATGTGTAAATGCCAGGAGGCTCCTATGACATCCCATGCTGCAGGCCAGAGAAGCTCTAGGGTAAGAAGTGAGAGAAGAGCTATACAGCCCAGGGTGAAAGGCAGACTGGTTGTACCTGAGCTAAGCTGGTAGAAGACGGCTCAGAGCTGATGGCTGCAGCAGCAGCAGGAGCAAGTGTTGGCCCCAAAGGGATATTTGTAGTGGCACACAAGAATTATCTATTGCAATCAACCACTGGGACCACTCAGATCCATTCATGTCCTTCATTAAGTTAATCCATCACGAAATCCCCATCAAGGCGGTGGCTGAATGTAATCTTTAAAAAGACACAATACAAGTGGATTAGTGAACAAGCAATAGTCTTCACTGCTGCAGTTGGTCATGAGGCTGCAATTGATGTCCATCATCTCCCACCACCACCCATTACAGATTTCCTTCACCCTTAGCTAAAGGTTCTCAGTTCTTGATTGGTGGGGTGACCCACATTTTCATTCCTGCTGGGCTGGAGTTCTCTGTTACCAGCTATGGTTACTGCCATTGATGTTTCCTGTCATCGTGTGGCTTGGAATCACTGAGAAACACACACTGAATCCTCTAAATTTCAGGCTTGTTTCTTTCTGTCATGCCCTTTGTTGATCAGTAATCCTATTTTTTCATGGTAATCAGAGTCAATTACTCATGTCAAGATAGGAACACTTTTCTTTGCCTGATCCTCAACTAGCAAGTGGAGCCCAAAGCAACCAGGCGGTAGCTGTAGCTTCAAATTCATTATTATGTCTCTTGATGGAAAGTTTCTGCTCCTGGAGACCAAGATCCATAATATAGAAGGATTTGTAGGAAATGGGAAACACAAATTCCCCAAGTTGGTTGGGTCACTGGGAGTGAAGTTGAGAAGGGATAATCCTATCTCCATTTCTTGTTTCCTGGACCCAAATATTCTAGCTATTGTATCTGTATAACAGCCCTTCAACTTTACAGGTTGTTATGCCTTAGCTGGTGCTATAGGTGAGATGTTAACAGGCCATTCCACAAATTCTATTGGACTGGTTGCTTTTGGATGGAGGGAGCCTGGCAAGACCAGTGGGTTTTGTGTTCGAGTACCAATTGTCACATTTCTTTTGCTGCCAAATGGGTCATTTGTTCAAAGACAGGAATGTGTAGGGCACTATGCTGATAGATGAGGCATTTTATAAGTCCTCAGATGGTGGCACTGGCTGGTGACTTGTCTCCTGGATAGCAAAGCTCCCTCCTTCCCTCCCTCTCTCCCTCCCTGCCTCCCTTCCTCCCTCCCTGCCTCCCTCCCTCCTTTCCTTCCTTCCTTGTCATTCTTCCATTGAAAATTCACTGAACACATGCTTCCTGCCAGGCCTTTTGCTGGGGCCTATGGATATGGATACAGAAAGGAAGAAGTCAGGACCCTTGCCCTCAAGAAGCTTACAGTTTTGTTGTTGAATTATAGGAAGAAAAGATGTGATTCCTGTGCCTGATTCTTAGCAACTCCTCAGCCTCTGAGGATCCATAAGCCTTGAGGAAATGGCTTAGTTCACAGATAACATCCTGGCCCAAGCACAGACAGACCACAGGCTGCCAGGACTTCTGGGATAAGAGGCTTTGCCTGGGCCTCTTCAGCCAAGTTCACCTGGGAGTGGAGGGCCTGGCCCTTGAGTTCTATTGAAACATATAGGTCTGTGGGTGGGGGAGGGAGAAAGACGGATGACCCACCAAAGCATGTGCAGACCTTGCATTTCAATCCCAACTCTCCCCTAAATTACTATGTGCCCATTTCTACTCTGGCCTCAGGCATCCTATCTATAAATGCAAAGTATTGTACTAAGATGACCTCTAGGGGCCCTTCTTTAATGGCCTCTGATTCATCAGGGCCGTTTAGCTTCAAATCTTATTTTAAGAGACTAAGAACTGGAGACAAAGCTCCATGTCCTATTCTTTCAGCCTATCATAGTCTTGAAATTTCCCATCTTTTGTCATCTGATGTTACCGCTGACTCTCCAAGTGGGCATCTTCAACAAGTAACTGGGTTCCTAAGAATGCCTGGTTTTCCAAAGATTTGAGGTGGCTGCCAGCATAGCAGGTCACAGAATTCTTTAAAGAACACAGAGATCCAGGGCTTTCTCCCAGCAGGCTCAGATGATCTGGTCTGAGCTCTTGCTACAAATCCTGGCTTCAGGCTGCATTCAAAACACCACAATAGCAAACTTTTTCATGGTATTTTAGAAAGTTTTCTTCTTGCCAAAGCCAGAGAGTACATAAATAAAACAGTGGAATCAGAAGTACACTCTGAAAACCACAGCCGAGGTCTGGGTTAGATCGGACACGAGTTTTATGCTGATCCCAAGGGTCTCCAAAATGCATTATTGCTCTCAGCAGTGTGAGCCACTGTCAACTCTCCCAGTTTCCTGTCCTCGGCCTGTGGAGTGCTCTGATGGCACTTTCTCTCCGGATCTGAGCTGCGGATTAGGATACACTGACTCAGCCAGCTCCTGGTATTTCTCTGTAAGTTCTCTTCTTTTTCTTCAAAACACTTGAATTATATCATTTCAGAACTTGAGTTTTCCTTTTAAACCTTCCTTTTCTGTCCAGCTTACTGACGAGGACACTGAGACCCAGATGCGCCTAAGGAAGTACACTGAGATGTTTGGAGGTATGGGCGAGCAGCCTAGTTTTGGCAGGTGGATCATACTTCTTAGTGCATGCTTTTTTCAATTGATATTCACCTATCTCCTTACCAAAAACTCCCACTTCTGCCCTTGGCCTGATAATCAGCTGGAATAATAAATGGACAACCTTTCAGAACGAATTTCTGGCTTAAAATCTAATGATAAAATTTAATATATATATCAAGTGCTTTCTCTGAGCCAGCCACTTTGTAGGCATATTCTTGTTTTAGCTTGAAAACAACCTGTGAGGTAGGGCTCTTTCTTATATGGAAAAGACCAAGTCATTGCAAAACTAACTTAAGATTGTGCAGGTGCTAAGCTGTAGATATAGAATTCAATCTAGCTCCCTCTGACCTAGGTGCCCATGCGTTTAATCACCCTTGCTAGATCGCCTTCCTTCAGGCTGGAAATGTTATAGGTCACAAACTCTCCCTTAAGCTGAAGATGCCTGAGTTTTCCAGACTGGCATCAAAGGAGTCTTCTAATAGAGTGTGGGTCCTAAACGATAGTTCCTGCTTTCAAAAATCTCTCAAGGTTAAGGGCAGTGCTTCTCAAACTTGAGATGAACAAACGGTTTTTATTTCTTTAGCTTCCAATCAGTCCCATACTGATGTTTTTGTAAACTACAATAAAAATGAATTACTGGAAAAATAAAATGAAGAAAAGGCATACATGATACAAGCCCAAATATTTTGTTATTTGATTCATTACAAAAATTGCTCTGTCAAATAGCTATAAATGTTAGTTTTCAATTTCCGTGCTTATCGCATTGTGGATCCATAACAGGGTGCAGACAGCCATGATCCGTGAATTAGATATTGTGGAGCACTGCCTTAAAGGAGAAGAGACATATGTTGAATTTTGAAGAACAGATGTGAGTTGACATTGTTAATTTGGAATGCCTGGGCATCCATTATTTCCAGCTCTTTTCCTAAGGAAGTAGAATTTGCAGCACATGGCAAATTCCAAGGGCATTAAAATGTGACTGCCAAGAACTGGTGTAGTAGAATTAAAATAGTCGTTGGAGTCAGGCAGATGTGGAGTTGAATTTCAGAAGCTGTGCTTGTTAGCTGGGTGACCTTAAACAATTCAATTCCTCTCTCTGAACCTTATCATCATCCCAAAAAATGAGGCTAGGAAGTCCTGTTTACAGGAATGCTGTTAAGATTGAATGTCACCAAATAGGCAGATCACGTAACACAGTGTCACGCCATTGTAGGCACTCAATCAAAAACGTTAGCCGTTTCTCTTTTCCCTTAGCAGAAATTTGACAGCTTTCAAAAGCTGCCACAATGTACCAGACCACAGAAGAATCTAAAAATGCACCCTCTCATAATTATGGTTTGGTTTGGAAGGAGACTGATTCATCTTTAGCCTTAGCAGCAGCAGGTCCTGGTCTGGAAAGAGGTGACACTGGGTCACTGGACAAGCCCTGGAACTCTGCTTCTTCCCAGTGTGCTCCAGGCTGCTGCCACATTGGGGCCATTCAGCCCCAGCAAAGCAAAATGCTGTTAACATGCCATTTTATTTGAAAAAATCTGGCTTTGGGAGAGCCAAACAAGAGGTCCCTTACAAAGCAAATTCAGTGTTTCGCATTACCCTGGCTTAACTTCAAAAGAATCAAGCACTCTACCAAACACTAGCACTGTCTTTGAAAATTTACAAAATCATGATATCCCAGGGCCTGGAGAAAGTAAGTCATACCCCCATCCTCCCCCACTCTTTTGGGAGGACTGTTTCGGACATAATGTATGGTAGGTATTTGGATTTTGGATCTGGGTTTAAATTCTAAATCCATAATGCCAGCCATGTGACCTTGGGGAATCATACGTAAAATAGGTTTAATCCTATAATTCCAGTGCTCAAAAGGAATGAAGAAGATAATGAATGGGAATCTGTTACACAATTCCCCCTTTTCCATTTTCTCCATTGACCGAGTAGTAAAAGGCAAATGGGTTTGAGGTACAACCAAATGTTTTGGGGCCCATGGCCCAGCGAACAGAGTGTCAGGGATGTTCTGATTCCCATGTTGAATACCAGAGTTACCTCTGAGCAGGTGGAGAATAAATTTTTACTGTTTGGAGGGCATACATCAAAGCCTAGTTCAACTGCCTGCACACTTCTTAGTTTGCAATTCTGAAACGTGAGCACAACTGCCGGGTTTGGCATGCCCGAGCGAGGAAATAATTTGTTCATCGTTCTTTAAAGAGGCTCTGAACGTACACCAATAACAAGGAGCCTGTGTTTATCTGGAATATTTCTCTAAGAAATTTATGGCCTAGCCCAGGCCTGGAAAAAGAGGGATGATGAGTGATGAGGACCACATGGCCCTAGGAATGCAACTCACTTCATGCTCACTACATGTAGGATGTGTTTTCCCTATTTCTTCAGTGGAGAGTTGGACTGGCCTTTAAATATGCTTTCAGGATAGGACATTTATCAGCCTGCCTCCTAGAGGAGGACACGCAAGCAGAGCATGCTCAATAGCACCAGCCTTGGACCAGGGCTCCCTAGAGTTCAGCAAGATGCCTTTACCCTGGTGCCACCCCTGACCAGCAACTCACCCCTCACACAGGTCAGTGATGCCACTGCATGCAGTGCTGTTTTGTCCTTGCCTTGCTGCCCAAAGGAGCTTGTGATTTCTTGGTTGAAACTCGGACAACCGAGCCAAGCTGCCTTAGGCTGCAACATCGTTTTTCTTTGGCTTTGGCCTTAGGACACTTTCCACTCTAGAGGTGGTCTCACAGGCAGCACTCCGCCTTAATTTGCCCATGCCCAGCTTAACTGGCTCAGGTTGAACAGCTATTAAGCTGGTGGGATTGAAGGTAGAGCACCTCTCTTGAAATCCAATCAGTGGATATATTCAGAAGCCTGAATGTGGTTGTAAGAAGATATTTATGGAAAGATGGAAAGGAAGTGTCCCTTGCATTTTTAAATTAACCGTAGGACATGCTTTGAACTCTATTTACGTTGTTGACTGATCTTTAGCTTTTTAAGGGGATGTGGCCCCTGAAAATATGCTCTTAAAATAGTCAAGAGAGAGATAACTTTCCAATTTCTGCACAAAGAGAGGCAAAGTGGCATGGGTAACCAGAAGAGCATATAACTCCGAACACCTTGATATTTAGGTTTTGAATTTATTATGATAATGGCACAACTGGTAAAATATGTACCACTGGAAAGATGCAAAGCAGTCTATGTGGGATACAGGGCTTTCATAACCGTTGCCAAGGATCTGTAGGCAAATTTGCTCACAATAATTCATGCAGTTTTTTATTGCCTTGGAACCTGGGGCAGCTGAGCCAGCAACTGAAACCAAAGTCGTTCTTCAGCAAAGTAGACGTCCTCCTTGGAGGACTGCATGCTTCAAAGGGAGGAGATTGGAGTTTGAACTTAACCTTTTCACAAGTCGAAGGACAAAAAAAGCTGTTCATCTGTAAAGAACTGTGCCCATTTGTATATTTTTGGCAGAGTTCACCTTACTGCTGCTGTGCTGTGAAAACATTTGGGGGCTTTTATTTATTCAGTAATAAGGCTTTGTAGCTGTAATGAGGGGAGATGTTGAGACAAAGGGAAGATAAATTGCGCTGCATGAAAGGTAAAAGAGTCCTCATTAAAAAGAGAGTGGTGGGTGCTGTGTTCGTTTCCCAGGGCTGCCGTAACACACGGGGTGGCTGAAAACCACACACCTTTGTGGTCTCAGTTCTGGAGACCAGAAATTTGAAACCAAGGTGCCAGCAGGGCCGCGCTCTCTCAGAAACAGGTAGGGCAGAATCCTTCCCTGCCCAGGAGAGCTTCTGGCATTTGCTGGCACTCCTTGGCATCCCTTGGCTATTGGCGCATGGTTCTCTCTGTGTCTGCCTCTTCTCCTGCTAAGGCTCCACTCGTTAGGCCCACCCTTAGCCAGCACGACCTCATCTTAACTGGGATGCATCTGCAAAGACCCCGTTTCCAAATGAGGTCACATTCACAGGTACTGGGGGTAAAGACTTCAACATATCTGTTTGGGGATACAAAATTCAACAAGTATTAACTACGCTTTACATCCTCCGGGGATAGAGAACCCAGAAACCTAGAGTCTGGGGCCCTAAGAAACAGCAAAGACTTGAGACGAGACAACTCAGGTCTGCGTAGGTGTGGGCCAGGCAACAAGGAGGCGGGCGGTGGGTAGGGATGGGGCCAGAGAGGCAGGGGAGGACTGGAGGGATGGCTGTGGTTCAGTCAGGTCTCCACACCAGTGCTGGGCAACTCCCCAAGCCTTCTCCATTTTTGCCCCAACTTACATTATCCTGGAAGAGGAAGGAAAAAAAAAAAAAAAAAGGAGACGAAAACCTTGAGCTGATTGAGTTTGTATGTTGAATTGGCCAGGTTTGCTTGAAGAAGCAGTTACATTTGCCAGGAATTTAATTAAGATTCATTAAAATAAGGTGACATCTTAGAGTCAAAGGACTGTGAAATTCATACCCACACTCATGGCATCTGCTGGGTTTTCATCTAAGCTTTGTGATTTCTGTGGTTGTTTTGTTCCCAGGATTTGATAGCATGCTCTGATGGCTGTATGCTCACTCACTCACCTCCTTGTCCTTCTCTGTCACAGCCCCTCGGGTACCCTTTTGTAACTGTCTCGTTACCTGCCTTTCCTTTTGGACTATGAGCTCTGTGAGAGGAGGAACTCTTGAGAGCACATTCACAGTTGCACCTCTAATCCAATACACAGTGGGTGCTGAATAAATGCTTGTTGAATGTATGCCTAAAAGAAAGAGGGGGAAATGGCTAAGACAGCAGGGGCAGTCAGATGGGAGCAAATGAAGGATGCACACTAGGTCCTGGGGAAGAAGGAGACCAGACCAGTGGTTTGGTCAGCACAAAGGGGTCAGAGAAGATGGCGACATGGTTGCGGGATATGAAGACAAGAAAGCTCAAGGCTGGCTGGAGAGAGCAGAGGAGAAGTTTCCACCATTCACTGTCAGCTGGCAAATTGCTGATTCCCTCCCACTGGCTTCCGGGGAGTGGAACAGACTGAGGCAGTGCGAGCTGTTCTTCGTATTTCCTTCTCACTGGAGCTCAGACGTGATGCCACCTCTAACGGCGCTGTCCTCCTAAGCAGCGGCAATGGTTTCTTGTCATTTCAAGTTCTCCTTCAGAATGCTCTACCGGCATGTTAAGCCAGAAGCTCAGGGAAAACCAAAACCCTCTGTCACAAGTCCTAACACTCCACCTGGATTACGTTGCTCCCTCTTCTAACACCTTCAGTGGCCTTCAGGATTTGTATTAAGGAGATGGGGCTTGTTTATGGCAGCTCACACAGTGGTTATGAGGAGGATTTGAGGCCCCTCGACAGACTAAATCTCCTTGGGGGGCTCAGAGCTCCCCCTTCCTTATGGATTCTGTGAGGGAAGAGGAACAAGGGTGGAAGCCATGGGAGACCATTGCTGGGCAGGGCCTGGAGCAGGCTGTGTCATGGAGACAGCCCCTCTCCCGCTGTGCTTCCTGCTCAGCCCTTCTGCGGCTGGACCCTTTATGTCACTATCACTTTATGCGTTAAATATAAAAATCCCAAGAGCAGTGACTTACCACACAATAAATGTTTGCCGCTGTTTGCACAGGTTATTTTCTCTCCTTTCTGTATCTTACTGCTCATGTTTTTGCTACCTTTAATCAAGGTTTCAGTCAACATGCAGCTTGGTAAAGATGCATGTGTGTGGCTGGGTATCCAGGAGGTTGGGTGACAGGATTGCTTCTTGCACAGTGAGTCTGGAGGCAGGTGGGTGTAGAGTGGCTGGTGGGAGGGTCCAAGGTGAGGATCAGGTGATCATGGCACCCCTCTGGGTCAGGGAGGTGTCAGGCAGGTGACGCGAAGATGTTTGAGCATAACGAATGGTGGTTGAACTGGGCTTGATTAATTCTGGGTAGAATTATCTGCCAATCAGCAAAAGATGTATTGACAATGACAGTTTCTCTGCTGAAGTACTAAAGAGGCAGCAGAGAGAAGTGATTTTTAATAATATAAGAATGTTAACCAAATGGCAAAATTTAACAAAAGTGTGAATACAAGCCTGGGAGAACTTTGCCTTCCAGATTTATGAATAAGCTTTACTCATGCCATTGGTCTTAGAGAAAATCCCTTGGAAGTGAGAGGTGTGTGATGATATCAGGCGGGTGGTCTTCCTATAGAGAGACACCCTGCCCACCCACCAGCACAAAGACGGGGCTGAGCATGGCTCCTGGGGATGCTGACAGACTGTGCTGAGTCACTCATACTTGCTCCAAAGCTGCATTCCTGACACACAGTGCTAGGCAGGATGCCTCCCTGCCCCACTGCCCACAGTATAAGTCCAGGCTATTTAGCCTAGCAATGTGTGCCCTTGACAGTCTCTCCAGCTTCATCTTCTATACCCCTCACCCACTCCCATACATGCTACAATCCTGTGCCATGGGGACGCTGGTGGGAACCCAAATACACCATCCTCTTCTCTCCCTCCATGATTATATACATGCCATTCCTGCTACCTGAATTTATTTATTTTTTCCTTTTATATGCTTGCCAAACTCCTACTCATCCTTCAAAACCTAGCTTACATGGTGCTTCCTTTCAGTAGTTTTCTCTGAAACATGGCAGTCCATTATTACCAACCAAAAGAGAATTAAGTATTTTATCTCGTTTGTGTTGTTATTTGGAATATAAACCTGTGATTGCAGTAAAATAGCATGCTTATTTATTTATGTTCTCTTTTAAATTGTGGCTTTCAAAGGCCTTCTCTCATCCATTAAATATGTATTGAGTGCCTACTAAATACCAGGCACTCAAGGCATAGACTATATATTGCTTATCTAAATTGCTCATTGCAACTGCAATATATCTAGAAGTTTCTGGTCCAAACAAGTGCTCCAGAAGTATTTGGTAAGTGAATAAATGAATGCATGAATGAGTGAATCATTTCCCCTAGGCTCTTAAACTTCCCATCCCAGACCTGGTTTGACCTGCCATGAAAATCTGAGCACTCTGAACCCTTAATAAAGACGTTGACTTCCTTCTCTGGGGTTCTCTGCCTGCCTACACTTTTCTGTAAACCAGAGAATTCTATGCAGTTCTCAGGAAAGAACCTCTCTTTGATGGTCACCCAGCCTTTTATAATCTGAAAGCATGTATTCCCGTGGTTCCAGCGGTTGAGATGAAACAGTTGCATCATTAGTCACCAACCCTTTAGGGAGCCGTGGATGAATTGCTTGGTCCAAACCCCACAGTGGGAAGGCTGACCACCCAGACCTTCTGTGTCCTGTTGTAAACCTTGGACCAAAGCTGGAGCAATCTGTTTTTTTTTTTTTTTTTTAAGTACTCTGCACTAATTTCAAAGACAACCTCCAAAATGGGGTTTGAGGAATAACTAGGCAGCCATATAATCACCCTCTCTTCTTTTTAGGAGAGGCATATTACAATCCCATTTGATTTGATGATGAGTAGCTTGGTCCATGTGTTTCCCAGGCCCTTGACTATAATTAGGGCATTTCTACAAAGGGCGACTACAAGTCAGCATCACTTGTTTCATCCCAGTCTACCTGTAAGGAGAAGTCAACATGACTGTCCGAGCCCTGATGTGGTTTCCTTCTGGGGAGTTCAATGACAAGAGCACTTGGCCGTGAGTCAGAATCCTGGGCACCAGCTTTCAGTGCTGCCATTTGCCAGAGGGTGACATTGAGCAAATCATCCATCTCCTCATTTGTAAAACTGGGGCAATGCTTATTTTGCAGGATAATTTTGAGGTTCCAATGAGACAATGAATATAAAGTTCTGCATACATGGAGGTAGCTAATAAATGTGAATTTCCTATGTTTCCTTAATCATATATTCTTTCTAATAAAGCTGTCTTTGGAGCCCCTCCTTGAAAATGACGATGGGACTTGTATGTAGAGTCTACTCCTGGGGTTTGCTAGGAACCACTGGAGAGTCATGCTCTACTTTTCTGCTCTCAGAGCCTCCATCTTCACAATGGAGGCTTTTGGTCTGGCTAAGGCAGTGCTCCAGTTGTTGAAGGTCTTGCTTCTCTCTGCATAGAAACTGACCCAATCTGTCTCAGTCGAGCCTCAAACCCTCACTGGGGTGTTTAAGGGGCCTAATGCACAGCATGCCACTCCCCTGCTCAACTGCAAATGATTTAAGAAGACAGACAGTGTTAGAGCCTGGAAAATCAAAATGCCACGATTGTGGTATTGACGAAGCTAATCTGAAGTGATAACTTAGTGTGAGACCCAAAATGGAAGTTATTGCGCCCTATCCCTCCGTCTGGACTTTATGGCAAGCCACTTAAGGACAAGTCTGGACTTAACAAAGCCGATAAACTTACTCAAGCTGTTGCCTCCTTCCCAGGGGACTACGTAGAGAAGGAAAAAGAAAGAGACCTAATCTGACAATTTTAAGATAATTGAAAGAATTGACTCCATCTAATTGAGCTCCATGTCTGTAGCCCACCAACAAAGTTTGCTCCACCTCCAACGAGTGGAGTGGGGGATGGGGCAAGGGGCCAATAGTGTTGATGGTGACCCACATCCTAGATGACATTGCCTGTGGCCCCTGAACCCCAGCCAAGGCCACGCTGTAGCTGTCCAGGGAGTTGTCCTGCCTTCTTCTTATCCCTCATTGCTATCTGGGTTCTGTTACTGCAGATTTCACATCTAACCCAGCTCCTTGTACAAAAAGGCAATAAGCATCCTGAAACGGTGCATTCTGTCCTGACAGGGCCAGTTTGTCTCTTCCTCTCCATGCAGTTTGCATGGGTTTGTCTCTGAATGGACCTTCAAATATATCTTGGCTCCACCCTCTTGCAGATGGGCCATACTCAGTCTACTGCTTCTCACAGCCCAGAGCTACAGCTGCCCTGCTGCTCCAGGAGGGGAGTTGAGAAGCTGAGCCTGCTGAATTCCCACCAAGACCGTGAGTGCTGGAACCAAAATAAAGACTTTCAGGTCCCACAGGACCTGCTTAAAGTCCTGGGTCAGAAGGACAGGGAAGCTCCTTCTCAAGTGGCAGAGCCCAGCCTCTAATGCCACATCTAGAGATCTTTCACGAAGGCTGCTCTTGGGCATATGACTTTTGTCCCTGTTTAAAACAGAAAAGAAAAAAATCACAAGTCCCTGGGGTGATGAAATGCTGAGCAAAGTAATTTCTTCAGTTATTCAGAATTGTTGTTTTCCAGGAAAAGGAGTCAGCAATTAGAAAAAGAAAGCCAGCTCTTTATATACTGCTTTAAAAACAAAACCTGACATTTTGTATTACTGAAGTGTCAGAATGTGATTATGCTCCTTTTATTTTCCCCAATCCTCATTTCAAGTGGATTGCCAGATTCTAATTAACTTCACATTTCATGAATTTTTTGCAATGTAGAGAATAGAAATCCCTAGAAGACCACAAGTTGTTTTTGCCTTTTGTTTAAGGCTTAACTGAAAGCATCATGTTAAATGTTCTTATTGAAGAGAGGAGATGGTAAATGTGAGTAGAGAGAGGACAGAGCATCTGAGATGGAGAAGGGCTGTGAGTTCAATGATTAGCCCAGGCTCAAGCTCTGCTCCAGTTTGCTCTCTGGGAAAATGACCAGCTCTCAGAGGCATTGTCTGCTTGGTGTGTGCAGAAGGCAGGATTCTGGGCACTGGAGTGGTAAAGGGGCCAGTGCCCCACCTGTGGTATAGAAGCAGCTGCGCTTTAAGGCGCTGCTTCAGGCTTAGACAGTGGCAGGTTCATGATGACCACGATGGACTAGAAATTGGAGGACCATCCCCTTTTGGGGGCCCCAAAGAAGTCTCACAAAATTTTTTTAGGAGGTACTGAGGATTGAACCTGGGACCGCCTACGTGGGAAGCAGGCACTCAACCACTGAGCTACACCCGCTCCCCGGCTCACAGATTTTGATGTGACATTTGGAGGAGAGGGCTTCCTGCCACCCTGGTGGGAGGACAGTTCAGAGTTACATTTATTTAGATTTAAGAGAAGACAGAAAATTGATGCTTCTTGTACAGCTACAGATATAAATTGAGATCCATACTTTTGCATATAAAATAAGTTGTATCCTTAAAAGCATATTTCACTTGGAAGCAGAGGCAGAACACACACACACTTGTGCACACACACACTCTGCCCAAAAAGGGTGGAGAAAAAGCTGAGACTGCTCAAACAAGTCTCTTCTACTCTGGGGAAGGGGGTGAGATGAAATATAAAATCAAAGTGGGTGAGCTATGCCCTAATATTTATGAATGGAGATGGAGTTTATAGAACAGGGTAGAAAATTCATAAAGAGGAAAGAGTCCCTCAAGAGTCATTTTTTACTACCTTAAACCCAGTTGCATTCCTGAAAGGCCCCACATGGATATTTGTGTTGATCAGACAATTTGAATGGTGGCTTTTATGTTTGTGGACTGAGACAAGCCCTTGGTTCCTTTTTGGCAGGATGTCTACACTTGATGGGTCCGGGATGATTCTGCAAAAATGAAATAAAACCAACCAAAATGTTATAAGTTCTGTGTTTACAAAACTATAATAAAGCATTGCATTAAATGCCCTAAAAGGATTTGACTTTAGCTCTTGTATACACCAAGACCTAGCATATACCGAACATGATATGTATAAGTAGAAATTAGGAACTGTAAATGGTAGAGCACAGCCAAAAGATGGCACTACAAGTAGAGACACTGGGCTAGCCATGCTATTAGGTCTAGAAAAAGCAGGGACACAAGCATTAACATATAAAATTAATCATCGAATTCAACAGCCCCATCCCCCCCCCTCCCCAGCAAGGTCCTTAAAACCACAGTTTTCTAGGGAACAGGCCCATGGAGACTGAAATCTGAGACCTGGCTGGGGAGTATTTATAAGGAATCAGGGGGTTAGGCAGAATCTGCAGGGAATGAACACACAGGGAGCTAGAGACAGCTCATAGAGAGGAAACTGGTGTGTCCAGCCAGCCTTCTGGGTTGCAAGCAACAGTGTTCAAATGTCTTGAAAAAAAAAAAAAGATAATTTTTGAAATTCATGGAAGCTTTAAGCAGGAGGTTTAGTGAACAGAAAAGATTCAATGGATGTCTGAAAACCAGGCAGCGACAGCAACCTGACCAGCACCACGATGCCATTACTGCTGGTCGTGGCTGCGCCACGTGGTGTGTGGCTTCCACAACTGCTCAGCATGGCTTTGCACTGAAGGTTGTCACTGCCACTGCTGGATGCTGACATTGGACAGTTCCAACTATTCTTTTCAGCACCTCTTGTTTCTGAGTCCAATTTCCTGGTGGGAATGAATCTTTGGCTCAGCCTAAGTCATGTGACAGTGCCCTGGCTGCCAGGGGGAGAAGCGTGATGCGCTTCTTTACCATCAAGAAAAGGTACAATGGAAAATGCTCTACCCCCGTCCCCCATAGGAAGGAGAGTTGAATCATGGACAACCAAAACGCTTTCATATATAAAACTAACAACTACACAGATTGTGTGTCTTGAGGAGATTCAACGTTCAAATGCTGCAACTAAGTGGACATCTGAAAATATTGGATCAAATGCCACAAAACCAACAAAAAGAGTTATTCAAGTCTCAGTGAAAGTGGTATTTATTTAGTGTTCTAATCAGCTTTTTAAAATGAAAATCAAGATACATGCCTTCTTATATTGATAAATTATAAACTACCTAGCCCATGCCCCCCCCCTTATTTCTTCTCCCCTTTTCTACCTATTCGCTCTTGCAATTTCCAACATATGTGCACTATATGAAGAGCTAGCTGCTGGTCAGTGAAAGTCTCTAGAAAAAAATGAAAAATTAGAATGGAGCAATGACACAGTTTACACTTTTATCATGTGGGTTGGCTCATATATTAATAGATTGCACTAGTTATACTGGTTAAATGAAACACCTGAGATGATAATAAGATATTTTTTTACTGAGTGTTTACTATGTGTCAGATACTTTGCGTCCATTATCTCACTCAATCATCATGGCAATGTGGTTGAAATCGGGATTTTTATCACCATTTTACAAGAGGAATTGAAGATTCCGAGATAATCAGTGACTTTGGCCAAGGTTGCAAAGCCAAGTACTAGGCAGAACTGAGATTTTAACCCCGCCATTGTGACCCAGAAAGTCCTTCCATCATGCTATACCTCCTCCGAGTGTTAGTACATTTGACCTAAGTCAAGTTATGTTAGCTGGTGCTGGCTTCCTGCACAAGCACATTCCTTCAAAGATAAAAGCATCAGCTCTCACGGGTTTCTTGACAGAGAGAATGGGAATCTCAGCTCCAAACTGAAACAGAGGATTGGCTTCTGGTAGCAGAGGTTGGCAGTAAAGGGAAAAGAGAGGGTCTCAGAGTCCAAGAGAGAAGCAAGGGCTGAATGAGACTGCCTAGAAAAGCAATGCCCTATCAGTGTAACTTGGCCAGTGAACTTGTATTTGACCAAAGTTTCCTTCTTCATGGCAGATGGGAACTGATGGGCATTCCAGGATAATATGACAAAATTTGCCTTTTTTTTTTTGATGGTTACATCAGACTGTTCCTGGCTTCTTTTTATGCAAGCATTGACGTTAGAAGTGAAAAAAAAAAAAAAAATAGACATTTTGCAAATCATGACAATTTTGCCTTGGTATTGGATTAAAAAAATACTCAAACTACATTGCAATTAAACTGGAAGTACAAATAAAGTCATGCAAATCAATACGGATTATCTTCTGAAACACCAAATGCTAAAAGCCCTTAGGGTTATAATACTTTGCTTACAGTACTGAAATCTTTTTTTGTTCCAGAGAGAATATATAATATAGTACAAATGTTGAATCTGGTGGAGAAAAGATCATACTGAATATAAAACTAGAATGAGGTGACTCTCTTCACATGTTTTCTTACTGTGAAGATTTATTTATTGAGCAGTCAATAGTATAATCAATACATCAAAAGAAAAAAATCACTGATTATTTTGCCATTTTAATAAATCAAGCATGTAAACTGCTTGTACCTTTTTCATATAGAGACATGGTATATCCAGCTTTCCCCCCCATGCTCTATGTCATAGACATCTTCCATGTGAATATGTAGTGTTTTAAACTATGATTTTATTTCCTGCATCAAATTCAATTGAGAGGCTCTGGCACAACTTACTTAACCAGTTTCCTATTTAGAAACTCTAAAGGTATTCTAATTTTTCAGTATTGTAAAAGGCATTGTGATAAATATAGTTTTACATTTAGTTTCCTCAAATTCATCCCTTACTCATGTAGTGAAATATTTCCTTAAAATATGTTTCCTGGAGTTGAGTCACTTGGTCTAAAGAGATGAACTATTTTGTTGCTCTTGATAGATATTGTAAAATTGCTTTCCAAAAAAGTTTTATCAATTTTGCATAAGCCGACAACCTTGGCAGTCCATGTTCCATGTCATTTAAATCAAAGTTCTTAAGGGAAGATCTCGTTATTTAATTTACGGGTGGTCAAAAACCCACTGCTCAGCTGTTGTGTGAATACTTAGAGACTGACTATGAAATCATAGCAACAAAAACTGGCGATTTCAGAGGCCTTTTGAGTTTGCGCCGTCCCTCTGTGGCAGGTGTTGGGTTGTTACCCACATGCCAGTGCTTCGGGGACACAAATGAGTGGAATATGTTTATCAAACCTGTCAGTCAGAGGTCCCTTAAGACTGGGCCACAAAATGCCGACCAAGCTGGAATGCACAGGCCTGGCTCTTTGCCTGCCGTCCCCTGCAAGGCTTGGGAGCCCATGAAAGGAGTGTCATCGCCTGGGTATGCTACAGAGCCATTCTGGGTTCCAGAACTTTGCTTGGACACCTGGAATTCAAATTTCCACCACTGCTGAACTGGAATAAACAACTGTACCTCAGGGCTGCCTTCTACTATTACATTCTCTGTATGTGTTGTTTGTAGTGTGGAAATGTATTCCATCTAGAGTGCATTGGACATACAAGTTGCCAGGGCATTGGAAACCATCTAGTCCAATGACTTGAAGTGGAGGAAACTGAGGCTCAGTGAGCAGGAGCTGGGAAAGTCGGGATTTCCTGATTCCCAGCATGGTGGTGGTGCCCACTGGCTTCAGGTGTCATTTTTGTGATGAAATGTCTTGTGTAAAAGCTGACTTGGGACTATCTTGCTAAATTAACCTATTAGTGGACTCTTCCTTGTTACTGGTGGTTGCTACTAGTGTGTAAGGCAATAATTGTATCATCTGCACTGAGAAAATGTAGGCATTCATCTCAGAATTTTTGTTTAGCCCAATCAAGATACTAAGTAGCGTTTACTTAATGCTCCCCACATGGCAGACTCTGTTCCCAGCAATTTGCAAGAATTAACTCATTTATTCCAACACTTTTCTAAAGTACATTTTTTCATCATCCTCATTTTACAGAGAGGTAAACTGAGAGTAGTTTCTTAAATAGCATATTAAACCGTATAAACGAAGTTATGATGTTGTAATAACAAACAAGCCCCAAAGCTCACTGACTTATTGCAATAAAGTTTTATTTTCCTCTCATGTTATATGTGTGTTGTAGGCCAATGTCAGTTCTTTTCACAGGGACCCAGTTTGAAGGAGTAGCTCTTCTCTGTAATCCTGCTGGGGTCCTGGCAGAAGAAATATTGTGAAGGTAGACATGCAACACCTCTCTCTTAAAACTAATATTTGGAAAGTGGAACCCATTCTATTTCCTCTCAATTTCATTGGTCAAAGCAAACAACATGGTCAAATCTGACATTACACTCTTACAAGGAAGGCCAGTTAATATATTGAACAAATAAATTCTACCACTGAGAGTGAGTTACTCAGGATCTCCATATCAAGTAAATTTTGGAGGTGGGATTTGAACTCAGACAATCTGATTTCAGAGCCAACACAGTGAACTTATCTGTTCCATTCTCTCAATGATTAGAAGCTGGAAAATGTCCTTAGAACCTCAGTTGAACCTTGGAATCTATTCTTTTGCCCTAGTGACAAATGCTATTGTGAGTGTTAAACATGCATTCATATTTGTCAGGCCAATGATTTCCCAACATTCACTGAATTCTTCCTCTAGCACTTTCTAGCACATTTCTCTATTAGTTTGTGTGATGTTAGGCTAATGTGTCAACTCGGCCAGGTAATTGTGTCCAGGTGTTAGGTCCAGCAAGCACTGGGCTAATTGTAATACAGGAACATTTATGGACTTTGATCACCAGTGAGTTTACTGCGTGGATGTCTGATTACATCTGCATCAATCAGGGAGATTGCATCAGCAATGGGTGACGCTTTTATCCAATCAGTTGAATGCCTTAAAAGGGGAAGAGATTTCAACATTCAGAGAGAATTTCCCAGCTCGTCTTTGGACAGCCAACTTCTCCCAGAAACTCATCAAGGACCCTTCATCAGACTTTCATCGGAGCCCCTGGCTTGCAGCCTGCCTGTGGAACCTGGACTTGTACATTTCCATGGTCGCGTGAGAGACTCATAAAATCTCATATTATTGACAGATATTTCCTGTTGATTCTGTTTCCTGAGAGAACCCTGACTAATACAGTTTGCATGCCATTTCTGTCTGGATGAAAGAGAAGATCTTTACAGTTATTGAAAATATCACATATGATTTCGCTCCTCTGCATGAAAACATCTTTAAAGACCTCAGAGATGCTCAGGGCAGTTGGGGCCTCAGAGGATGGCAAGGCCCCCACCCATACTGGGGAATGTACTTGGGTTCCTCCCAGGAGGTCATGCAGCCTCTCAGGTGCATCTCTCAGCACCCCAGGAAGTCTGCTCCATTTATGGAGCGCTCTGGCTGCTGGAAAGTTCCAGCTTGAGTTCAGTCTTCTTTCACCAGCTTTCATTCTTGGGACTACATTTCAGGATGAATGTAATATAATACATGCTCACACACACACACAAATCACAGCTTTTTATTTTTCCATGGTTCCCTAAGTCTTCTCTTCTGTAGCCTCAAAAGACCCAGTTTCTTCCAAAAATGATATGATTTTGTGTTTCAAAGCATCCCATTTGCCATTTCTGAAGATGCTCGGGCATATCTTTAATAAAAATAGGGTTTGCATAATGTTTTTATTTAGTATTTATACTCCTGGAGTTATGACTCCCATAATAGGAGTGTGTTTTCAATTTAATAAGATATCATGATCTTTTCTGCAATGAATTAAATTTATTTAGCAATTCCCACTGATATAAATCAAGTTTGATAATTTGAACACCCTGAGGTGCTGAGAGGCCAGGTAACAATATCACTAAAGTCTTTAATTCATGCTCCAGATATTATTATGGGATAGAGAATACCTTATTCTTTTGATAAGTACGATGGTTCTGCTTTGGTGCTTGCTGTTTGCATTAAAAAAAGAGACTGGTTTGAATTCAATTATAGGATATATGCACATGTATAGATATAATTTCTTTTCAGTAAATATTTGACAAAATTCTCTTTTAAAATTAGCCTTTTTCCATTTTATATCTTCCCATAACCTGCAGAACTGTGTGGGAGAGAGTGTAGACTACAATGTGAACTATGGTCCATGCTCAGTGGCAAAGCCCCAGAATGCGTTTATCAATTGCAATGAATGTGCCACACTAATGAAGGATGTTGTTTATGTGGGAGGGTGTGCGGGTTGTGGGGAGCCGGGCTTATGGGAATCCCTATATTTTTGGGGTAACATTTATGTAATCTAAGTATCTTTTTAAAAATTTTAAAAATATATTAAATAAATAAAAAGCCAGAAAACTGTAAACAAACAAACAAATAAATTAGCCTTTTAATGTTGAGGGACTTTTTGATCATAGACTTTAAAATACTATTAAAATACTATTCCTCTCCTCTGGGTGGAGGAAGAGCTATGTCTTTCTTCTTCATCACTGAACCCCAGTGGTTGGTGTAACGCCTGGCACGTAGGAGAAGCCCCGTAAATATTTGCTGAGCTAAAACAAAGAAAGCCAGGAGGCCGCTAGCGCAGTGGCCACACATGGGGCTGCGTTTTGCCCACAGCCAAAGGCCTGGGTTAGGAGGTCAGCCAGCTGGTGCCTTAGTTTCCGAGGGCTGCGTAGCAAGGTACCACAGACCGGGGGCTTAGGACGACAGACAATGACTGTCTCAGTTCTGGGGGCCAGAACCCAAACTCAAGGTGCGGGCAGGCCCTGCTCCTCGAGTCTGCAGGGACGAATACAGGCGTCTGTCCCGGCCTCTGGCGGTGGCCTGGCGGCAATCCACGGCGTCCTTTGCCGCAGTCACCTGGCGCTGTCCCCTCTGCATGCCTACTTCTCCCCCCTTCTTGTAAGGTCACCAGTTACGCTGGACGCGGGTCCACCCTTCTCCAGAACGTGGGGCGAGGGGCCGGGGGCCCACTGAGCACGAGGCCCGAGCAGAGTCCTCCAGCCCCCCAGCCTGCTTGCTCCAGGGGGACCGGCCCTGCGGAGGGCGCTCGCGTGGGCCCCGAGGCCGTCGGGCAGCCGGAAGCGCCGACCCGCTTTACCAGGCGGTTTTGCCCCCACAGCCGTGGACCATCTCGTGTTGGTTGATTGAGGGGAGGAAAAACAGAACGTTGGTTACAGTTTTAAAGTGTTGCGAGTCCTGGGGAAGCAAAGCTTCGCTCCAGCCACCGAGATGATGCCTAACGAGGCAGCTCGCGTACTTTCCAGGCCCTTTTCCAGCTGGTAAGTGGATATTTCTGTGCTGCACGTGGTTGCCGGTGAGAGCGCAGCCCAGGGAAGAGGACAGTTTGTTCCAGCGGCGTTTTCAGGCCTGTGCCAACATGCCTTTGAATCCTCTTACTTCCGGAGTGATGCACTTCCATTTCCTCTTTTGCCAAGTAGGGGAAATAGCAATCCCTAGTTATCATCCTGGGTAAATATTGTAAGGACAAATATTTTGAATGAGATGGAGAAGGAGCAACCCTGTGGATGGAGAGTTCCTGGAGGGCAGACCCTGCAGCTTCTACAATGGTGACTGACAGAGAGGGGGCGCTCGGCATACTGAATGAGTAGGTCCTCCAAGAGTAATTCTGTTTATTCAAAAATGTTGTATAGGCTTTCTAATCTGGTAAGCCATAGAACAGGCATTGTCTGCCTTAAAGTAGCAAGACTATCAGCAACTGGGCTCATTTTTTTTCTCGATTTACCTTGACATGGGAAACCCTGCTTATGGCTCTGTATGAACTCCAGTGTGCCTTCTTGAATTGCATTTCTGGAAATGTAGTTTCAGAACATAAGTATTTGAATTTTCTTCAGTTCCAGCAGAGGCCATTATCCTAAATATTGCAACGTGCAGAGATAAATGAGTGGGATTAAAGCAGGAAAAACACTTAAAACTATGAACAGATTTTTCCTTATATCATTTTTTAACCCCATTAGGAAATCTTGGATTCTGTTTTTAACATTGAGTTTCCATACCCCCTTTTTAAATTTGCGTGTGTGTGCACACGCCAGTGTGTATGAGAATATCAGAGTGTCTACGTGTGACTGTGCCCTCCTGCAACACTGGAATGGACATTGGGTCTGTGCTGATAAGCATGGGTACATTTCCCCTTTGGATGTGCTGCTGTGTGTGTCAATGCCAAGTCTGAGGGAAGGAGCTCTTAGATCCCACAACAGCCACATGCCTATCAGGAGGGAACTTTCTTAAGTTTTTCAACACAGGCATTTACAGAATTAAAGGGTGCAGGCACCAGGATAACCGCGAATCCTGCATGCACTATTCTGGGACTCCCCCAAAGACCTTTAATTTAATATTGTATTTAAAGACAAAGCTTGACCTTGTGCAGTAGTGTCTGAGAATGCCCCTCTGTTCCGTGGCCTTGGAAGACAAACCAGCACCTGGAGGGATCCACTGACATCCCCTGAACCTTGGTTGAATGATACATTTTGCAAGAGATTTTTTGTTTGTTTGTTTTCCTCTCGGCTCACTTTGGCCCAGACTCAAGACAAACTTTGCTGCCTTTCTGCCTGCTGTGCTTAATTTTCTGTGGTACCTAAAATGCTGGATTTGTAGCCTTTTTCGTTTGGCTGCGGTTTGGCTGCTCCTTTCCAATTGAACGTTTAAGTTTCCTCTGTGTGCAGGACTCAGAAGTGTTTCACTTGGGAGTTTAAGTTACATGATTTTAATTATTCACATCATCTAAACTTGGCTTTGAAATCAACCATATCAGGCATGACAATTCACCCAATACTGAAATGGAGTAAAGAAAGCAGAGATGAGGAGGCATTTGCTGCCAAACCACCCCATTGAGTGCTCATATGTTATGGAGGGGGCTGAGGAGGAGGGGGATCAAGAAGCAAAGAGAACCAACTTTTATGAAGGATTTAAAATGAGAGAAGCACTGGGTTTGAGGTACATTGCACTTTTTTCATCCCAAGAATCCTTTTAGAGGTGGGGGTTTCCCCTAAGTATTTTTCTGTTCCTGCTTGCCTATCCACAAATTCGATTTCTGGTGTGGATGCTGTAGCTGCAGTGGGATGAATAAAAATGGTTTATTTAAAACTCTGGGTTACTTTGAAGGCTCTGTTACCCAGAAGTCTCTGTGAGTGTTTTCTGTTGCCACCGCTAACAAATACCTCGCTGGTTTTAAGTAATGAGGTTAAAACCTGCCAGCTCTTTTTTTTTTTTTTTTTGGCCACCCATATTTTATTGGTCATCTATTTCCTGCCCACCATGAGTAAGTTCTTTCTATAACGAGGCATCAATCTAAAGATTCCACACCATCAGCTACATAAAGCTCCCATAAATACATTCATCTAAAACTATAATACTTAGGAGTGAAGAAGCTCCTCTAGTCCCTGAACGGTCAAAATGGTTTCCATTTCTATGAGTCATAAGCATTTTAGAACTCCCTTTTAATGACGCCATATATTAGGTTGTTACAAATACTGAGCTCATTTGGAAGGAGTAGTAGAAGCATACAAACTACTTTTCTGATTATATAGGTCATATGTGTAAAAATATCGGAAAGAGGATACAATAGAAAGTAAAACCCATACATGACCTAACTAACCCAAAATAACTCTACTAATATTTTAGTGTATCCTTGTTCCTTTTCTTTTTGTTCTCTCTTCTTTTCTTCTCTTCTTTCCTTCCCACACATTTTTTAAAAATGTAATATAATCAGTGACTTGGACAAGAATGATTTTGGGGATATTATCATAAAGTAAATTTATTTCATCTCTTCCAATGTCACTTTCAAATGTACTGAGAAAGGATAACTTTTCCTCGTGGCCTAAATGAAACCTGGGCAGTTCCATGACTTTTCTGATCACTCCTAAGTAATAAGAGATCTGTTGGTCACTTTCTAAACAAACATAATCTCAATTTGGAAGTCAGAATGCCCAGGCCCTTATAATAACCAAAACTTTGATTTTAATTTAACATTGCCTTCTCCACTTCTTCCGCTAGGCTGGCTGCCACTGGAAAACCCAAAGAAGGAAAAAGGAGTGGGGGGCGGGGATTCCACTCTTGGCTTTGCCCTCTTCACCCACTTTCTGCCCATTGCTGGCCTCTCCAAGTTTGAGTGAGGAAAGAACTAGAAGTGCTTTATGTGACTGGCACTGGCCATGGTGGGCTTCTTACTCTCTGGACCTGGGCAGCTGTCCAAAGCCAGTGCTCACATTGGCCTTTGGTGTGTTCCTTGGAGATCCTCCCTGCTTCTACCCCTGCCTTCCAAACCTTTTAGCTGCAGTTCTCTTCATGTTGGTAATGCACTTCCCTTCTCCAGAGCTTGCTCACCCCTTTCTCAGCCCCTAGGAATCTAGTGCTAACTTCTCCAGGTGTCCTGTTGGGTACCTCCCAAACCCCATGCTGCTTCTCTCTCACTCTCTCTTGATGTTTGGCATGGGAAACACACATCCTTTGCTTCTACAGATGGTGGAATGCTTGCATCCAACAGAACCCTCTCTGCTTCACTCTGACCCCCAGAACAGCCAGCCATGATGACTCTCTCCACTGAGATTTCTCCGTATATGTCTCCCAACAGCAAGAAACAGGTATCAGGTTTTTTGGGTCCTGTTGAAACTCTTCTCAGTAGGCTTGAGGTAAGTTTCCAGCAGTCCCCTCTCCCCACTACTCCTTAAACCTTTGTGGGAGCCCATGGTAGGTCCTCACACAACAACCGTGGTTCTCTCCGAAGAAATTCCCTTCCAGGTATTCCTTCTCAAACTGGTCCTTTTCATACTGTAGAGGTGGACAAGGGGTTAGAGTCCTGTAAGCAATTTTAACCATTTCCTTTAGAAATTTGCACCTTGATCTGGTACTTCACTTCGGAAGGTCGTATCTGTGGGAGCTTAGAGACTCACTAAGAAAGCTTACAATTTAACATCTATGTCAGCTTTTATGATTCTTGTATCCAAATAGCCCTTATCTTGATAATGATCCTCTATCATTATTTATCTTTGAAAATGTGACTCTTAATGGTGATTTAGTAGCCTAATAAATTAGTTTTCTATTGCCACTGTGACAAACTATCACGAACTTTGTGGCTTAAAACAACACACATTTATTATCTTACAGTTTTGGAGGTCAGAAGTCCTAAATCAGTCTTCATGGGCCAAAATCAAGATGTTAGAAGGGCTGTGTTCCTTCCGCAGACTCCTGGGGAGAATCCGTCGCCCTCTAGAGGCTGTCCCCATTCCTTGGCTCTTAACCTTGCATGCCTCTGACTTCTGCTTCTGTCATCACATCACATTCTCTGATGCTGGTCCTTCTGCCTCCGTCTTACAAGAACCCTTGTGCTCCCATTGAACTCACTGGGACAATCTGCTTCGAGATCCTTAACTTAGTCACCTCTGCAGAATCCCTCTTGCTATGGAAGGTAACATATCCACAGGTTCCGGGGATTAGGATGTGGGCATCTTTGGAAGGAACATTATTCAGCCGACTGCAGCCATGTTCTGATTGTTTCACAATTTAACTAACACCCCTTACTATAGGACTCGTGTGTGACTTTCAGTTCTGTATTTTAAATATTATGAATAGTGCTGCAATGAATTTCCTTGTAAATGAAGACATTCTTATGACTTTCTCTGACAGTTTCCTCAGTATAAATTCCTAGAAGTGTAGTTATTGGGGAAAAAAATTTTTAGGACTCTTGATTCAGCTTGCCAATTCTGTTCCAAAAAGATTTTGTAAAGTTGTGAGTCCACGCATTGCCTGTGAGGTCGTCTATCCTACCATACTCTCGCCAGCACTGAGTGTCATGATGGCTTTTTGTTTTTGTCATTTTGATAGCCAAAAATAGTATTTCCTGTACGTCTTTGATTTTAGCAGGCTGAATATTTATCATGTTTATTTCTTCCTCTCTGAAATAGGACTCATTGCCTTTGGCTACTTTTATACAGGGAATACAGGGCTGTGCTCAGAAGTGGAAGCTTTGTAGACAGACACATCTGGTTTGGATTCCTTTGACCTAGTCTTACTTTCTACTTATAAATAATAACACCAATTCCACAGAACGAGATTTTTATTGAGATAATGGTTGTTGAGCGACTAGATGAATGATTGTGTTTGGTGAGAATAGGCTGATGTATAGCTACTATTTTGATTTTGATAATGGGCATTAGAGATTTTTAAAAAGATTTGTAAGATATATGTTTTTTTATTTTTTTGATGTTAAATCTTTGTCATTCATAGTCATTGAAAATTATTTTCCAATTTCTTATTACTTTTCTACTTTTGTATACATTTTATATAAAAGTACCTTATTTTTTGTGGTTAATGTCTTACAACAAGTAATTATCTTTATCTGTAATTTAAAATTGTGATTAGCTTTGAAAATGTGACTCTTAAAGGTGGTTTAGTAGCCTAATATATTTGTTTTCTATTGTCACTGTAATAAATTACCACAAACTTTGTGACTTAAAACAACGGTTTTG
This sequence comes from Tolypeutes matacus, assembly GCA_026826555.1. Classification (NCBI taxonomy): domain Eukaryota; kingdom Metazoa; phylum Chordata; class Mammalia; order Cingulata; family Chlamyphoridae; genus Tolypeutes; species Tolypeutes matacus. The sequence continues at coordinate 4,968,583 of JAKSZT010054079.1, forward strand.
GAGGTCAGAAGACCTAACTAACTAAATATTTAGATTTAATATCTAAAAAATCCAATTAAATATTTCATATTTAGAAGTTATTCCTTACCCCCAACATACATTACATATTTACTGTTATCTTCATATTTTAATAATTGTTTTTCCTTGTTTACATATTGATCTCTAATGCATATGGAATTAGATTAGGTGGTTATATGAGATGTGGATCAAGTAGAGGTTTTTTCCACCTTATATATTTGGCCACTCTTCCCCATATCATTTGCTGAATATTCTATCTTTTCTGCACTGGATTTGCTGCAATCATTTTTATCATATATTAAGTTACATAGTATTTTAAGATTGTTCTAGAACTTTTTGCTTTGTTCTACTGTTGACAGCTGTCCGGTCTTGTAACAACATGATTCTGTTTCAATGATCATGGTATTGTAAGTTTTGGTGGGCAAAATTATTCTCATTCCTCTTGTTTTAAAACTGTTCCTGGCTATTTTACTCATCTAATCATTATTTTCTGAATAACCTCACAGCCATTTGCTTCATGTAAAACCTCCACCTTCAGTTTAGGAAGATTTGGCATCCTTGTTCATTGCATTCATCGGGGAAATTGAATTATCTCTTGATTTTGTCAAGTTTTCTTTTGAGTCTCTGTAAAATTTTGTCATTTCATTCACACAGAACACACAATTTCATTAAAGCTACTCAGCAGATATTTTAACAGGAACAAAGATGATCATTTTCCACTGTTTTTTAAATGGATGTTGCCGTTGTGTAAGAAAGTTATTGGTTTTATTTTTTTATTTTATTTGGCCAACATAGCTATTTTTCTTTAGTTTTACACTATCTAGTTTACCATCAAAAAAGTAATAATAATTTTACATCCTCTTTCCCAGAAATTGTATCTCTTGTTTCTGATTCTTGCTTTATTGTACTGGCTAAAATGTCCAGAAAAATGGCAAATTTGAATGTCGCTGGTGGGCAACCCCATCCTTTCCCTGATGATAACTCTAATGCTCTAGTATTTCACCAGGACCTAGGGTGAAGGAGATTTTCTGCTCCTTGAGGTACCCAAAGATTGTTACTAATGACTTCCTTTGAATATCTTCATTAGGATAGTTGGGAAGAAATTGCATGTAAATAGCCCAGAAAGGTAACAGACCCCTGTTAGGCCATAGAAGTGATGGTTCAGTAAAATGAAAAGGAGTTGGGTTTTGGAGCCAGATAGACTTGGGCTTGAATTTTGGTCCCAGCACTTACTGGCTGGACACTTACAGCTTTCATTTCTTTCTCTTTAAAGGGTAGATAATAATATTCCCTTATAAGGCAGTATTGGGGATTAAATAAGATACAGGAAATGTAGCTAGGACCGTTCCTGGTAGATAGTAGGTGCTAAGCAGGGAAGACACTACCCTCATTATTTCTCCTTTGCAAATGTGAACAGGAAGCATGCAAAATGAATTTCTGCAGGGAAAGCTAGATCTTGTTGATGACCTCTGTGAGATTCCATTTCTTCCTCTATTTATATGCAAACTAGGCAATTACAAAGTCTCTCCTGGTTGTGAATGTTCTGTGATTCTCCAATTACCGCCACAAAAGCACCCATTTCTCAGATTCTGCTGCACGGTGGAGCAGCCCTCCCTGCTTTGGGATCGCTGCAGAAGGAAGAGGAGAAGTCACAGGAAGCCTGGGCAGCAGCTGTAGTTCCCTTCGTGGCCCCTCCTCGGGGAGCAGGGCTGCTGCGTGCTCTGCAGCTGGCCTGTACCATTCTACCGCATGGATTCAGGGCTTGCATTTTCCTTCCAGGCACATTTAAAATGTTTGGCTTGCACCCTCCTTGAGCTGTTTTATAAGGGCAGTCACCGAGGCCAGGGTGTGCTCTTGTCAGCAGGCAAAGCACGCAGTGGAGGCTGCCAAAGAGTTTCCTGCTTGGGGGCCACCCATCCTTGGCCGCAGGACGCATGGCTGGAACTCATGGCAACTTGCACCGAGCGAGTGCTGGGACTTTCTGTTCTTGGGGCTCATGCTTTGGATTCCATCCTTCAGGCCCGTGGCATTGATCTGTGGAGTCCGTTGTGTTGGTGCTTGTTTGGGACTAGCTCAGAACACATGTCACAGCGGCAGTCCAAGACCCAGCTCGCAGGCTTGGAGCTGGGACAATGCTCTTTAAAGACTCACAAGCTGATCTTCCCTGACGTTAATGCAGGCTCAGCGTTCCCACAAATCAGCTGCAGGGGAGGCAGGCATTCCCTCCACCCCACTCTCTGTGAATTAACTTCTGGAACTGGCAGGCAACACAGATGACCACCAGAGGGTTTAAACAATGCTACCCCACCCTCTTTGAAGTCCACCTTGGCAGGAGCTGATCTCTTTTCATGTATTATTTATTGCCATGGACTGTGACAGGGAGAATCCCCAGAAGATGGCTGAGGCTGTTTTGTCAGGATTTCCTTTGATTGGAAGCTGCTGGCGGTGCCTTCCGCAGCTGGCTCTGCCACAGAGCAGAGGGCTCAGTGTGTCACCCAACTGAAAGCTGCACAAAGGAGGGTCTGGCTGTGAAAATACCTTGGATGCTCTTAAGAACTCCATAAGTGAATGGGTCGATTGTTACTGTGTCACTCATCAGCCAGGAGGCCACAGGGTGTCATGAGTGGAAGGAACATGGGCCTCAAGCCTGAGAGATACACGATGGGATGTTAGCTCCTCCACTGACTCACAAGGAGGCCTTGACCTCAGCGTCCTGTTCCACAAAATGAGGATGAAAGATTGACCCCCAAAGTTATGGCAGAGGATCAATGAGCTAAGGCATGCAGCATGTTGAGCTCCTTTCCTCCAAATTCCACAGCTGGTCCGGAAAATTTAGAACAGTTTGGATGACCACTCAACACTCTCTATCTTTTTCATTCATTCGTCATTCAGTCAGTCAGTCAATAATGAAAAGATATTTCATGCCTTGAACTTATAGGTGGTGTAGCAGATGCTGGGAATATAGGAATACCTGTTCTAGACATGCCCCATTTCATGCCGATCTCAAAGATAGAAAGTTAAATGACAATAAAACCTAGAAGGTGTTATGACAGCGGAGGGTTCAGAAAGTTATGGGTGCACCCAGGAAGGGTGTTTAAACCAGACTAGGTCATGATGAAAGACCTTGCAGAAGAAGGGACGTTGAACCAAGGGGATAATATCAGTATATAGAGGACAGCATCAAATATTCCCAGACCTCAGAAGTAGAGACCCTTTGAGAGGGACAACCTTTTGCACTGGGGATGCAAATGTTCACAGCTCCCTAGATAAGCATCTCGTTTCCAGCCCATCCTCATCACTAGCACCAAAGTTATTTATAAACATAGATTAGATATTGTCCCTGTCCTGTGGTTCTCAGCCTTATCTTTGAAAGTTCCAAGGCTTCCATGAGTAATAGTCACTCTGAAATGGGGTGTCTCTCCTAGGAAAATGAACCTCAGTAGAGGCGTGGGCATAAGTAGTTTAGAAAAGTCCTCTGTAGAATTCCAATGTGCTCCCCTGAACTGTGTAGGTTCCTTGAGAGAAGAGCTTGACTGTTTTGTTTAACTTACCACTGGTTTCCTCAGCACTGAGCACAGAGCCAGAGAAACAGTATGGGCTTGTGGCAGATTGAGTTATGGGCCCTGGAAGAAAACATGTTCTTAATCTAAATCCATCCTTGTGGGTGTGAACTCATTGTGAACAGGGCCTTTTGAAGATAGGAGCTTTAGACGTAGCGTGGTGTACAAAATCAGGATGGGTCTTAATCCAATTACTGGAGGTCTTATAGAGAAGGCCACAGAGAAAAACCAGGAGGAGCAGCAGGAAGCCAGAAGCCAGAGGGAACCTGGAAGAGAGAAAGAGGATTCTGCCATGCTAAGGGAAAGCCAAGGAACCCAAGAATTTCCAGGCAGCCAGAACACTACCACCCTGGGAGGAAGCGAGCTGTCTGGGCTCTGACACTGTGAGCCAATACATTCTTGAAGTTAAGCCAACCCATTGTGTGGTATTTGTCATAGCAGGCAGGAAAACTAAGACAGAGCTCAAAAAGTGTTTATTGAATTAATATAAACTCCAACTGTTGATGTTTGCAACTACAAGATAAATTCCAAACTGTTTGGGGTGACATACAAGGCCCTATGCATAATGACCCCAATATGTCTTACCAGAATCTCCTTCCACCACTCCTCTGCTTTAGCCTGTGCGTTATGATTTGGCCTTCTTCAATGCATCACGTACCTTTACATGATGTCAAAAATGTCTTTGTGCATTTTGCTCTATTTGCTTAGAATATTTATCAGCACCTTTTCCATTTGGCAAACTTCTACTTATCCTTCAAAACATTGGTTACCTGACCAGCCCATAGTCTGTGTAGAGCCTGACACAATCCTTTCAAGCAGTTATGCTGCTTCTCTGTTCATCTCCCATAAACTTTGAGGCATGACATCTTAAGCAATAATTCTCTGTTTTCTCATAGCTAATAGCATAATATCTCGATCATAGTACGTGCAATATAAAAGTTTGCTGAACTGAGGTGCCAGGCTATCTGTAAATCATGTGCAAATATTTGGATATGATGGCTGTGTTGGTAATCATGACCAACTCAGTAGATGGTATCTAAGGAATTGGGCTCCTATACTAACCTTCAGCTCAGGAATTATTCACCAAATATCCCCTTATGTTTGGTGGTAGGGACACAAAGATGGATGTCACTCTTTCTTTCTTCAAGGAGTTTTTATTTCAGAAGGGAAGTGGCTATGTAAATAAAAACTTAGATTCGAGTGTGTGTACTGTTTGGGCAGAGACTGCCTAGGTGGTCTCTGACACTGATTCCTTTTCCCGAGCATCCAGCTTCCTGTGCGTGAGGCTGGGAGCCTGAGTGTGGTTCTGGCCAAAGGAATGTTGGGAGAAGTGAGGTTTGCCACCTCCACACTTGGCGCCTCAATTCTCCTATGATGCTATTGGCTTGCTCTCTCCTCCTTAGTTGATTATGATTCAGAGAACCTAGTGGAGGACCCCAAAGCACTAAGGGATGGGAGAGCCACAAATGGAAGGAGCCTTAATCCCTGCATCTCTGTGTGGAAAAAACCCAACCAGACTGTGAAACGAGCAATGCGTAAATTCCTATTACATCAATCTCTATCGTTTGAAGTATTTTAAAAAATAGTAAGTAAAACACCTGCTGTGTGTTTAATATGTGTTAAAAGATTATTCAGGGCAAGGCACTGGGAGTTGGGGAGGGATAATAAACACAGTCGGGGAGGAGTGATGAGGCACCTCTCCTTTCCTTGTGATGCAATTTGGTGCCAAAGCCCAAAGGAATTTATTGGGCAGAAAGGTGTGGAAGGGGTGTGTCAGGAAGAGAAAGTGACACGGATGCCTTCTCCTCCCTCTCCGGGACTATCTACTTAGATCTACTGTCTTGGTTCTATTGTCCTGCTCCCATGCCTGACACGTTTCCATCACAGGACTCCTGAAAAATCCCGGAGGGGAGAAAGAGGTTTGGGTAGCAATCCTCCCTTGTACTAAATAATCCTTTTCAAGGACTCTGCTGGGACCAGGACAATACCAGACTACCTACTTCTATAACACCCTTACTATGAAAGACTCTCAGGGACACAGAATAACCAAACTGAATAAAATGGCCTAAGCCACATTTTATGGCTGGGGAAGCAGATTCATAGAGAGTAAATGAGGTGACCAAATTCTCACAGAGGTTAATGTCTGGGACAAGAGCCAGATTCTCAGTCCTAGCCCAGTGCCTTTTGCCCTAACACCGTGTGTGAAAAGAGATCTTTTGACTAATTCAAGGTGTAGAATACATGTTAAGGCTAAATTAGAGAAGGAAACTAACATCTATTAAATTCTTACCATATGCCAAGCACACTGTCAGATACTTTATATGCATTCTCAATGATCCTCATGATAACGACATAGATAAAATTTACCCATTTTACAAATGAAGTACCTGAGACCCCAGGGGGCTGTTAGAGGCTTTCTATTTTCAAGGTCACTTACGACCAATTCATCCCATTTATCCCATCACACTTGACAAAACGCTGTCCTGGAGTCAGCTTCTTCTTGAGCCAGCGTCTCACGGTCGCCGGCATGGAGATGAGCAGGGGATTATTGGAGGCCCTTTCAGCTCACTGCCATTCCAGTTGCTGGCATTCCATGGGACAAAGTAACCTCTGGCTGTCTATGACTTAGGAACGGTGCACAGCGCCAAGCATAGAGATTGGCTATGGTTAATCAAATCTTAAAATTATACTGGGGAAGAATATGATCAATTCCCTTACGGGGTAGAAATTCATCCTGACATATTATTTCTCTAAATTTAAATGACAAGTATAGTTTCCATGCATATACATCTTAATCATTTGAAACTGAGGTCAAATAACCTATTCAAAAAATTACACTTCCTATAACTTATTAATAGAAGCAATTTTTACCAATATTATTCACTGATCAACCTAATGAGAAAAATATCTACACATTTACATAATGTGTTTGTGTTGTCTGATCAATCAATATCAGTCATCAAATTAAGTCTTTGGCGCCATCATGCAAACCACAGGAAGTGATTTTGAAAATTAATTCTTTTGCTTGGTCATTATTTGTCCGTATTAGATTTGAATCATTCACACGAATGCCATATCTTAGTCAGAGCTGCATGAATATTGAGGAAATGTGATAGTCAGATTATTTCCAGAATCTGTGGGTATGAGGTACTAGAGAGTGAGAAAGTAAATATGTACAGGGCCATGTTTACGAAAAAAAAGAAAAAAGCAGCAAGTCAAATACAGGGAAAAGTTCTTCGTGCTGAGTGGCCAAGGTGAGGTCAGTATCAATATTGGCACTGCCACTGCCAAGTCCATGTTTTGCATGACGATAATTTAATCAAGACGTATTGGTGACAAAAGGCTTATCAAACATAGAATGTTTTAGTACACAGGTTGGTTTGTTTGACCAAAGTGACACCCATTTTGCTTCACAAAGCTACTGCAAAATATGTATCCGGCCTTGCAAAATTTTATGTTGACAGCAAAGACTGTGAGGTGCAAACATATTGAGCGTTTGACATGCTTATTACTCATCATAAAAAAGTGTTTCATTTTTCAGGAAACAGGGATGTTTGTTTTTTACCCCACAGAAGCAAAATGTATAATACAAATTATACATGCGACCTGGGAGTTCAAACACAAACTTATTGAATGTGACAATAGTTCTATACACTAAGAAAAAGAGAGAGATTGTCATTTCATTTTACTGATTGGAAAACTAATATATGATAAATTTGAGATGTCTTTTCTGTTCATTTAGACAACGTTAATAGGCAGCAATGTGATAAAGTCAACCAACATTAAACTTGGAGTTTCCGGAGGGCAGCTCCGTAGTACATTTTGTGTCTGAATTTATCCTCTCATTATTTATTTGATTCGTTTATTCATTCAGTTGCTGCTAAACTTCCAATAAGAATTTTGTTACCCTTAATCCTTTGGGGAATAGGGAAAATTAATAATTTTAACAAAATCTGTTCACAGGCAATATGTACAAGTGAGGAAAGAAAAGAGTGGGATGTAACCTGACTGTTGTTATCTGAATGAGAGAAAGTGTACTTTTTCTTGAGCAGAGAAAAAAATAAATGTTCCCAAGCAATAAACTAAAAGAGGATTTCAGTCACTGCTTTATGCACACACATACTCATGGACGCACACACAGATATGATATTTATGTACTTGGCCCTGTCTTCAACAGAACCATCCAATCACCTGTGCCACAATCGGGAAAAGCAATGACATTCCTTGGGGCGTTATACACTAAGCTTTCCAGGACATGACTGGCTATAGGAAAGTGGAGGTCATTTGAAGTTAATTCTCAGGCCTCATAATTTGAAAGAGGTACTTCAAGTTCATTCCCAGCTCTAAAAAATTTCTGATTAAAAGTGATCACACTTCCTAAGTGAAGTTTCCATCTGTGAAGATTGGCTCCTTGTGGGGGAAGATCTAAGTGTGCTCAGGTATGATTGACAAAATGTGAAGTGGGTTTCCAGCCATTTTCAACACTGTGCATACCCCCAAGCAACCTGATTTGCTGAAGTTAACCATGTATTAGAAGGTCTGTTTTAGCACATGAAACTTCCACCCATCCGTTAAAATTTTAAATCTGGGCCAGTTCATATCTCCCTCTAACTTCAGCCCATCACCTGTTGCCATAAGTGGCAACAACGGGATTTCTGTGCAGGGAGAGTAGAGGAAAGGCCCAAGAGCCTAGAATTCGTGTAAGCTATCCCTGTTCCTTTAGACATTGTGCTTACATCTACTGCATATTAATTTGTCTTGACTTGGAGAATGAGAGATTATGGAAGTGATGGGACTGGTCCTGAGCCATTCCCTCCCCCAGTTATTCTGCAGTGCTTTCACTGTTCACCAAAATGCTTGGATATATATGGGCAGTGCTCACTGGTCTGTGAGAAAACAAATTAAGATAACTCTACTCTCAACCACCCTTCGCTCAGCTACCTGGAGGGAAGAGCAAGGAAAGTTCCTCTCGCTGGAGCCTTGTGTGGGAACAATGTCCCTGTAAACTCCTGTTGCATCTTAGGGAAACAAATGGACTGAGGATTCAAGGGCTGCAGGTTGAAAGCCAGAAAGACTGATTAGGTAGAAGGATTGGGAAGCGTTGGCCTCTGAGGTCCCTGGAATTCACATGGCACGTCTTACCTGGTTTGGGCTGGCCATGGAGCCCAGGCTTGAGCATAGAGTAATCTCTTTGCACATCTTTCTGCAGTGTAAGCTCTTCTGCACTTGCATTGGGCAGCTGCCTCGTCATGGACCGGCTTTTCCTCTACGTAGGAGCTGTTAGATTTAGGGAAGAGAGCAAATTTTGTGCCTGGTCCGTGGACTATGGAACATTGACTTCTTGAACCTGCTCTTCCTGATAAGATTAATCCAGTCTGAGGTGAGTACCACAATTCCAATTAGGTTCTTTCTGCTCTCCAAATATCTTCCAGGATAGAAGTGCCCAAGTCCACAATCTTAATTTTAGCAACAGCAACGACACTAGCCTCTACGTTTGTCTTAATCAGCAGTGTATAAAGGACTCAGACGTTTGTTCCTCCCAGGCATTAACAGCTCTGCTTTACAGCGAATGAGTCTGTGGTTCCAATAGACGGCCTGGTTTGCTTGCCACTGTACAGCTAGGGTGTTGCTGTGGGCCCAGGAAAGCTGAGCTCCCGCCCCCTTTTAGGTAGCTAAAGTTCAACGGTAGGAATTGGGTCACAGTGCTTGAGAGTGGAACTTTCTCTGTGAAAGAGTAAAAGGTTCAAGTCTCAGGCCAGAAGGGGGTGGGGAGGCAGGAAGAGGCAGAGGCTGCTCCAGGCCACTCTTGCCCCCTCATTCTCACACTTTTTCTCCCTCCTCCCCACCTGCCCACCTGCTTTAACAAAATAAGACAAGCTCAGAGGCTCATGCTATCCTGCCCTAAGGAGCTCTGGACCAGTAGACCCAGCTTATGGGGAAAGCTCTTTTGCACTTGCATTAGGCAGCCTGCTGTCCGTGAACTGGCTTTTCAAATTTAAGTCATTAGATTCAGAGAGCTAAGATTGTGTTGTAGGCAATAGTCCACGAGTAAAAGTTTAACAACCACCACAACAAAAGGAAGCAAGAGAAGAGAAAGGAGAACAAAGGAAAAAGAAAAGAAAAGAAAAGAAAAAAGAAGTCCTGATTTGTAGCATTTGCTGAATTTTGTGGTGTGAATACTCCCACCGTGACCCATTTCAAGTTACCATCTTGATATCAACTGGCTCATAAAATTCCTGAATATTTAACTACTGGCTCTCACAAGCCAGCACAGGCATCTCCAGCACAACACTGACTAGGAAAATGGCCAGAGGAAAACAGGCAACCAGCTTTAGTTCCAGTCCTTAGACCTGTCTCTAGCTACGCAACAGGAATTTTCCACACCATCCAGCCTTGCTCACCAGGCAACTGTGCAGATGCTTAGAGCCAAAGATGCACAATTCAAATTCAGCGCTATCCGTGGTACATTTATTTCCCTTAGAAACTGCAAGGAGACAGATTAGTAATAGATCAAATAGGATGACCAGAATCCTTGAGCATTCTCATATTTCTCTCTCTCTCTCTCAACAAACTAGCGTGTGCGTGCATGTATGCACCTATGCCCAGGGAGATAAAAACACCCTACTTATTAGCAGGATTTACAAACTTCCACCTAAGTGTAGTGCAAGTGTTAACAGAGTGGGCTTCCTAATGGAATGGACGTGATTTGATTCCAGCCTCTTTCACTTAGGCATGCTGCTTAGATCTGTGTCAGTCTCCTTATTGGTAAATTGGGGGTATTAATAAGTATCTGATAAGGTTGGTCTAGAGATTAAATGAGGTAACAGTGGCTTAAAGCCTGTTAACATCCAGTAAATAAATGGCAGTTGCACTTTTCATTTTCCCTGTACCTGTCTCCATAAATTCGCAAGCGCTACTAACATCTTTCCTCCTATCTCCTGTGGACGGACGCTTGAGGAGTAAGCTGCAAAGCATGTGACGCTGGAGTGACATTTATTTGGTTCCTGTTTACACTGAGTGATATGGGGTGTTAATAATCTTGTGCATTTTTTATTCAAATAATTTTCCCACATGTTCAAATAATATACTTGTCACCTCTCACAGGCCTGGGAACAGATCTTATCTGCTTTGCCACAAAATGGTACCTGCCTGAGTAAACACAAAAGCAGAATGGGATTGTGCAGAGACTTTGCTCAGCATTTGTAACTTAATTCACTAAGACAAACAGACAATATGGCTGCCTGGCTTAGTCTACCAGAACAATTTAAGTCACAAAAGCAATGAGTTTGAAGTCTCTAACCTGCAAATAAAACATCTTTAAATTGTCCCAGGGGCTATCTTAATCCTTAAAGAAAGAGCAAGAACATTAGTGAATATGAATTTTTTAGAAATAAAAATAGTCCCTGAGAACCTAGGGTAGCCGTCAATGTATTACTTTCTCTATAACTTGACACATTTGCCTAAAAAATCAAAATTTTAGTTTTTATTTTTATCATTGTGATTTGTATGTATAACTTAAAGAATCAAATAATTCTACAAGGCAAGTACTTTCAGCGCTTTTAGTTCATTCTTTTCATATTTACCCTCATAGCCTCTAAATAACATGATTGTAATGTTACTTCTTGATTTTTATTTTAGTGCAGACATTATAAATTAGCTTCCCATTATGGGAAAATGAGGATTTAGCTCTCTTACATCCTCTGCTCTACTCATCTAGGCACAGTTTTCTTCCTCTGTCCCCCCAAAATAAGAATATTATTATTTTGGTTAGATCAAATTTCAATATTTACATCGTTACGATCATATAAGTGCTATTCACAGTCGATCTGTATAATATATAGGTATATACTATGTAGCTAACAATTGTCTTATTGTGTCATTGCTGTTGTGATTTTTAGTTTTGCTTAGTTTTCTATGTACATACCATGAAGGTATCCCCAAAATTCTTTCCAAGTTGTGAAAGCTTCCTCTTCATATGTTCAATTGCACTTGGTAATTTATTGATTTCATCTTGAAGAAACATTCCAGAGTCCCTGGACTGCTCCTCTGCGGACAGATTGCTCTCTAGACCTCTTACAATACTGACATGATTTTGGGCTCTTCCTTCACCACCATCTTGGAGACTCCTTACTTATCTCTTGTACTGGACCCTACTCATCTGTTGCTTGGCTTCCACATCTTCTTTCTTGGTTTTCTTCCTCTTGGCGGTGCACATTCTTAAAGAGCTTCCTGAATGAGAGCTTACAGTCAGTCACCCTTTGAGACCTTGAACTTTGAAAACATCTTTATTTTACTGTCACACTTAATTGATAGTTTGAGCAGGTATAATATTTCAGATGGAAATCAATGTTGAATGCATTGCTCAAGGTTTTCTAGCTTTCTGGGATGCTTTGAAAAGTCTGTCACTTTTCTGATGCTTGATTATTTGTATGGAAACACTTTTTTTCTCTCTGTTTGGAAGACTTTGAAGCTTCCCTTTGTGTCCAGTCCTTTAAAATTTTGCAGTGATATGTTTTGATGCAGGTACATTTTCATCTACCACCAGATTCACTCAACTTGAAAAATCCATCCTTCAATTCTGAATTATTTTTCTTGAACTATTTCTTTAATTCTGCCCTACTTCTCTTTCATATGTTGTCTTTTTCTTGAATTCCATTTTTTTCAGATGTTATACCTCTAGAATGGTTCATTAGTTTTCCTCTCCTATTTTCCATCTCCATTTTCATCTCTTTTTCTTTTTTTCTGGATGGTTTCCTCAAATTTATCTCACCATTCAGTTTTTTTTTTTTTCATTTCTGCTTTCATATTTTAAATGTCCATATGTTCTTTGTGCTATCTAATGTTCATTTCTTATAATATAGTGTTCTTGATTCCTAGATGCAGACTTTTCTTTCATCACTCTAAGAACATTAATGATAGTTTTTAAAAAATTTTGATCTCCCTATTTAGGCTGTGCTTCTTGTTTGTTTGTTTTTAGGGTATTTATATTATATATAATATAATACATGTAATGTAATGTAACGTAACGTAACGTAACGTAACATAACAGTTGTGTCAGGATGGCCGAGTGGTCTAAGGCACCAAACTAATACAATATAAATGCTTTCCCCAAACATCTCACAGTTAAATGTAGGACGCCAAAAAGCTCTGTGTGCGTGAAGAGACTTTCCTTGGACTTCATTACAGTGCTATCTGGTTGGGTTATTTCATACCACAATACTGGTATTTAGAGGTTTCTTTCTTGTGGAATAGTCAAATTCCCCAGACAAGTCTCTGGCTGCCTGCATTTTGAAAGCTGTAGTGGGGTCGGGCAGGCAGTTTGAGCATTCCAGCATTTGGTACTTGCACTTTTATCCAATACCCCAATTTCAGTAGGGTATCCTCTTCTCAACTCTGCTCAATGTCTCCTATCTGGAGATCTACATTTTACCCTTTTAAGAGAAAAAAGCCTCCAATATGCTGCCAGAGCATAATAGTAACAGTCGCTTAACTACATGGTGTAAATGTGCAGGCGCTCACTGGTTTTTAAATAGGCTTCCAGCCAAGCCTTCTGTTTTGAACCCCCTTTTCAGAGGTACCTAATGCTCTCAAGCCTAGGGATTCTGCAGGGTAAAATGGTTGGCTTCTCAACTTTCTCTTCTGCTGGCTAATAATTCAGCTTTACTGGGTCTGCTACTTCAATTCCCATCTGCTTTCCATCTTCCAAAAAATTCTTTCTGTTTTATCCAGTATTCTTCATCTTTCTGGGTTTAGGTCTAATTTTAAGCTCCTAAACTACTGTTCAAGTGGAGTTTTGAGACAGAGGTAGAGGGAAATGCACGCATACAATTCATAGTCTTTAACTGTGAAGTCTATATTTGCATTTTACTGGTGTTTCCTTGGTTAACACTCACTGCATTTCCCACTGGCTTGTTTTAATCATTATTTGTCGCTATATTATTGTCTTTTAGTGTCTCACTCAACATCATTTTTGAAAGTAGCAATTAGGAGTCAGGTACTCTATTGAACATGATACTTGCCCAACCAGAAGCTTACGACCCTTCAAGGAATTTTGTTGGTAATAATAAGAGAGCCATAGCATATTTGGAAGAAGTCATTCTGCTGAACTTAAATGTCTCTTCCTGTCTTTCTCAATTTTCCCATCTTCCTTTTGGTTATTTTTAAATTGACAAAATATTTAGTTTTTTTGTGCCTTCCAATACCAACAACATAAAGATAAGTTCTTTAGCTTTTACATTCTATATATTCTTATATTTTACCTCCAGTATTTATTGTGTGATGGTTAGGCTAATGTGTCAACTCGGCCAGGTAATTGTGTCCAGGTGTTAGGTCCAGCAAGCACTGGGCTAATTGTAATACAAGAGCATTTTATTATGGACTTCAATCACCAGTGAGTCTACTGCGTGGGTGGCTGATTACATCTGCATCAATCAGGGAGATTGCATCATCAATGGGTGCCGATTTTATCCAATCAGTTGAATGCCTTAAAAGGGGAAGTGATTTCGACATTCAGAGAGAATTTTCCCAGCTCGTCCTTGGACAGCCAACTTCTCCCAGAAACTCATCAAGGACCTTTCATCAGACTTTCATCAGAGCCCCTGGTTTGCAGCCTGCCTGTGGAACCTGGACTTGTACATCTCCATGGTCGCGTGAGAGACTCATAAAATCTCATATTATTGATAGATATCTCCTGTTGATTCTGTTTCCTGAGAATACAGAATCCTGACTAATACATATTGCCTCTCTGCCATGCTTGGTCTCCCTCCACTCGTCCCTACCAGGAACTCCACTTAATTGACCTTCTTGCTGCTTTCCTTGCATGACATACTTTCATCGCGCATGCAGCATCTAAGAAAAGTTTGTTCTTTGCATCTTGGCATCTGCAATCCCTTTGTTGCAAACAAAGATGGAAAGACATAGTCCTTGCTTCATAGAAGTGCTTGCTTTAGAAAGGGTGTGGTTATATAAATAAAAATTACAAGTAGTCTAGCACAGGCATTATTAAATGTATAGAGAAATATGTTGTTAATTCATCAGATCAAGGAGAGCTTTCTGAAGATGGAGGGAGCTGAGCTGTTTGAAGTATGATTAGGAGATGACCAGGTGCTTTCTAGTATAATTTCACACCATCTGATTATAAATGAGCTTCCCTGCCATGTTATAAGCATATTAATGCAGGGCCATTATTTGAATCACTTCTCAAATATTTAATGCTTAGCATGGAGCCTGTCATAGTGGAAGCTCAATAGATGCTGAATGAGTTGAAGATGTAGAAGGTTCAGAAATTGGAATTAAGTTCATATTGCTCTCAGAACTTTCCCTAAATTAAATAAGTAGATAGCTAAGTAAATAAAATTAATGATATAACCTGACTTTCCTAGGAAAGTTTTTATGAACTAGCTCTAGTTATTTACTGTTTTGATCTCTTCTAAGGAAACCATGTATTTATATAATTTTTTATCAGTTTATCAAGTATTCAAAAATGCCTGGCATGTGTCTACTAGCTTAATTGGAAGTTACTGCACCTTGTAAGATACTCTATTTCTCCTCCTCCAAAGTAATCCAATTGTTGTAGTTCATGGAGATCCTGAAAGAGTTCATGCTTAATCTGGAACTCACATCTGCTCTCAGTGTGAAGGTTGAGAAATGAACTAGAAAATCCCCATCCGCTGGGTTTATTTTAGGTCACTCAAGGAAGAACCTGGGTTGGAAAACCTGGTTTCTTGGCTATCATGTTGCACACACAGGCAGGAATATGCCTAGTGAGGTTTCTAATCTATAAAGAGAATCGTTTGACTCCACTGAAGTTCCACATACTTATTTATATCCTTTTTGCACCTGGATTTTAGGAGGGCAACAGAAAGATCAGTTGCAGATTACTAAATCCACATTTAGAACTCAGAATTGGTACATGCCGTATAAGTAAATAAATAAATATAAATATATAAATATAAATCTAGAACAAGTTGTAATTAACACCCAGTGGGGTTCCAGTGCCAACTTCCAATTCCTCCTCCCCCTGAACTTTGAAACTCTCTCTTAAGCTTCCTTACAATAAATTGTTCTATTCCGGTTGGGTCAGGATTTATCTGTTTTCTACCATCAGGTTCTACACGTCCTCTTTTAGAGATTTTAGGAAGTATGTGTATGAGCTAAGAGGTGGCCCCTTTGGATAAGATGTGCAGTCCCAACCTCACCAAAGACCCTACTGGTCCCACTTTGCTGCTTGGTCTCCAAAGGAATTTGACATTTCCTTCTCTTATTATTGGACTATTTGGCCTTGAAGGACCAAAGGAAGAGATTATCGAGTACGTACTTACCATGGACCATTTCCCGCTGACGCATTTACACTTGCTATCCTAGGATCCTCCCCACACCCGTGAAAGGCAGAGTCAGGGAGGTTAAGTTAAGACAAAGTCAAAGCCCCCAGGGAGGCTCAAATTTCCCTAACAAAGGATATAGGCTCTAGCAGCTACATAGACTTCCCTTATCCCACTTGCACTGTTAAATGCATTTGTATTATTATTATTTGATTGATCTCTGCCTTCTCTACTGGAAGAACAGTTCCCTGAGGTCCTAAATTCTGATTTTAACTCTGTTATATCCCCAGCACAGAGCATAGGATATGACAAAAAAGCTAAAACTCAACAAATATCTGTTCAATATATAAATGAATGAATGAATGAATGAATGAATGAATAAATCTAGGGCTCTGTAAATTCTAAATTCTGCTAAACTACACTTCTTAGGGTCTCTGGAAACTGTTGATCAGAGGCACAGTGTTTCACTAATACAAAAGAATAGGAAAGTGCAATGATTTACATTAACTTCCCTATGCTAGGAGACTAAAATTTCCCCCTGATTTTTATGAAGCTATAGGAAACAGAATTTATGACAAAACATGGAGAATTCTAATATCTGAAAATCTGGATAAGAGTAAAAGCAAACCTGGGGTACGTTTTTTCCCCCTAAATGTTAAAAAGTAATTATGAAAGGAACCTCAAATTTAACATTTACGTTTTTAATAGCCTTTACTTCCTGATATAGGGCAGAGGAGATAACTTCAAGTTGATTACTGGATTGTAAAATACCAAGCCCCAGTCTAGGTGACCTGAAGATTTGTAGAAATAATTATTTAAGGAACGTCTTACTTTGACAAGTGCAGTGTGATTTTTAGTCCTTGCTTTTAAATGAACCTTATATTTCAGTAGAAGGCAAAGGATCCTTCGTTCTCGGGGCTCTAACTGAAACCCTCCTGTGGCCAGTAAATGACTCTGTAGTTAGGCCCAGTGGCAGACAGGAAGGCTAGGAAGCATTGTATTTGCCCAGTTGCGGTTTGTGAGTAGGAAATTCTTACCTCGGCGGGGCAGGCTGAGTGACTCCCAGAGAAGCTCAGAAAGGAGCCAGCCACAGGTTTTTCTACACGTTGGTCCCCAAAGATTCTCTCCCCCATTTCTCTTCTTTCCTTCCCCACCCAAACTGCACATTGGTATGTAGGAAGACTGATTGACACTGCCGTTGCTCAGATTCTATTCTTTTTTTATACTGTTTGCTGTGGATTCTTTTAACAGTGATGGGACATATTCTTTGGACACATGCTATGCTAAGTTCTTTATCTGGATTATAATTAACCTTTATTGTCGTCGCATGCAGTTCGTTACACTATTATTATCTCCATCTTACGGAATAGGAAACTGAGGTTTAGGGAAGTGATTTTACTTGTCCAAGTTAAACAATAAAGGTTAGAAATGAAAGTCATCCCCGGAAAGTGTGGCACAGGAGCCCACATTTTTAAACCATGTGTATATTCTGACTCGGGGATTCTTTCCCACCTGGGCAATTATGACATCCTCCTGGCTGGCCTTCTCGAATCCAGTCCAGCCCTCAACATTCCATTCTCCAGTGCAACATCCAGATGAGCTTTGCTAAAACTCTAGTGCAAACATAAAAGTAGTTGTAAAACTCCTTATGCTTGTAGTTCACTTAAAATTATAAAATCCATACTGTGAAAGCAACACAATTCAAACTGATGCTGTGGGTTTAATCAGACATGAGATGTTTGTAGAACATAAATCATTGTTTCCGTTTCCTATCACTTTCAGAAAGATGTGCTTGTGCTGGTGCCTTGATTATTTTGAAGCTGCGTCTGATGAACCATAAGAACTGTTTAAAGTCAGACCTGATACCCTTCCCCTGCCCTTCATACATGAACTCTGACTCCTGGTTCAGCCTCACGCCCCAGCCCCTAGCCCCTGCCACAATCCATGCTCCTGGAACCCCAATCAGAGAACAGGATGGCAGGGGGTCCCCACAGCCTGCCTTGGGTACACACTGTTTCCTCTGTCTTTGCTGCTCAGCCGTCATGGTCTCCATGATGAGCTGCTTGAAAACCTGCTAAAATCCCACTTCTTGGTATATACTCAGGGACTCAAAGAGCTATTTGCACACCACTGTCCGTAGCAGCATTATTTGAAATTGCCAAAAGACAGAAGCACCCGGAGTGTCCATCAGTGAAAGAGTGGGTAAACAAAACGTGGTCTATCTGCACAGTGGAATATTATTCAGCCACAAAGAGGAACAATGTTCTGATACACGTGACAACAGGGATGAGCCTTGAAAACATACGCCTGACACAAAAGGACAAATACTGTATGACCTCACTTATAGGAAATGATTAGAATATGCAAACTCATTGAGTCAGAAACTAGAGTACAGGTTACCAAGGGCAGGGGGAGGGAATAGGAATGGGTACTTAATGCTTTATTGGTGCAGAGTTTCTCTCTGAGGTGATGCAAAAGTTTTGGAGATGATGCTAGCACAATGTTGTGAAAGTAATTAATGCCACTGAATTGTACACTTGAAAGTGATTAAAATGGGAAATTTTATATGGTATATGTTATCAGAATAAAACATTTAAAAACCCCTATAACTGTACAATATAAAGAGTGAATCCTAATGTAAACTATGGACTTTAGTTAAAAATATTATTATGGTAATATTGTTTCATCGATTGTAACAAAGGTACCACACTGATGCAAAATGTTAATGCCACGGCCTCAGTGTTCTCATCTGTCAAAAGAGCGTATTGGGCCCATGGCATCTGCCCCTTTGATTCAGCCCAGTGTGGGCGTGTGACTCACAATTTCTGGGTGACCTTGTCACGTCAGCAGCCTGGGCTTTGCCAAAGGAGCTGAGCCAGGCTGTGGAAGTGGGCAGAGGAAAGAACGGCTCCTTCACAGGGGCCGTTTGTTTGAGGTGCACGTTATCACCAGAGGAAATTGACTCAGGGAGATAGCACCTTAGTATCAGAGAAAGCCAGGCTATCAGTGGGCAGCCCCCACAGTCCAGTCCTCCTTGCCAAGGGTGCCTGGGGCTGGGCGACCTGGCCTTCCTGGCACGCAACAAAGATGGTGCCAGGCCCAGGACAAGCCACAATGCCTGGTGTTCTGTCCTGGGCAGTCCTTACCTGACCTCTCCATCTGCCCCCTGCACTACTTAGCTGGGCAGGGGACACGCAACACTGGCTCACTCTACCTGCCATTTCCTGGAACAGGAAGCACCAGGAAGACATTTAAGCAACGACAGCCCATCTCTCAGGCACTACATCAGGTCTTCCCAGCTCTGCCTGCCTCCTTTCTGGGCCAACTTACTTTATCCTAAACTTCAAATTTTATCTCAAGGACCACCGCCTCTAGGAAGTCCTCCTTGACCTTCTAGGGTCTGACTTGAGCACTGAGCCCACTGCTGCCTTCTACCTTGGTATTATCACTGTTTACTCTCTTGAGAAAAGAAACCATTTTTTCCATTTCACTCATTCATGCATTCATTCAGCAAATATTCTCGAGTGCCTGCTCTCTGAGGCACAATGTCCATTGGAGAACAAAAGCGGAAACAGTCCCTGCCATCAGGGTATGTATAGTATAGTAAGGGAGTTAATCAAATCACCATCCAGTGCATGAGCAATTAAATCTTGTGAGTACTGGGAACAGCAAATGCATGGGATGTTGAAAGCAGGAGAATTTGATACAGTCATAGAGGTCAGTGAAAGCATCCCCAGAGAAGTGTTGGTAGAGCTGAGGGAGAGCAGGATTTTTAGGAAAGGGGTCCAAGGAGGAGCATTTTAGAATCAACTGTGTCTCGGTGATCCCTGTATCCCCAGCATATCACAGGGGCCTGGGATCTGATAGTTATGCAATAAATGTTGATTAATGTCAAAGCTATCTTTCTTTGGTCCATTTGCCCCCTCCCAGAGACCCCTCTCATTTCACTGTCATTTGGGGAAATGTCCCTGTCTTTCCCTTACAAATTCCTTTTAAGATCCAGCGTCTTTTCCTCTATCCCTGGTCTGGTGCCCTTGGCCGGGCCATCTGCTGCACTTGTCCTCTCTTTGTGATTGTCCCCAAGTCTGGCCTGTACTTGTGTTCTCCTTTCCTGAAGAACCCATTTGGACCTCTCCCCTTCTCTGGCATTTCACGCCTCTGCGGACAGTTTGCCTGGAACACCTACTCTTCTCTGCCAACATGACTCTAACTATTGCAATTTTCAACTTGCTAATTGGTCTCCCCTGAACATGCTCTCCCTACGTCTCCTAGTGCCTCCCTGTCTCCAAGAACAGTCTTAGTTTTGGGTCCTAGACACCCTTGATGAATACAGCAGATCCGCCATTCCTAGTACCCTCCTGAGATGCTACTCGGACTTTCTTAATGGTGGGTTTATCACAGCTGTGGATGTATTTAGTTAATCAGCCCTCTTTTTCCAAACTGGAGCCACTCTGAAAGAGACTGAGAATGTGCCCCCATTGTAGGTGGCTACTGTTTCCAATTACATCTGCTTCTCCCAGCCACCACGCAATCTGTTCACTTCATGCTGGTTTGCAGGAGCTGTTCGCACCAAACCATTGACAGCCACTATCTAAACTGAAACCAGCTGCTCAGCCATTTGCCATGCACGGCTGGATCTTGCCGGCTTACCCAGTTGAGGCCCCGTGGAGCAGTCCATAAAACAAGCATGAATTAACGCAGCCTGTTTTTATTAAATGTCTTGCAACTGATGGGAAGATGGACAAGCCTGTCTGGCATGGATGATGACCAGTCCTCACAGCATCTGAAGGCTTGGACAGACTCCAGTAGAACCCTCTATCTCAAGACCGTTGATGTGTTTCAAGGATTGTGTCATGCGTCAAGACAATCTGTCTATAAAAGGCTTTTGAAAGATTTTATGGCTTCTCCTCTTCCTTGCGAAACAGTTTATTGGTAAGCTCTTTAGCCATAGCTTATGTTCCTTCTGTTTTCCTTGATATTACTTAGATGGAAACTCAGGGAGAAGCAGATCTTCCCTATTGCTGTTACCAAATCCAGATTTGGGTGGGTAGGTTTTCCTCTTACCCATATGGATGGCCTAAACAAGAGCCAAGGCTGGCTTATTCAATGACCTTGAATAATCTTCTGGGCACTTTGTCTGCAAACCTTGGTAAAGGCAATGAGGCTCTGGGCAAAGGATATCTTGACTCACTCTCACCAGACTCTGACCTTTGTGACTGGAAGCTTTTCTGTACACTGGAGAGGAAAACATCAGTGGTCAAACCAAGGGCACTGCCAGTAGTTAGGAAAATTCATCCAACACTGCCTACTGTGATTCCAGGGTCATCAAGCAACTTTCTGATACTTTGACTTCTTAGGTAGAAGAACTATGTGTAAGAAAAGGCTGGGCTCTTGAGCAAACACAATCACTCATTCCATTTGAGAGTTACATTTCATATAGCCAAGTAATACAGTAGCATGGCATAGCAGCACTTAAAGTTTCTGTGATGATTTCTAACACTTCCGGACGAAAGTAGTGAATTTAGGAAGATAAAATTCAAGCCAAGAATGGTATCCCCCACCCCCACCCCCAAAAGAGAAGTTCCAGAGCTTAAATCTTGATAAATGGTCCCTTCTTTGCTTGGTCATGCCTTCTTTTCTGACCTCCTACACTTCCCTTTACGTGGTGAGTTTGTAGATTGGAGGAGATTAATGTATTTAAGGGGTTACTTGGCCCATTTCAAGGGGAAATTTTTGGCTTATGGTTTCCTGGACGTATCCTATAAAGAAACAGGTAATATTTGTTTCATTTCAGAAATAATTAAGAACTGGGAGGGCCTTGAAAGTGAAGGATTTTTCTGACTCAACTTTCTTATTCATCTCTGTCTGCAATGTCTAGCACAGACTCCTGCGTGGAGTAAGAGCTTAGTGAAGTGATGCTGGAGAGGAAATGCATGAATGAATAATGACTCTCATATTTAATCTTAAAATCTTGCTCTTTCTGAATAATCACCCAGTGGAAGAATGAGGAAAGATCAACCATGACCAGCATCTTCATATTCTGAGTGTGTCTGTCTTAGGATCCTAGGGCTGCCATAACCAAGTACCGCAAACTGGTGGCTTAAAATGACAGAAACGTGTTCTCTCACAGTTCCGGAGGCCACAAGTCTGAAGTCAAGGTGTCGCAGGGCCGTGCTCCCTCTGAGGCCGGCAGGGAAGAATCCTCCCTCCCCTCGCCCCAGCTTCTGGTGGCTGCTGGCAATCCTTGGCTTGCAGCTACAGTTCAGCCTCTGCTTCTGTCTTCTATGGCCTTCTCCCCTGTGTCTGCTTCTTATAAGGTGTTAGAAGGATGCCAGTCATATTGGATTATCCAGCTTGGCCTCATCTTAACTAATCACACCTTCAAAGACCCTTTTTCCAAATGAGGTCCCCTTAAACCAGGGGTTCTTAGCAAGGGGTCCGTGAGCTTGAATTGAAGTTCAAAAAACCATTATTCTTGTGGGATGTGTTGGTGCGCATGTGATATATTTATTAAATAATATACAGTATAGTGTGGACTTAGTAAGGGACCTGTGGTTTTCACCTGATTGGCAAAGGGGTCCGTGGAACAAAAAAAAAGGTTAAGAACCCCTGCCTTAAACAGATTCTTGCCTTTTAATTATCAACCTCACATGTGTGATCCCTGAGACACCCTCTTCCTGGATGTGTCCCATCCAGAAGCAGCTAAGTGTAGGGCAGGGGTTCCTAACCAGGGGTTAAGATTTCAGGGGGTCTGTGAGCTTGAATTGAAAAAAATCCACTTGTTATCTTTTTCTCTGACCTCTAACTGGAATCGCTCATTTCCTTCACTCATGAATGTATGCAATAAATAAATTACAGTAGTATTTATTTCACCTGACTTGCAAAGGGGTCCATGGAACAAAAAAAAGGTTAAGAACCCCTGGTATAGAGGAAAGAGCAGAGCTGGTAATGCCAGAAGATTCGGCATGAGTTCTGGCTCTGTCCCAGACTCACCAGGACTTTAGTGAGTTACATAGTGTCAATCAGAAGAGTTACCAGGGAGCAGATGTAGCTCAACTGGTTGAGTGCCTGCTTCCCATGTACGAGGTCCTGGGTTCAATCCCTGCTACCTCCTGAAAACTAAAAAACAAAAATAGAAGAGATACATATTGCCACTTCCAGGGGAGTGGTCCTACCACCTGGAGGGTAGCAAAGAGCCTGATGCTGCCTGCAGCCAGCAACAGCAGTCCTAGGTTGCCAACCCACTCCCGCTCTTCTCACATGGAGAAGAGACAAGGCAAGGTCAGCATTAGCCCCCCAGGGCCAGAGGGCCTAGGTCTGTGGCTGACACAAGGAGATGATCTATGCACACCCACCCCTCTTGTGCCATAGTAGAAGGACCCTGCTCCATCCTCTCCAGGAACAGCTATAGCAGTGAGGACCAGCTGGGGCCCATAAAATTTACATACTTTAGCCAGCTTGTTTCTAGTGGATGTTTACGGATGCTCTGGAAAAAAAAGAAGGAATATGCCAGCAGACCACTAACTGCTAGGGGATATGTTTTACCTCAAGGCATACCTGAGAAGGGAGTCAGCCTGCATTTATCATCTTATCCCAGGAGCCAGGCTAACACCTCTGGTCCTGCTCACAGGTGCATTTGTGAGTCGTGAGGAAAGGCGGCAGGTGCTTGGACAAGCCTCTACCACACATATGCTCCTAAAACCTGAGGCTCTTCATCTGCAAAAGGTGAACACAAGTCTGACTCGGGAAACATCTCAATTAATGAGAAGAGAGATGGCTTGTGAGCTAGGGAAATGCTAGCAAATTGGTCCATTCCACCAGCACATTTACCTGGATGCCCAGGCCCATTTGATTTTAGACTTTGAGCCTTCAAAAGTATGACAGAATAAATTTCTGTTGCTTTATGCCACCACATTTGTGGCAATTTGTTACAGAAGCCCTAGGAAATTGAGGCAATTTACACATGGGAGCTTGGCAAAAAATTCTTTTGTCTGATAATAGGGTGGACCCTTGGAGACTGGTTCCTTTAGAAGTGGTGTGGCAGATTGAGCTATGGACCCCAGAAAAACCATGTTCTTAATCTTAACCCGTTCCTGTGGGTGTGAACGCTTTGGAAATAGGACCTTTTTAATTAAGATGTGGCCATTGAAAGGGGGTGGGTCTCAAATGGAAGTCCTCCAGTCCTTTATAAGCAGAAGAAATTCAGACTCAGAGACAGCCACAGGGAGGAGCCAAAGCAGGAAGTCAGCAGGAACACAGCGGAGAAAGGAGAGGACATCACCATGTAAGGGGAAAGCCAAGGAAGCCACGGATTCCTGGCCAGCCAGCATGATTCCCACTCCCAGAGGAAGCAAGGCGATGAGTTCCCACGGTTTCTGCCAGCCCATTGCGTGGTGTGCGGCACGGCAGCCTGGGAAACAAGACAAATGGCACAGAAAGCAGTGAGGTCTCACTCTAGGCGTCCCTGGCCTGGCCTACTTCTTTCTCTGTATAGGCTGGGGACACGGGGAGCTTGGAGATACCTTCCAGAAGATTAATTGGAGGAGGCTCCCGGAAGCAGGACCACTCACTAGTGTTATTAGGTGAACGGCCTTGCTTCCTGGTTCCATAATAAACCAAAGTGGAAATAATCATGGCCAAGTCTAAATCCCCATTTTTCCAGTCATCAAATCTGCATTTTAACTTTTCAAGTCGTGTACTTCTGTGCTGGTCTCCTCCATCACCTAGGAGGAGACATACAAATGTGAAGGGCTGAGATATATACTCTCAGTTAACTAACGATGGGCCAGGCACTAGGTTAAGTGTATTTTATGTCAGTTATTTCTTCTCACAAGCCTTTGTGTTGGCAACTATTGTTATCCTGATGTGAAGGCAATTAGGTTTGCTACTTTTTTTTTTCTCGATGTTTTGTTTTTGCCATAAGTAAGGCCAAGGTGGCTGTCTTTGTCCATAGTCTGGATAATTTCCTTAGGATGACTCCCAGGAAAGTGAGAACAGTTACTTAGTCCATTCTTGTGAGTATCGCTGAGATTTTGATGCAGATTGCCAAACTGCTTTCTGGAAGGTTTTGCTATGCCCTCTGCAGCCAGTAGCACCTCTGCTTGCTGGTGTCTCCAAAGCCTTCTTTGCTGAGGCAGGGAGAGTACTAGAAGCACATTTTTTATGAACCTGGAAACAGGTTAGGAAGATCCTGGCTTGAAATGAGAAACTCATTCCCCACTCTGTCACTGACCTTCTGTGACATGGGACTATTGCTTACTTCTCTGTGGGCCTCAATTTTCCCAAGCATGAAATGCAGGGGACAGAACCGATGATATTGTAGGTTTCTACAAATCTAATTTTCCTTGACATTTTGGGGGCAATATAAAACTTCTCCAGGTAACAGGTAGCTCAGAACATAAACTGAAACACGTTTCCATGTGATGTCACCAGCTGTACATAAAAACCAGCTGGGACGTTGTGTTTTAGAGAAAAGCCTAAGTTTAAATCCTACCATCACCATTTACTATTTACGAGACCTTGCAATGTAATTTTCCCTATCTGAGCTCTGGTTTCCTCATTTGTAGAAGGTAGAAAATAATGTCATAGGGTTTTAGAAAGATTCAATGAGATAATGGACATAAAAAATGGTACACCATAAGAACTCAATAAATAGTAGTTCCTTTTATAGAGGAAAATGTAATACTTTCCCTCCTCTTACTCTTGAGTAAAGAATAATGGGGCTACTTAAGGCACCTCTAAATAACTATACATAGATCCTGAGCACTCAGAGGTCTCAGGATTCTGGTTTCTAATTGTAGTCATCTGCAGCTTCCATCATCTCCCAGATTAGCCTCTCAGTGCTGTGCACAGTCTACCCCAGTCCAAGCATTTTCTGAACTATAGTGGAGTTGAGAGTTCCATGTTCAATCTCCATGTAATTAGTGGCACCATTGTCTGAGAACAAATCTGTGCCTGACATCACGGGTTGGCCTTAGTCAGGTCAGAGAGCTCTTTGAGCAAAGCACTGATTGATTAAATGATGGACTCATTAATCAGCACCGCTGATTTATAAATGTGATTGTGCCTGGAAGGAGTAGTCTAGAGAGGTTAATGTCAATTGAAAGAAAACTAGAGGATAATCTACAGATTGTATAACATAGTGATTTTGGTGGTGGATGATAATTGTGGTTAACAGTACAAATACAAGAATGTTATTCTATTACAAGGTGTTAAGAATATGGAGATACATGGGGGAAATATAACTAATGTAACATATAGACTATAGTTAATATACTTCTCAAATATTGTAATTTTTTTTTCAGTAATGACAAATAAGGTAGTATATCAATGGTAAGGGTAAATAATGTGGAGGTATAAGGGGGTATAGGATTTTTTCCTTTTGGAGTAAAGAAAATATTTTGAAATGGACTGAGCTGCTGACATCACAACTCTGTGATGAAACTGAGAGCCAGTGAATACACTTCGGATGGATTATACAAGGCATGGGACCATATAACACAGTGAACCCCGTGATGAATGATAGTCTGTGGATAACAGGGCAAATATGAGAACGTTCTCCCATGAACTAAAACAATTATACAATACTAATACATGGTGATAATAATAGGATGGTTTTGTGGAAAAAAATACATCAAATATAAGCTATGGACTATAGATAGCAGTATATCATGATGATGTTCTTTCATCATTTGTAATAAATGTGTCACAACAATGTAAGGGGTTGGTGATATGGGAATCCTTTATGGTATGCATGATTGTTTTGTTAACTCACAACTTCTCAAACTAAAAAAAAATGATGGGCTTATCACATAGGTTTGCATTCATTCACCACACATTAACTGTTGCGTACTTTCTTGGGTGATAGGGCTGCAGAGATAAATCAGAGCTGGTGTCTGCCCTTTGGAGTTCCCAGACTAGTGGAGGAGAAGCCCAGGTAAACTAATAATTGTGATACAATGTGATAAGTGTATAATAGAAGCAGATGGAGGGAGTATGGGGGAGGGAGTGATTCATTATGTGGGGGAAGAGACATTGAGACAGGATATGCCACTTAATCTAGAACTTGATGTACGAAGAGAAATGTGTTAAGTAGATGATAAGGAAAATGACGCTCAAGTAGAGGGATCAGTTGGAGCAAAGGTGCAGAGGCTTCAAAAAGAGAGTTGTTTTTATGGGGGAAATCAGATAGGAAAACATGGGAGGCAGTGAGACAGGTAATGCCAGTCTAAGGGCTTAGATTTACACAGTCTGCTATAGTGGCCACTGGACACATGTGACTGTTTAAATATAAATTAACATTAAGCAAATCAATTGTCCTAACTAGATTTCAGTTATGATTGGGCACATGTGACTAGTCACTACCAAATCAGAGAGCACAGATATGGAACGTCTCCATCACCAGAGAAAGTTCTGCTGGGCAGTGCTGCTGTGTGTGACGTAGAGTGAGTACTAGATTTTAAGGGGAAGGCTGTGGATGAGTTTGTCTGTAATGGGTAGAATGGATTTGAGGCGGGTAAAAGCACAGGCAGGGAAAGTAGTGAGGAGGTTACTGCACTACTCGGGGCAAGAGATGACGAAGACGGGATTGGAGACGGTGAGTGTGCAGCAGAGGGAACCAAGACCATCTTATAGCTCGTGAACTATCGAGACACCAAAGACCATGGCCATAAATGCAGTTGAATAGCTGAGGTCTGATGGGAGTTCTCAAGGAAATGAAAGTCATTTCTTGCCAGGAGCACCCTTTGGCTCGAAGCCTGAATCCCCAGGCTTCTTCTCATGCTGCGGGTATGTGGGCCGACTCCCAAGTGCCTGTGAGTTCTCTGCAGTCTCCCTGCCTCTGCTTGCCTCGGTTTTGTCATGCCGTTGAGTCTCAGCCAGATGAGTATCTCGTTTGGCCCCTTCTCCACCCATGGTGACCAGAAATTGGAACAAGAAGATTATATGGTCTGCCCACACATCTGTTTTGTGCCGAGTGTCTGAGTTCCATGGTTATAACACAGCAATGGATTCCGCAGAAAGACAGTGGCAGACTGGATGATAAGATGTAGTTCCTTGTCTCCCTGTGTGATAGGATCTCTGCTAGCCATTAACAAATTACTTCCATTCACAGCTGACATGAGAAAGAGCTGTACCCTGCAGGGGAAGTTGCTGAGGGCACTATGGTAAGGAATGTGGCCTATGTCTCCTAGGAACGCAAAGATACTCTGAGACCTCCATTGCTCCGAGGGAAGCTTACCAGAACACTGAGCCTCGATGTGGACTCTTTCCAGCAATGAACCGGCTCAGCTTCTTTCATCAAAGGCAATTCTTTTTGCCATTGTGACTCTCAATCCCTCCCCTATCCATGCAGTTAGACAATGAGAAATGTTGAAAAGCACACAGGAAAAAATGCAACCCATGGAGGAAGAAGGAAAGTTTCTGATGGTAAAGCATAATTTTCTGATATTCTACTCATGCTTCAAGGCCCAACTCAAACAGTACCTGCTCTGTGAAATAGCAGGATCCTTAGTCCTGGCCAAATAAATGATTTCTTTTCTTCACACTGGATGATGCTGGATGATTATGTTCTTGCCTGCCTCTCTAGATAGTGGGCATTTCTCAGCAGGATTTGGTGAAGCCATGTTTGCATCTAAAAAACCTGCCCAGAATTCCATTCCATAAATGTTCACCAAATTGTGTGACTTCTGATGGTTAGTGTCTACTATTCTTGGGGAAAAGGCAAATCAGAAAAAGTGTAGTAAAGAGTCACATAAGAAACTGGAGAAGAAAGTATCCATTATTATAGATGTTTTATCATTCATTCATTCATTCATTCATTCAATTATTGCACAAGCAATTACTGAGTCCCTACTGACTGCCAAGCAAGGTGCAACATCTATATAGAGAAAGTAGCATAACTAAGAGCTCAAAAACAGGTAGGGGAGGCAAAGTTTTATGTAAATAATGAGAGTCCACTTTGGGAACCACTCTGCTGGGGGGTTGCACCAAGTGCAGGTGGAGGGAATCAGGGAGAATCTCTTGCTCTTCCAAATGAGGAGCATGGACCCTGGACTTCAAATTCTGGCTCCATGATTAGTACCTGGATGGCCTTGCTCAGTCCATCTCTCAGAGCCTCAGGATCCTCATCCATAAAATGGAATGGTTGTGAGGGAAAAAATGAGATAATACTTACAAAAATCCTGGCACAATGTCTGGAATTGAGTAATTGCTCAGTGTTGTTTTTCAGGCCTTCATATTTGTCAACCTAAACAGTCAGGAAACCTGCGACCACTTCCAAATTCTCTTTGCCTGTGCAGACAGACCAAATGTGTTGAAGGACTCGCTGCTAAAGCAGTACGCCTAGATAAACTCTGACAACCTAGGTGACCCAATCTCTGATCAGCTGCCTTTCTAAAAGCACTTTCTCCTGGGTTTAGCTTCTGGAAAATCAAACAAGATGCGACTGGCATACTTTTGCTTTCCTATCAGATGGAAAAATATAAATAATCAGACTGAAAAACATGACTGTTTGGGTCTGGGGTTGGTGAGCTCTTTTTTACAAGCTTTCATTGTGAACATGTTAATTGAAACACAAAATCCTGAAGTGGGGGTCACAGAAATCTATGGAAAACAGTACATTGATATTCTCCAGGGAAAGCACATGGATACACAGATGTTGACTATAATTAGTATTCTTATAATAAAACCAATAGGGAGTTTGTATTGCCATGACAGCAGTGGTCATTAATGTTTTAGGGCATTGTTCAAAGCAGGAAAGAGACACTGCCCCCGTGACAAATTTAAACCCTCCAAGAGATAGGCAGTAAACGCAGAGACGCCAGCCAGGGGAGCAATACTGTGAGCTTCTCCACTGTGGAGACAAGAAAGGACCATCCGGCTCGTGTGCTGGCTGACTCCTCCCTTCACACAGGATGAGAACCGAGGACGGGCCACGTCACGTTTTCAGAATCGCCTCCAAGGGGCAGGACAGGGCCACTGGCTGGAGGAGGGAGGGAATAGTCTTCCCTGGTCATCCTGTCTCTGTACCTCTCTTGTTCCTTGTTGATTAAAAGCAAATATCCTGGGCAACCAATAATCAATCTGTGTGTTAACTCATTTCTGTCAGTTATTCAGGAGAAAACAAACTAACAACCTAAGCAAAAGTGTAAAAAGTCTAATTTCTAAACCATTGACTGAAAGGAATCGGCTTTTCTCAAATGTATTTCAGGACTGCCAGAACTCCAAGTACTTACTCCCCGGGAAGGGAAAGGAGCAGTATTTAATGGACCTTTCCCTTCTTCAAAGGAATGGGTGGTCTTCATATTTCATTCAAGAAATGAAAAGCTTTTTGAATGACACGTTGGGGAAAGCACTTGCCAGGTGGCTTTATTAGCCCTCATTCTCTTGACATTCAGTTACAGAAATCCAACGCAAAAGAGTTTAGGTAAAAGGAAGGTATGACTTTAGTTGAAGGTGGAGACCATACCCCTAGGGCGGACTGCTAGTATGCCAAATGTCAATGCCTATATTTTTTCTGAGTTATTTCCCCAGAAGAAAGATAAATGCAAAGGGTCAGCGTCTCTCCTGGCCAGAGGGAGCACAGTCCTGACCTAAGGCTCTCTTATGGACGCAGGGATGGCTGAGGCTGCCCCTGCATGAGCCAAAGGGCTGGGTCTGGTCTCGTGTGTCTGGACCATTTGCCTTGGATTGTACATTTCCCGGGATTTTAGTATCGCAGGGCAGGGCAGGATTGAGAAAGGCCATCAGGACAGTGTTCTCTTGTTTACTTTCAATTTCCCCAGAGAAGAGACTATGATTTTTTTCAAAACATGTTCTAGTCTCTCAACATCATTTAAAGCAGATGGTCTGGCTGTATGGTGCAGGTGGCAATTGGGTAGCATTTTTTTCTGTTGTGTTGACTCTTCCTTTAATTGCAGGGTGTTTGTCACTTTTGATCTCTGCCACTGAATGTCAGTAGCGTCCACTCCAGCCATTGAGACAAACAGAAATGCCCCACACATTTCTATCCCCCTCCCCAGGGGAATAATTCCATCCCCAGTTGAAAGCCACTGGGTGACATCACTAAGTTAGATTTTAACTGTCTCAGTTATTGATTCATTCATGTAAACCATATAAGAATAAAACACCTAAAATTTATTTTGCTTCTTTAATTGTTATGAAGGCTACAGATCTTACTGCAAGTAAGAAGAAGATATGAACATAAATACTATTATATTCACTCATTCATTTGAAAATGTGTACTGAATAGCTGCTTGTTCTGTGCTAGGACCTGTGATTTAAACACTGTCCCATGTGTACAAGACAGAATGTGGTTCAAGGACCATGGAATGGGGATCCTTCCCAGTCAGGGGACCTCAGAAAAGTTCATGGTAAAAGTAGCTAGAGATCGGTGATATCTAGGAGAAAATGACACAGGTGGAGAAAGTGGCACATGGTAGTGAGATGACAGGTGATGTAAGTTGACTGCTATAACAAGTGAGGACATGTGAGTGGTGGGAAAGGGGTCTGGAAACATGAGAATAAAGGAATGGAACTCTGGGAGTTGGGTTTCCATTCCATTGGCCATTGAAGAGCTCCAGAGTGCTGTCAAGTACGGAAACCATTTCTCAGGCTTTTTGCCCCTACTCCACTCTCTACACGTCAGAGCATCACTGCATACACCTGTAAATGTGTGTACACACACATTCACACACCTCTCCACGTCCCTTTTCCCGGTAAAATATCCCAGTTCAAGTGGAGAAAATAAAGACTTGCAGAAAGGTCTGATTTAGCCACCCTGTGATGTTTGAACCTGAATTTGACTGTGTTTAGATTGGGCAGGTCCACTCCAGCTCACCACAGCAGATGGCCACTGCTGCTTCTCTCATTAGCTCTCCAAGTTGACAACTCCTTTGCCTGTCCTTCCGGGCCTCTCCTTAGCTGGCCTCCACTTACTTCTCCAGCCTCATCTGCTACAGCTGCCCTCATGCACCCTGTAGCCTCCACACCACCCTGAGCTGCATTGTTTCATTGCATGCCCCCTCTGCCTGATTTTCACGGCTAACTTCTGGCCCTTTGGTTCTCCATTCAGGCACCACCTCCTCTTGGAACTTATCCTGAGCCTCTAACCTCAACTAGATATGTCCCACCTGTCACTCCTCACTTACCCCAATTTCTTCCAATCCTCACTTTTTAAAACTACTCCAATGCTTTTGCTCTCTGGACATTTATTGTCTGAATTACTCATTTGGCTGCATAGCACACATTTTTGCTATATTCAGTTTCTTTTGCTTCCTTCCTCCCTCCCTCCCTCCCTCCCTCCTTCCCTCCCTTCCCTCCTTCCTCCCTCCCTTCCCTTTTGTTAACATTTTACACATACTCCTCTTGCTCTCCAACCACTCTGACCGTTTTCTAGTTCCATCCTGCGTGAGGACTTGGAACCTTGTTTTCCATTTACCCAGAATGCAATTCCCACTTTCACCCACTGCCACTCAACCCTTTTCCTGACCCCCCCCACTTCATCAAACCAACCATTACTCTTTTTAAATCTCATCTCAAACAACTTTTTTCCCCCACAAAACAAGCCTTTTCTGACCTCGCTATAGATCAATTGGATGTTTTGTCTGTTGCATAGCACCATTGTCTGCTCTTTTACATTTATTTGGGTGGCTTCTTTACTAGGTGTATCTGCTCCAATGGATCGTAAGCTCCGAAAAGCAAAGCTACTGCGCTTGTTTGTGCTCTCGCCACTGTTGCTGCTGCTGCGACTAGCAAAGCCCCTGACCTGTAGCCATCCCAGGGCTCGGCGGCTGCTGGTTCCTAAAGAAATGCATGAATGACTCGGCTGGCTTCCTAGGGTGTGGGGCTTCATGCCTCACGCCATGGGATTTACGTGACTTCTAGCTATAGTGATTGATAAGGAATAAGAAATACAGACTTGGTTAGCATTTTTTACTCTAATCTGTCCTTATCCTGGAAAGTCAAAAAAAAAGTGGCTGTTATTTTTTCAGTTTTGTTTGTTCGCTTGTTTTGTTCAGGCCAGAAATTTAAAATGGAGATTTTGAAGGCATTTTCTTCTTCTTCAGTGTTGAGATTTATTGTCTGCATGAGTCCGTACACTCAGACTTGGCTCTCAAAAGACACTATCACTGACTCATCAGAGAGAGATTTAAAAACGTGATTTCTAATCAAATCATCTGAACCGTTATAAGGTGCTTCCTATGAATTCTGTGGTAATTAAGATTCTGGCATGAGATATCCATCATTACCAGCTTTTCCCATAATCCCATCAGTTCTGCTGGAAATAGCAAGTCCCTTCAGTTACACTGATTTATTAAAATTCTATGACCTGAGGACGTAGTTAGGATTCCAAACTAATGAAATGCTTTCTGGTAACTCCTTTTCTCTGGAGACAAGCAAATGACTTTACAATTCTTAAGATCAGGTCTTGATTCTACGTATTCTGAACTTGGAAGCAAAACACAGTTTCAGCCAAAAAATCAGCAGTCCCTGAATTCCATCATATCCAGAGTACACCTCTCCATACCAGTCTCTTGAAGTTCCTGGGCTAGAGGGAAAAGTGAGTAATTTAGGAAGTCATGCTCCAGTTCTCCACTAAGGCTGCTAAGTGAATTCTATCACCAACCATCCTATCCAGTGATGAGTAGATGAAGTTGGACTGGAGCTTGGCGTCCAACCAAGAATTGAGGATTCTGGACAGACGGAAGGACACATTGATCAGTGACTATGCTTCTCTCTGCAAAGCAGCAGTGACAGGGCCCAGGAAAATGCTGATATCAAGACAAATAAACAGGCTGACCAAGCACAGTTCCTACTCAAGCCACAGAGGTCCAGAATAACATCTTCCAGCTCTCTTTAGCCCCTCAGCTCCTCCTGGTTGCCTTGTATATTTGCCTTTCAGCAGTACCTCCTGGATATCTTGCCTCCTTGATGAGTAAGCTCACACTACTGGCTCTGTTCATTCTCCAATATTTACCAGAATCAAACATCTCATGCCCTTTTCTCAGTACCTCAACTCTCCCACCTCCCCACCCTCCACCCACTATGCAAGGAATCCTTCTTCCAGTATCTGATTTTCACAGACATTCTTCAGCCATAACTGAGAGGTGTAAATGGAATAGGAGACAGTCATTGTGCTGTAGGGGATTGATGGGTGGACCTTTCCAGGCCAGTGCTATTGAGTACTCCCTCACCAACTCAACTTCATGGAGGACAGAGTGACCTTTCTGAAACACAGCTCCCCTTCCCCATTAAATAATCTTAATATCCCATGGTACACAAATTACAAACTCCTTCAGCAGGCATTCATTGCCCTACCTCCCCTCTCCCTGCCTCATTTTCCACCATTCTCCCTGGCCCTCCCATCCTCTACTTTTACACATCAGTTGTCTTCACAGCTCCTACCACAGCCAGCTTTTCCATGTTTCTGTGTTTGGTCAGTGCTGTTCTATCTGCCTTACATAAACTTACATATGTGCATCTCCACCTGGAAAACACTTCTACTGTCTTTAAGACACAGGTTCCAGAGCCTTTGCCACCCTCTGCTCTCACCCCTAGGTTAGTGATTCTCTTTTCTATGCTCTTTTAGCTTCAAATTATAACTCTATTTCGTTTTTAAACTTCCATTAGAAACAAGGAGACTCTGAGGAGTCAGATCCAAGGGGGGTGGTTGGGAACCAAAATTAAGTAATCGGGATAGAATGTGGATCAAAGGGAGGAGTGAATGACAGTACTCAGAGCCAAATCATGTTTAAGAGTAAGGACAAAGGGTTCAATAGAATGGTCAGGCAACAGCCAGATACCCTAGAGCGGCACAAGAAGAGGGAACTGTATAAAATATGGGGATCTGGAGGAGGGAAGGAAACAATTCCTTTTGGGGAGTGGTCAAGGTCAAATTTTACGGAGGTGATGCCATGTGAACTGAATTTTAATGAATTTGTAGTCATCAGTCCCAAAAGAAAGAAAGGGTATCCTAGGCCACTGTCATAGATGGTCCCAGCTGCTGGGGAGATAAATGCATGATCACACCAGAGAGAGAAGGAGTAACAGCCCTACTCATTTTCTCTAGAAATGTTATCGCTGTCAGCAAATTATTTGTAGATAATGATAAATGTTATCTAGGGTTCTTCTTCAAGCTGATGTGTACTCATGCAAACTTAAGTTCACAGATACAGCGAAATTTATAAACTCTAATTCCAAACTCATAATGAGGAACCTATTGGGTCATTCATTGTAATGGTAATATCTAGTATTCATACGAAGATTTACATCTTGTTATAAGGATAATAACAGGCACTTTCTGCATATTTGGGAGTCTTCTACATGTATTATTTTATTTAATCCTCATAGCAATTCTATGGCTAAGTCCTGCTATTACCCATCTCTCACAGATAATATAGTTATATATCTGAAGCATAGAGGATCTACATAACTCACCCCAAATCATGTGGAATGAGGGTTTGAAACCAGGCAAGAAAGCACCAAGAGCCCAGGCTGTTATTTGTCTCTTGAATTTCTTCAACCACATCTGATGAGGAGAGGGTGGGTTTTGTGAATAGGTTTCTTTGGAGAAAACTATTGCAGTGCTAAGTTCTTTCCTACAAAAGACAAGGATGGGGACTTTGATAGGCTCTGCACTTGGAGGACATAAAAGCTGGGAAATCCAGGTAGTAAGAGACTAAGAATTTTGAGGCCAGAGCCAGGAGAGTGTGTTTGTACGGCATTGGCCTGCCTTCCCAGGTTTTGTGGGCCAGATGGGACAGAAATACTTGTGTGCACGGCGGGTTGGGGAGAGGGGCAAGGTTATCTTGCAGTAGTTCAATGGGGTCATCATAAGGTAGGAAGGGAAATTCGTGTGTGTGTGTGTCAGGGGGACAGGTGTGGGAGGTGGGAGGTGGGGGGTGGGAGGGGACATTGCTGAGATTCTAGGACTGAGGAAGTAGCTGAACAGGACCAGCTGGAATTGTGCTGCATTTACTCCTATCTAGAGAACTACAAGAAAGAGGGGCCAGGGAAGGACCCTCCAAAAAGCCCATCAAAGTGTCCAGCTAAGAAAAAGCAGGCTCTAGATGTTTACCTGTCCCTGAGAGCTCAATGCCATCTTAGAATGGAATCTATCCAAGTAAGAACTTATCTGTCCATTTAGCTCTCCTCCCTGTCCCCCTGAACCTGAGATATTGGTAGAGTCAAAACAGAAAGCAGGGGGCGGATGTGGCTCAAATGGTTGGGCATCCGTCTGCCATATGGAGGGACCCGGATTCGATCCCCGGGACCTCCTGGTAAAAACAAACAAACAAACAAACAAAAAACAGAAAGCAGCAAGGGAATTGATGGTGAGGGTGGGGATGGGGGCAGTTGCAGAAGTGGAAGGCAGAGAAAAGAAGATGCCAGCATGCCCCTCATTCCATTGCAGGTGCCAGATCCAAATAACCTAGAATGGAGGAGGGGAGAAAATGTGACCCTAAACTAAACTCAGAACAATGAGTGCCTCCTGGGGTTCTCAGCCTGGGGCAGGGGAAGACCAGGCCAGTGAATACTTCTTAAAGGTATATTAGGAAACAAAGATAAAGGGACATCACTTATGCAGCAGCCTTAGGAGTTTTACTCACAAAACCCTGCTTTGAAACACTGCTGGTAGTAATTAGCACAGAAAAGCAGAAATAAATATGGGGGGAGGCAGCTTCAAGAGGTATGGAAAGGGAGAGTGATGGAGTTACTTAATAAAGTTTATTATTGTTTCAAAAAACGGCAGGGTCTAAAAAATACAAAAGGAAAATTTCAATTGCAAAAGAGGAATTAGAATTACAATCTTAGACAAACACATCACAGTGAAGATGGGGGTCAGGGTGAGGGATAGAGAAAAAATTAACCTGAGAACATGCTGGACAACCTGTCTTTTCCATGAAAGACCTAAATACTAATACATGTATGATGTTAATAGTGTAATTAACCATTGATATTAACTTAATACAAACTGGAAAAGAAGAAAAGAAACAAATAATGCTTTTCATTGGCTAGCTCAAACTTTATAAACTGATTTATGAGTTTTAATTATATTTAACTATAAAAGAACGCAATTATTGTATTAAAGCATACAATAAAATGGTGGGCAAGTCCTAATATAAGAGTAATTAAAATTGATGTATTTTTTTAACTTTATTTTGTACATTTAATAATTGAAAACATAAACAATTAAAAACTAAAAAGTAAACACAGATGAATAAATATATACATTTCTCAATTAAATGTAATGGATACATGAAAAAAAATTTTTTTTAATCAAACAATATATTACACAATATATTTGGTTCATAGTAACACATTCATACAGTATTTGTCCTTTTGTGTCTGGCTTGCTTCACTCAACATAATGTCCTCCAGGTTCATCTATGTTGCCATATGCTTTATGACTTCATTTCTTCTTACAGCTGCATAATATTCCATCGTGTGAATAGACCACAGTTTGTTTATCCATTCATCTGTTGTAAATGGTTAAACTCACAAAATACAGTCTTAGTTTATTATTTTTAACTTTATTTTTAAAGAAGTTTTTGATTACAGAAAAATTACATCAAAACTACGGGGGATTCCCATATACCCCACCCCTCTCCCTCTCACATTTTCCCCTGTTAATAACATCTTACATTAGTGTGGTACATTTGTTGCAATCGAACAAATATTGAAGCAGAGCTACTAACTGTGGTCTATAATTTACATTATGGTCTATACTTTGCACTGTACCATTTTATAGGTTCTGAAAAAATGTGGAATGGCCTGTGTCCTTCATTACAATATCATACAGAACAATTCCAATGCCCTAAAAATGCCCTGTGTTCCACCTATTCTTCCCTTCCCCACCCCTCAGAACCTTCGGTAACCACTATCTTTATATCAATGTTACAAGTTCTTCCATTAGTACAGTAATAATAAATCTACTTTGGGCCATGTTTGCATTCCCCCCTTATTCATTACTCAATCTTGAGGATTTCAGGATGGTGATGCACACTCTGCTTCAGATTAAGATGGGGCTTAGATCTTATGAGGCAGATGGAAGGAACTGTTTTGTTTGCAGTTGTAGATACTCTTTGCTTTGGGGGATGGGAATTGTCCCGCATCATTCTTTTGTTAGTTGTCCTGGTTGAGTCCAATGAACTGGTGAGTAGGTGTTGATTGCAACTCTGATGAGATTCAGGGCTCAACTGGCATACGAACAGACCGAAGATTTAAGTCTCTGGCAGATATATTTAACAGGTATAGTGCTAATTATAAGTTCAAATGAAAGGAGTAGAAGAATCATGTAGGGAAATCCTAAATAAGTCTAACTCCATTACATTGGGGAAGTAGGTTATCATATATTCCAGGGTAAGGCCCACCGACTGGGTGGTGATTTCATGTGGTTGTGTGTCTTGCCTACAGTGTCCAGATGTCTCTAGAGCCCTCGGGAACACCTTTGCTTACTGTGCCTTTGTTTACTATGGCAGTTAATGATATCCTCCTGAGATGTGCATAAAAGTAATCTCTGGAATGACCTCCCAACTCACTTTGAAATCTCTTAGCTGTAAAAACTCTTTTTTAAAAAAAAAGAATTTTTATTTATTCATTTATCCCCCCCCTTGCTGCTTGTGCTCGCTGGGTCAGCTAACCACGCCGTGTGGGCAGGCTTGCCTTCACCAGGAGGCCCCGGGAACCGGGCCCAGGGCCTCCCATATGGTAAACGGGAGCCCTACTGATTGAGCCACAGCCGCTTCCCCGTAAAAACTCTTGTATTTAATATTTCCCCCTTTCGGTCAAGGTCTTTGTCCAAATGAATCACTGGTTGGTGCTTAGTAATAATCCCTCAGTGCCAGGGAGTCTTATCCCTGGGAGTCATGTCCCACGCCAGGGGGAAGGTAGTGAATTGGCTTAGAGAGAGATCACATTTGAGTAACAAGGAAGTTTTCCGGAGGTAACTCTTAGGTAATATATATTATTTGGCTAAGTTTCAATTTTACAAGAATAAGTTTCATAAGTACAGGCAATAATGTCGAGGGCTTGTCACATTGATCTGTTTTATTAGGCACTGCCTATGTACTCTAGAGATTCTTGCCATTCTATTAGAGAATGTAGCAGGACTTCCCAGGGTGGGAATTTAATATTTTGTTGGTTATTGTGTGAGTCTCCACCCACTGAAATAATACCCTATGATCACATGAACACATTCATATTCTATAGAGGCATGCCCCAGGTATACCCTTCCCCACTCATCCCCCAACCACTGACAACCTGCATCAGTGACCCTCCCCCACCATAGCTGCCAAAAGAACACTCCCACAATTGTATTCTCAACCACAGTCCTCTACCACCCCAGAGTCACTTGTTCCTCCTTCAGTCCTCCCCCCAGCTCTATGGATAGCCCAACCCACCCCCCAACCCCACTCACATCCACACTCCAGCATCTTTGACCCCATTCACATTGCTGCACCACCATCACCCCTGTCCACCCCCCCATCCACATGATCATAGATTCTGCCCAGATTGAGCATCAGCTTACAACTCTCTACATCCTTTCTATCTCCCAGTAACCTATCTTCCACACTCTACCTTTGTGAATCTGCTCAATATCTTCAGTTCATATCAGTGAGATCATGCATTATTTGTCCTTTAGTGACTGGCTTACTTCACTCAACGTAAGGTCTTTGAGATTCATCCATGTTGTTGCATGTGTCGATACTTCATTCCTTCTTACAGCTGAGTAATAGTCCATTAATGTATATATCACATTTTTTTGTTTATCCATTCATTTGTTGATGGACACTTGGGTTGCTTCCAACTTTTGGCAATTGTGAATAATGCCATGATGAACATTGGTGTGCATGTTCCTGCTTTCAATTCTGTACTTAGCTTCCGGAGGAACCGCCAAACAGTAGCTGCACCATTCTACATTCCCACCAGCAGTGGATGAGTGTTCCTATTCCTCCACATCCTTTCCAACACTTGTAGTTTTCTGTTTTTTTTTTTTTTAATAGCAGACAGTCTAATAGGTGTAAGATGGTATCTTATTGTAGTTTTGATTTGCATTTCCCTAATAGCTAATGACGTTGAGCATCTTTTCATGTGCTTTTTAGTCATTTATATTTCCTCTTTGGAAAAGTGTACAGTCAAATGTCTTGCCCATTTTTTTAATTGGATTGTTTGGCTTTTTATTTTTGAGATGTAGGATTTCTTTACAAATGCTGGATATTAGGCCCTTATCAGATAAGTGGTTCCCAAATATCTTCTTCCATTAAGTAGGCTTTCTTTTCACTTTCCTAACAAACTCCTTTGAAGCACAACATTTTTTTATTTTGAGGAGGTCCAATTTATCTATTTTTTCTTTCATTGCTCAAGCTTTAGGTGTAAAGTTTATGAAACCATTTCCTACTACCAGACCTCGTATATTATCTTCTAGGAGCTTTATAGTCTTGGCTCTTATATTTAGGTCTTTGATTCATCTTGAGTTAATTTTTTGTATAGGACATGAGATGGTGATCCTCTTTCATTCTTTTGGATATGGATATCCAGTTCTCCAAGCATTATTTGTTCAAGAGACCATTTTGTCCCAGTTGTGTGGGCTTGGTGATCTTGTCGAATATCAGTTGGCTAAATATGTGTGGGTCTATATCTGAACTCTTAGTTCAGTTTCATTGGTCAGTATATCTATCCTTGTGCCAACACCATG
This sequence comes from Tolypeutes matacus, assembly GCA_026826555.1. NCBI lineage: Eukaryota > Metazoa > Chordata > Mammalia > Cingulata > Chlamyphoridae > Tolypeutes > Tolypeutes matacus. The sequence goes on from JAKSZT010054079.1 coordinate 5,009,178, forward strand.
CAGTTTTCATCACTGTAGCTTTGTAGTATGCTTTAAAGTCAGGTAGCATGATTCCTCCAATTTTGTTTTTCCTTTTCAAGATGTTTTTGGCTGTTCAGGGCCAATTACCCTTCCAAATAAATTTGATAATTGGGCTTTCCAGTTCAGTGAAAAAAAGATGCTGTTGGAACTTTGATTAGTGTTTTGTTGAATCTGTAAATCACTTTAGGTAGGATACACATCTTAATGATATTTAGCTCCAATCCATGAACATGGAATATTCTTCCATTTAAGTCTTCTTTAATTTCCTTTACCAGTGTTGTGTAGTTTTCTGTACAAGTCCTTTACATCCTTAGTGGTATTCTGATTGTAAGATTTTTCTTTTCCTTTCTTTCTCTCTCACTCTCTCTTTCTTATAGAAAATCATTGTCAATATTTTTCCAATTATTTTCCTCACTTCATTTTTTTCTCTACTTCCATTCTTCTTGAGCCACTATTATCCAAATATTGGCACTTCCATTTCTATCCTCCGTATCATTTAACTTTTCTTTTATGTTTCTCTGTCTCTTTCTCTCTTTCTCTGCTTCTACTTCTCTTTCTCTCTCTTTCTGCCTCTGTTTTTCTGATGTCTTGCTCAGAAGTAAGCCAGCTACAGTACTGTGAAAGGTCCATATGAAGGAGAGTTGAGGCCTCTTGCCAACAACCAGAGAAGTGCATCTTCCAGTCCCAGTCAAGCCTTGGGATGATGCAGCCCCAACCAAAAGACTGACTGCAACCTCAAGGGAGACTCTGAGCCAGAACCAACTGTTAAGCTTTCCCCGGATTTCTGACTTTCAGAAACTATGTGAAATAATAAATGTCTGTTGTTTTTAGCTGCTAATGTGTTAGTTAATTTGTTATGCAGCAATAGATAACTAATACAGAAGATACAGTCATTCTTATTTTATAGATGAGAAAACTAAGAAAACAGGGAGTTCTGTATGTTTTCAAAGGCCATACAGTTGAAAACACTGGATTTGAATCCAGGTCTTTCTGACTTAAAAATAAGCATGATCTTGCCATTAAATCTTCTGTCTTCCCATAATGGAAATACACTATACACTGAAGGGGAAAAGTTAACAGAAAAATAAACCTTTTCAAGGAAGACACATTCTTTTCATATGTAGTGTTTATCATTCTCTAACTAATGCCTCAATAAAGAGTTATTTTGAGTAATGAGTATGCCAAATCAGTACAGAACAGAGTTGGGGTGAGGAGGAGGAATAGATTTTTTTTTTTTTTTTTTTTTAATGAAGTACTGGGGATTGAACCCAGTCCCTTGTACATGGGAAGCAGGCGCTCAACCACTGAGCTACACCCACTCCCTTAGATTTCTTTCAATACAAATGTCTTCATATCCACTGAATGGCAAGTTCTGAGGGAAAAACTGGATATAATAGTCATGGTTCTTATTCATGTGGAGTGTATGGTCTGCAGTGGAAAATAGTTAGAAAGAAGATTGCAACTGAGAGCTCTGGAATCTGGCAGAATTTGGTAAAAATCTACCACTCAGCACCGGTGTGATCTTGGGCAAATGACCAATTGCTTACTATGTGAAGGACAGTGCTAAATTCTTCAAGTTCATTTTCTTACAAGGGAAAAAGGAGGGGGGAATTGTGGGGCTTTTCTTCAGTAAATTAGGCCTTTGGTTCACACTTTGAATCTTGGCTCTGGCCAGACCAAAACAAAGGAAAACCAAGAGGGATTCACCTCTGTGGAAGGGTACATCAATGAGTGCCATCTGCTGGCTGGTCTGGAAATTGCATGGACAAAAACTGCACTTGGGTCTTTCTGTTGTCTAACTTCTGGGAGAGAATCTATGTACCATTAGTGAGTCTCTGGCATAATTTTGATAACTTAGGCTGGGCTATTTTAAAGACTTAGAATAAGTTGAACCAAATATCAAAGAAAAGCTGTGAAAAAATAATAACAATAGACAAGAGAGAAAAATTGGCCATCAGAGTAAATCCACCAACATATTCAGATGCCTAGACATCATCAAAAAATTACTAGGAAACAGGAAGAGATGGCCCAGCAAAAGGAACAAACCAAATATCCTGAAGAGATGCAGTATTTAAGACAATTAATCAATGATAATCATGCAACTCTCCTAAATCAGTTTAAAGAAATGAAAGAAAATATGACTAAAGAGATAAAGGATATTAAGAAGACACTGGGGGAAGAGGATGTGGCTCAAGTAATTGGGCTCCTGTCTACCATATAGGAGGTCCAGGGTTTGATTCCCCGGGCCTCCTGCTGAAAAGCAAGCTGGCCCACATGGCAAGCTGGCCCAAGTGAAGAGCTGGCCCACATGAAGTGCTGACCCACAAGGAGAGCTAAGATAACACACCAAAAAGAGACACAAAGGAGATACAGTAAGAGATGCAGCAGACCAGGGAGCTGAGGTGGCAAAGAGATTGAGCAGCCTCTCTCCACTCTGGAAGGTCCCAGGAGTGGTTCCCAGTGCTGCCTAAAGAGAAGACAAGTGGACAGAAGAACACACAGAGAGCAGACAGTGAGCGCAAAATAAGAGGAAGGGGGAGAAATAAATAAATCTTAAAAAAAAAAAAAAAAAAGACGACACTGGATGAGCATAAAGAACAATTTGAAAGCCTTCAAAGAATAATAACAGAACTTATGGTAATGAAAGACACGATGGATGAGATTAAAAATACAGTAGAGGCAGGGCCTCAGTTCCTTGCCATGTGGGCCTCTTAGTTCATCTGCTTGATGTCTTCATGTCTTTACATCTGGCTTCCTCGAGAGTGAGTGACCCAAGAGAGAGAGCAAGACAGAAGCTGTTATATCTTCTATGACTTCATCTCAAAAGTCATACTCCATCATTTCTGACATATCTATCCTATTGGTTTGTCAGGTCAGTCCTATCCAATATGGTTGGGGACTACACAACAATGCCAGAAGGCTAAAGTCATTGGAGGCTTACTTCAAAAGTCTCACACTATTAAAGCATCAGCTTAAGTCCAGAATCTCATCATCTAAATCAGGTTTGGGTGACCATAAGACTTCCTGGGTATATTTCCTTAAGTATTGCTCCCAATCTGAACTCTGTGAACTAAAGAGATAAATTATCTGCCCCCTACCCACTTTGGCAAGATAGCTATAGGACAACTGCCATAGACACTCTGTACAAAAGGTTAGCATAGCAATTCTGAAATCCAGCCAGGACAACGTTAGGGATTTGTTGATTAGCATTCATGAATGACTCTCCATGTTTCTTGGTTCTACTTGGCTGCCACCCTGCATTGGGCATGCCACCCAAGCAAAAATTAAATACCCATCACTGAGATTCTAAGAGTTGTTTGTTAGTGTAGCATAATTTAGCCCATCCTGACTAATAGAATTATCTTGGGATAAAAGATATTTAAAGGGAAGGCAGAAGAAGAGAAGCCTGCAATAGACACTGAGAAGTGACCAGGGAGATAGGGGGAAAACCAACAAACATCAGGGTCAAGGCAGAGAAGATCAATAGCATCAAATACCTTTGAGAGGTCAAATTAAAAATGCTGTGAGAGTGCCTTTTAGGTTTAGGAAGATTATTTTGGTAAGCCATGGCAAGGAGCAATTTCATTAGAATGGACAGCTCAGAAGTCAGATTATAATGGATAGAGGAGAAAATAGAAGATGAAAATTAGAGACTGAAACTATTGGCTGTGAAGGGTGATAGCTAGTGGGAAACGTGGGTATTGGGAAGATTCGTTAAAATGGAAAAGATTTAATTGGTTTTGAACTTATAAAAAGGAACACGTAGACAGAAAAGGAAGAAAATGGAGAAAAGATGAGGTCCCTGAGAAAGCAGTAGGGGATGGGCTCCAGGGTTCTTGAGCCATAATAACAGAAAAGAGGGAAGGATGGGGCATTCCATACAGAATGACCTGTGTGTCCACTTCACAGCTAGTGGTTCTCTGTGGCTGGAGGGTTAGCTGCCCTGGAGGCAAATGGCAGGAAACTGTGGGAGGAAAATGGGGAGAGGAAGAGAGGAAGTTAGGCAGCGACTAGCACCCAAAGGGCCTGGAATGTTAAGTTTAGACCTTACCTTGTGTGTAGTAGAGATTCATTTAGGGATTGAAGCAGCCTGATGAGACTTTCCTTTTGGACAGACCAGGTGACCGATTATATGTGAGGACGAGGGAGGACAATGACACTGACAGTTTCAAGCTCGTGAAGCCGCAGGATGCTGAAGTCATCGACCTGCCTAGGGACTCTGAGGGGAGAAACGGGACTAGATGTTTATTTTGGCAGCCCTACCCTGGAACATATTCAGAATTGCTGCTGAGCTGGGAGAACCAGGCACGATATCACTGATGTCACGGTGCTCCAGCACTTTGGAGATTGTGCTCCCGAGTGTGACAGAGTTGGACTCAGATGTGACTTCTCTACACATACCTCATCTGTCCCTTCTATTTGAACCTATAGTTGGTGCTGGAGTTGGTAGGTGTACATCCAAGAGGCTTGAATCTCTGTGCCCTGAGCCTCAGCAGAGTTGCAACTCCTGCTCTCCAGTTCATTGGACTCACCTAGGACAAGTATCAAGGAGGTGAGGATGGATAACCACCACACCAAGGAAATGAGAGAGCCTACAACTGAAAGCAAGACAGCCCCATCCATCTGCCCTATGGGATCAAAGTCCTCTCCCAGTTAGAGGGTGGAGTGGGCATCACCATCCCAGAATTCTCAGGATTGGGGAATAAAATATGGACTAGAGTAGACTTACTGATAGTCTACTCTAGACTTATTGTGATTCTAGCAATGGAAGAAATTATATCATTGATGTGGAGACAGTGGCCTCTGGAGGTGCTGAAGTCAGGGAGAGGGAAAAAGAGGTGTAATATGGGGGCATTTTCAGGACTTGGAATTGACCTGGATGACACTGGGGTGACAGATACAGGCCATTATATATCCTGCCATAGCCTACAGAATTGAGTGGGAGAGAGTGTAACTACAATATAAACTATGGATTGTGCTTAGTGGCAATGCTCCAAAATGTGTTCATCAGTTGCAGTGAATGTACCACACTAATGAAAGAAGTTGTTAATGTGGGGGAAAGTGGGAGGCCTGGGAAGTGGGGCATATGGGAATCCCTTACGTTTTTTTAATGTAACATTTTATGTAATCTAAGTATCTTTTAAAAGTAAATAAAAAATATATTAAAAAAAAAAAAAGAGCTCCAGCAGCTCTGGATCTCATAGGCAGTGCCGGTCAGAGCCTCCGGGCCACACGGAACACTGGGCAAGATGCTGATCCTGGAAATGGCTTTGCACATCACCAACAGAGCTAGGGGGTTGCCTGGATATGAACTTGTTCTGCCTCTACCTAGCGCCCACCAGAACCAAGGGACAAATGAAATCCAGGAGGTACAAATGAAGTTGTCAGATTAAAAGATGGAGTCACCATATGTCAGCATTGGAAGTCTCCTCAGAATTGATCCAGCCCTGGTGGCAGTGGGAAAAATGAGACGGGGGCTGGTTATGTGACCTGGGTCACATCACTTATTTACCTGACTCGGCCCTCTTAGGTAAAATGCTGACTTGATGCTGATCTTAAGAGGTTGGTATAAAGACTACTGAGGTGTCTTGTGTTCTATATTTACATGGAGTTTGCAACAGCTCAGGCACTTTTCTAAGCATTTTGTGAATGCTAGCTAACTCAGCCCTCAGGAGCACTGTATGAGGCAGGACTATTATTACCCACATTTTGAAGAAGGTAAAACTGAGGTCCTGGGAAGGGAAGGGACTGGGGCAAAGCCACTTAAGTATGTAAAGTCAGAGCCAAGATGAAACCCAAGCCTCCTGACTCCCAGATCTGTCCTTTCCATGCTTTCAACGGAGTAAACACAGGCACTGTCCAGCTGAGCCTTCGTGTACCTGTACACGGCTTGTTTCCAGGATGCAGCTCATGCCTGAGGAAATGCTGAGAACACCGTGATATTAAAGGGTCACAGACAGATCTATTAGTGTTTCACAAACATCCTTTCCCCAGGCTCCTGGCCAGGTGTGTGCTAATGCAGTTAGCTCTGCTCTTTATGGGAAACTGCACACCCCATAGACTGGCCAACTCCACAGCAGCTGGGTGGCTAAGACTGGGGGGCCCCCTGTCCTGGGAGAGCCCCCTTTCTGATTCTGTTAATCTTGAAAGGATCCGCATGGCTTCTTTCTGCTTGTTTCTCAGTTCCTCCCTCCCTCCTTCCTTCCCTGAGAAGGTTATCAGCTACCATGGCATCATGACAGTAATTTAAAGCAATCAATAGTCATCCTGCTTCTACCTTAGATGGTTGATATAAGAGTTTGGAGTCCACATTTCTCTCCTGCAGAAATATAAAAAGAAAATTGGTGACCCCAGCTTTTAGGTATAAACAGGAAGAATTATAGAATCACTGGGTTAGAAAAACCCCATATCCCAGAGTCATTATAATCAATTAAATGCTAATGAGTTGGTTAAGGCTACCTCCAGAAATTCCCTAATGCTAGAAGCACTTCATTACCCTGCCCAAAGATTTCTTCTGGCAACTTCCACCTACTGGGCCTAGTCTTCATTTACTAAAACAGTGAGTCCGCCGAGTTCCTCACCAATATTAAGGACAATAGAGTCGGAGCTATTACAGTTTTACAGAAATCTCTCCTGCTGTTTCCTTGTTTAAAATGGAAATAGCTGTCTTTCTTTTCACCATCAAAGCCCTTTCTTCCCCAAACTTCAAATAAAATACTTTCATGATTTCAAAGCTTTTCATATCCTAAATGATCTAATTGTTTTATCGAAAGAGAAAAGAATGGAGCCACCCAAATCTTTCCACATGCGGCTATTTGGGGAACACCTGGTACCTGGGAAGTATTAAGCCCGGTCCTGGTCACAGGAGGAAATGATTTGGGTAATCATGGCTGGTGCTGGACGCCATCATCCCACTACTCAGTGTGGACCCAGGAACTAGCCTGTGTCTCAGATCAAAGGCGTAGTCAGGCTGCAGCCGAGCCCCGCTGAGGGATCACTTGAAGGGAGGTGGGTGAGAGTGGCCTTGAACCCTCACCCGAGCCTGACCAGGAAGGCAGGTTTCCCAGGAGGGACTGGCTGCACTGCATGTACGGCCCAGTGCAAAATGAAAACGAGGCACCCTCTTGTTAAAATTATTAAGAATTTTGAGCTGGCGACAGCAGAGCGTTGCACCAAGCATTGCGATCCTGTGCAACTCTGCCAAAGCAATATGGGGCTTCTACCGCATCATACGAGACCCCAAGCTATGTAGAGCAGGGGGTGCAGAAGACAAGGACCCCTCCTCATCCTCTTCTCCAGGTCCCCAATGAAAGATAATATGGCCAGGTCTCCTGGCTTCCTAACTAGTGCATTTCTTACTCCGTTCACACACATCCTTTGTTCTTCTAATGGCAGGAAGACAAGAAATCCATGGTTACTTACACAGATGAGAAGAAACATACTTACCAGTTTACAAAATGTCTAAGAGGAGGTGTATACATTGGGCGGGGGGGGGGGAGGAGAACAGGACATGTCCAATTTCCAGGTCCACCACTCACTAGCCTCGTGATTTTAAGGATGTCACTTAAAAGTTCTGAGCCATGCTTTCCTCATCTCTAGAGTGGGAATAAGGTTGTCCTCACTTCACAGGTAGCATTAGGTAAATATAATGCATGCAAAAGGTGTAGCACAGGAGCTGACATGTGAAAAGTCAAAGTATTTCTCTAGTATTTCCTTGGGGTAAAAGAATGAAAGCGAGAAGAGGGGGAAATGAAGAAAGGAGGGAGGGAAAGTAAAAAAGGAACGGGGCGTGGTCTTTCATAGTCTATGCTTCTGCCTAGAATGCCCTTCTCCCTTTGTCCCCATGAGAGCTCATTCTCTAAGTCTCGGCTCCAGGATCATTTCCTCCATGGGAGGAGCTCTGTTCTGAAATTGCTGGTTCCCTTCTCTGGGCTTTCTGCAGTCATGAGCCTCGTGTGGGGAACTATGAGTGTCGGTTTGCTTTTCTGCTACTTGACCCAGTGTTCCTGGAGGGCATGGTCCATGCCATACTCATCACTGTGTCCCCAGGTCTTCACCCATATTTGGCTCAGAGGTTCTATTCATGTTTACTGAGCAAAGAAGGAAGAAGAAGGGAAAAGGAGGAGGAAACAAGAAACGGAGCGGATTCAGATAGGGAAGGTGTGCCAGGTGTGGGTCTACTGGGCCCCTGGCTTCCTGTGGGGCTGCCCCTGAAAGTGGAACAAGTATTTCAAGACCTGTGAATCACCCAGGCCCATCACCCATCCTCACACTCTCCCCACAGGCTTCACCTTGGCATGCCATCTGACCACAAGTTCTTCTTCCAAAAGATGCAAAAGGGCAAACAGGTGGGAGGGTGACCAGGATTGGGAAAGGAAGGGAAGGGGAGGACTTGGATGGAGAGATGCTACTCTTTTTCTGTCCGTCCTCTCCCCACCATCCCCAAACCCCAACACACCCCTTGACATGGGTCCAGGCAGAACAAGAGACTCTGGAAGGGGGAAATCCCCTATCCTGAGCAAGCCCTGCAAGGCCCTAGACAGAGGAGGAGAGCAGAGAGGAAGAGGTAGATGAGGGGAGTGCTGGGGGAGGGGTGGAGGGTGAGCTCTGAGGTCAGGAGTTCAGAACTGGAGAGCAACTCCCTCTCGACCCTCAGGAGGATGTGGGGAGGTCTGGTAGAGGGCAAGCCTGGAGCTGTGGGTGAGAATGCTGGCCACGTGGCTGTGGACAGCCAGACCAGGCTTTTGGGAAGAGAAAAAAAAACTGAGATTTTCCTTGTGCACCTGAAATTTCATAGTCCACCCATGTGTCAGGGGAGGGGAACTTTCCCACTGATGACCCAGTGCCTCCAAAATCAACACTCTTCATCTCCCTACACCCCTTTTCCATCTATTCACCTAGACTTGTGTCCCCTCCTGAAGTCCTCAGGTGATAGGCCATATCTAAGTCATCTGAGCCAGAAACATCGGAGTCACCCTGCTCTCCTACCTGCCTCACCCCTCTCCCTGCAACCTCCCTTGGACAGTTTCATCATCCGATTAGTTTTACATGCCCGTTCCCCTGGCACTGCCCCATTCAGGCCACCATCATCTTGAACTGGAGTTTAAGAAGCAACAGCTTCTCTCCCTTCTTCCTTCCCTTAGCCTTCTCTCATCAGTCTCCTAGGCTGCAGGGAATGATTTATCTCAAATAGAATTCTAGTCAAGTTCCTCCACTGACTGCTCTCCTTGGGTGTTTACAAGATCAACTCCAGACTCCCTGGCCAGATTTTCAAGGCTCTTTGGGAACTGCCCCCAGCATCCTTTTCAACCTCATTCCTCCCCACTCTACCCACACACCCCAAGCTTCAGCCACATGCCAGGAAGGCAGTTTTGCTCCGCATCTGACGAATAACTTAACAAGTGACAAGCCCAGAGAAACCGTCCCACATTCACTGAGCTCCAGGCCTCTGGTGGATCTCCTCCCTCCTAACTCTGAGCACTCACAACCTGCTCCAAGGAGCTGCTTTGGGACATGGCCACCTTGCATGCTCAATTGTGGTATGTGTCTGCCCTGTCCCCTCCCTGGAAGCTGAGAGCCCCTCAAAGGGAGGACTCCACCCCACTCATCTCAGAATAGACATCCATGGATGGCTGAAGAACTGAACTGCTTTGCATATGTCTGGCACCTGCTGCTCGCTGTGACTGGGACACAACTGCTCCATTAAACCACACCAGAGACACTCTGTTTCTCCTTGCAGCAAATCTGCCCTGGCAGATCCTCCTGGGGAAGAGAAAAGATTAGCATGGACAAGTACGTTACCGTAAGTGGCACATCAGAAACTCCTAATTAGGAGATAAACATCTGGAGCATACATATTTCAGCAGCTATGGTCTATATCAAGAGCTGGCAGACAAGTTAAGGAGAATGGGTTTCAGGTCACGATGCCTGAGTTGGTGACTGGGTTTTGGGTGTCAGCGCAGTGATGTAATATCTCTATGCTTGTCTAGGGAATGTGGATGGGCTGGCTGGGTACTGAAGGCTCAGGGATGCAAGTTCCAGGAAAGTCAAGGTGAGGCAGTTGGCCGATTTTGGAAAGGGCTGTGGAGCACTGTGGCCCTGTGGGAGCAATATGGCCATGTGGGAGCACGTGTCCCCAGGATACCAGCAAACCCCACTTTGTCTTTCTTCTTAATGGGTTCCCATTTCTTCACTATCACTGATAAAATCCATTCAGCCTTGAGGGGCATTTAACAAAGTTCTCTCTCATGCACTGCCCCATTGGAGGTGATGTGGAGGCGATCTGAGGATCTGAGGGGGGTGGGGGGTTATGAGTAGGGTCACACAGCAGGTGAGAGGGGACTGGTCAGCTCTCTCTGCTTATCCAGTGGCCTTTCCTCCTGTGGAATCCATCTAGAGTTACTCTTTACAGTCAGTCATACAAGTCAGTTGAAAGCCCCTAGCACCAGGAAGGCATTCAAAATTACTTTTAATCTCATTTCATTCTTGCAAGGATTTTAGATCCCATCAATGCCTTCTCTAGACCACTATCAAGGAGGAGTTTGACAGAGAGAATGAAAAAGAAAAAAATCCATTTTTATGGCCCCCTATGTGTCAACAACAAGAACATACAATATGATTTTATTTAATCACCCAACAATTTGGCGTGATCAGTATTATTTCAATCCTATTTTATAAATGAAGCAAGCAAGACTCCAGAGTGGCTGACAGAGCAATCAAATCCGAGTTGACTGGTGGCAAACCTATGTCCCTCAGGAATGAGTTGAGGACGTTTTGGCTTCTCCCCAAGGCTGTCCAGATCAAGGACCCGCAAGTCACACCTGGCCTGAATTCGCAGAGAGCCTTTGCCTGTGCCTTCTGTGCCTCTCCCTCGCTCTCTTCCTGTTCTCCTCTCACCTCTGTCAGGCTTGTGGCACATCCACTCTCACCACTGTGGGTGCAGTGGGGAGCCCAGAGCCCTCCAAGGATGTCTGAGTTTGCCAGAGCTGCTATGACAGATGCCACAGTCAGGTTTTGGCTTAGACAGCAGGAGGTTGTTGGCTCATGGTTTCGGAGGCTAGAAGGCTTGCTTCCTCCCAGCTGGGTAGCTAGCCGGAATCTTAGGGTACCTTCCCATCTTATGGCGATGTCCTCTCTTTTCTCTTCCGGGTTCTGTTGACTTCCAGCTTCTTCCCGTGGCTTTCTCTGCCTCTCTATGTCTGAATTTCATTATGCTTACAAAGAACTCCAGGAATCTGGATTAAGGCCCCCTTCATTCATCTGGGCCATTCTGGGTCCACGCTCACCAATGTGCCGATCAAGACCAAGAACATGTCTAAATTGGGGTTCATCATTCAATCTGCTGCAAAGGAATAGGCTCAAATCATTCAGTCCAAAGACAGGGCCCGGCAGGACTTCATACATGTTCAGTACTCACCCCGTGGGAAGTGCTGAGTGGGCCCCCCACAGGGAAGGCACTCTAACTCACTTAACCTAGCCCAGGCCTCAGTTTCCCCCTACACAAAATGGAGATGAAATTAATCGTCCTTAATGTGGACTGGGCTCAAACCCCGACCCCAGTACTTACCAGGTCACTTCCTCTCTGTGAGGCTCCCATCTCCAGCCAGAGAGAAACTTTACCCTGAAAGAGCTTGTGAGATGTTACATGCAAAAGGCTGTTTTGAGATTTGCAGATATTCTTCAACAAATCAAATTGTCTTTGATTCAGACTATTTCTTCAGAAAACCAAAATATTTTTGACAGCCCAGCATAGCACTTAGAATGTGACTCTGGAGCCCGATGCCTTAGTTGGATCCTAGCTCTGTACCTCCCGGGAGCATGGTGTCAGGCAAGTAACCTCGTCTTGGTGTGCCTTAGTTTCCCTATCCATAGAACTGGAACATGTTAGTAGCCACCTCATGGGGTGATTGTGAGGATGAAATGAGTTAGTGCCCAAAGTGCTTATGAAACAGGACCTGATTCTCAGAAGCCCTTAATGAATATTGGCCTTTTAGCATTTAACATTTTATAAAAATGCGTTTTTGAACTTCCATTCCATTGCAGCCACAGGAACTGATCCAGACCTGCCTTGTTCTTCTGTTGATCTTATCTCACATTTACACAGGCGCTAAGAATGTGCTTCTGTAAAATGTGGCTTGGAAACAGTAACCCAGAGGGGTGTTCCTCAAAAGAAACTATGAAAATGGAGAGGTGCCTTGGCATTGCAAAGCCTCCACCTTGAGCCAAAACTCTGCCACACATGGCTGTGTGCTCTTGGATGAGTCATTTCTCTTTGAGATTCAATTGACTAATCTGTAAAAAGCATGTAAGTGTGTGTGTGTGCATGCACATGTGCATGTGGGTCCGTGTGCAAGTGTGTGGTGTTTGGCCAGATAATGGCTCAAGTTCATTCCTGATGACTGTTGTACTTCAAGGTCAGGCCGAGCCCTCTGACACAGGGCTGCACCTATCAGCCAAGCTCCTCATGCTCCAGGGTGGAGGCCAATGAGGGAGCTGGGGGTGTGAAGCTCCCAGAAGCTCTGGATCAAACCATGTATGGTGGTGGGTGTTGGAGCCTCATGACAGCCGAGAGCAGGGGCTTGTTGTGCTAACACAGCCATGCAAAAACCAAGGTGATTTTCTGTAAGTCTAGCATTTCCCAACCTTCATCCCATTTCATTGCTTCAAAGCCCAGGAGTGTTTATCTATGGCCCCAGGACTGTACATTTGGTTCTTCGGTTCATCAACCACAAGATGAACTTGCAGTGTTGGCATTGGGGAGTGTGGGTCATGGCCACCAGCCACCACACCTGCTTGGATATGACCCTCCATCTCCAGGTCTCTGTTTCCTCATCTGTCAAACCAAGAGGAAGCATCCGTCCATCTCTAAATAGCTTTGAGCTCTGGAATTCTGCAGTTTTGATTTTTTTGTGCGTGAAACCTCAGTTTTTATGCCGAGTCTCAGCACGTACAAAGTGGAACATTCCCTATACCTTTTCCATAATAATCTTAAAGGGGAAGTAAACTTTCAAGAGGTGTTCCTAACCTTAAAGAATATACATTCACCTGTCTTTGTAAAAAAAAAAAAAAAAAAGCTTTGGGAAGCTTTAGAGTGAGAGGATGTGGGCTTGAAAAGCCTCCTGATGTGGCTCTATGGATGTCTACATACCCTTAACCTTTTAACTCCCCAGTGCATCCCACCCACGAAGCACCCCAAATACAGCGCTGGCATCGATTTCTTAAGCATATCCCCAAACCTCCTTGATTTGTTTCTTTCCACACTTTTGGATTTCTGACATCTGCTTCGAGTCTTCCTTATTGCAAGAACCCATTGAAGCGACACCCTAGAATACGGGTCTTAACTTTTTTTTTTTAAGATTTTATTTATTTATTTATTTATTTATTTATTCATTTATTTATCCCCACTTGATGCTTGTGCTCGCTGTGTCCATTTGCTGTGCGTTTTTCTGTGTCCGCTTGTCTCCCTTTGTTGGGTCGTCCTGCTGCGTCAGCTCACCGCACCGCGCAGGCTGGCTTGCCTCCACCAGGAGGCCCCGGGAATCGAACCCGGGGCCTCCCATATGGTAAACGGGAGCCCCATCGATTGAGCCACATCCGCTTCCCCGGGTCTTAACTTTTGAGACTTGGCTCACAACCCCGCAGGGGGCCCCGAGTCCAGAGGCACTGGACTCTGTGCATAAAGGTCTCATCCCTAGAAGTCTTCTAGCTTCTCTCCTCCCGCTCTCCCCACTCCCTTCTCAGGAAAGGACTTCAGCAGTAGCCTGCTGAACTGGGCATGGCACTAGAAGACACGGCGAATGCCGAAAGGGGCCTTTGCAGATGGAAGACAGCCACCTCCACTCCTGGGATGTCTACTACCCACGGGTTCAGTGCATGGGGGAAGGCAGCTGGCTGGAAGAAAGCAGCCCCCTGCACCGCGGCCATTCTCGCCTTTGGAAAAGGCAGATTTCAGAACTTGCCAGCTCTTCCCCTTGGAGGGTTCATGATACTGTTCCTGTAAATACAGTGGGGAATTCAAAACACACAGCTCGGCATAAAACATCAATTCAGCCCAGGTCCGAGTGTGGCTGCATGCTGGGGAGGGAAGGGGGACACGGTGGGAGGGGTGTAATTTGTGTGGAGGACTGACAGATGTGGTTGATCCACTTTGGATTTATCTGCCCATCTGGACTTTCAAAAGAAAAGAAAGTGGTGTGGTAACAATTTCATAGCAAAGGCCACAGACTGGTTAAGCTTCAGGCATTTTTTTGAGCTAACTTCTGAAAACATCGATTTGGACTATTGATTTCATATTAATTGGCTCTGACTGGCTGGAGCCCCGCCAGAGAAATCGCGGCAGGGCGCTTGTGGCCGTCGTCAGTCCTGCTCTCTTTGCCGCTCTCTGGGGCTGCGTGGCTGGGTGCTCCTGCCACAGCACGTGGTCCCTTTGCTAGAAAGTGCTTTGGGCCAGACCCAGGCAATCTGAAATGGAAGGAAAGTTGATGAGGAGGGAGGAAAATTAACCCTCAGTGTGCCATATTAGCTATCCGGGAAACAGAGCCCATTTTAGCTGGGAACCTGGCCAAGCTGCTGAGTTGGGAGAGGAAGAAGAAAGAGGGAGAAGGAGGGCGGGGAGGGGGAAAGGGAGGGGGAGGGGAGGGGGGGAAGGGTTAGGAAAAGCAGAGAAATGAAGACAAAGAGGGAGAACAGAAAGAAACTGAAAGACACAGAGGAACAGAGACAGAGAAGGAGAGGGAGATAGGGAGGGGGGAGAAGACAGAAACTTATAGAGACAGAGGGAGACATAAGCAGAGAGTCAGTGACAGAACAGAGAGCGAATGAGACAAAAAAGAATGAAAGAGAAACAGAGATAGATAAACAAACATCAGAGAGACAGAGGGGACAGAGACAGCAACTACTGAGACAGAGAGAGACAAAAAAGAGACAGAGACAGGGACAGAGAGATGTGTATTCAGAGAGACGGAGCTGGGGGTTATGGGTAAGAGAGAGAACATAGACCCTGGGAGGCAGGGCGAGCAGAGGGAAGGGTGGAGAGGGCGGCAGGGAGGGTGGAGGGAGGCCCTGGGAGCCCGCGAGGAGCCGTGTGAGGGGGCTGCCCACCTCAGAGCCCCTGCAGCTCCCCTGCGGCCGGCTCTGCGGGGCACCCTCTCAGGGCTCCTGCCCACAGCCCCCAGAAGCCCAGGCAGGCGGGGGCTCCAGCAGTAAAGATCCCGGGGCCTGCAGAACCGGTTAGTGTATTGTGGTGCCCTAGGAACAATGACTGCATCACGATCGACTGAAAACAAAACAGTAAAACAAAGAGAGGAGGGAAAAAGCCCACAATAATATTTTGGAGTCCCACTTTCCTACGTGCAGTTGCTAAGCAGCTTCCTGCTGTGTGCATCCCTCTTGGTCTTGAGACATAGGAGGACAATGAGGAAAGCAGGTTCAGGGAGGTCTGCCATGTGCTCTCCAAGTTCTCCAAGAACAGGGAGGGACCGCTCTTCTTGGAGGGGACAGGAGAAATGCATCCATCCTGAGAAACAGGGAAAAGGGACAGACGTCCGAGCCGTAGTGGCTCCATTCTCTTCCAGCCACCCATTACACCTGGAGAAAAACTGGTGGCCCCTTAATAGCTCAGGGACATACGGTCATCTAAGCCAGGAAACTGTCCTTTGGGCTTCTCTCTCCATGTTAGCCTCTTGGCCACTCAAGTCCCTCCTGCCTCCAAGGTCTTGACTTGTAGCCCTTGTTATTCTTTGCCAGGAAAATGCCACCCTACAGTCTCTCTGCCTCCAGCCTGGCAGTTGTGGGTTGAATTGTGTCCCCCCCCAGGAAGATGCATTCAAGTCCTAACACCCAGTACCTCCAAATGTGATCTTGCTTGGAAATAGTGTTTGGAGATGTGATTAGATGTGTTAAGGTGAGGCCAAACTGAATTAGGGTGGACCCTAATCCAGTCTGACTGGAGCCCTTATTAGAAGAGGAAGTTTGAACACAGAGACAGACACAGGGGAGAAGGCCGTGTGAAGATGGAGGAGGTGGAAACTGGAGTGATCCGTCTACAAACCCAGGGCCGCCAAGGGGGCTGGCTGACACCCGGAGCTAGAGGAGGCCAGGGAGGCTTCCATTCCACGGGCTTCAGGGGGAGCGTGGCCCTGCTGACACTGTCATTTCACACCTTCAGAACTGAGGGCCAATATAGTTCTGCTTTTTAAGCCACCCAGTTGAAGGTACTTTGTTACAGTGGCCCCAGGAAGTTCAATCTAATCATGTCGCACAAGGGCAGAGGCTGCATCTCTGCCAGCCAGGACCTAGCACAGAGAAGGTGCTCGGGTGGTAGTTTCTGAATGAATGAAAGCTCCAGTGTGGTGAAATCATAGATTTGCAGCGTCTGGTCCTCTGGTCCAGCTCCTTTGAGTTATAAATCAGTAAACTCAGGAACTAATTGGGAAAGATGCTCAGGCAGGGTCCCAGTTTGTGCCAATTCAATGTCAGTAAAGGATTTGGTCACTTATAACCCAAAGTTTTAAATTCTTTGCAGGTTTATCTTTTACTCCTCTTCAGTTTATTGGAGCTGATGGGGGATGTGCCATGTCTAGGCTGGGTTTAGAGCTGCCCAGAGAGGCCAATGGTTGTGACTCCAACCCCCAGCCTCAGAATTACTACTCCTTTGGTGTAAGATTTTCAGTTCTTTGGGACTCTATTAATTGGGGCAATTTTTTGGATAGCCAGCAATAGATCTACTGGCTTACTTAAGCCTTAGTGGCTTAAGGACAAAGAAGAATTTATTGGGAGGGTGTAAGTTAATTCTCAGGACAGATACACAACCAAGTCAGAAATAAAACAAGATCCGGGGCAGCCCTGAGGATGGAGGATGGAGGCTCCAGGAACTCATGGACAGAGCTGGGGGCGAATTAGCTCTAACCCTCCTCTGCCTCAGAGTGCTGTGTGCAGAATCCAAGTTCCTGGGAAAGAGAGTCTGGCTGACTTTGACTGGGTCAGGGGTCTTCCCTTGGCTAGGAGCAGAGAGGGCCTCTTGATTAAAAACCCTACAAGACAGATTCATAGTCCTACAGAGACAGCACGGAACGGAGGGATGGTAGTTCTCCAAAGAGCAAGTCGAATGATATTATGAAAAGAAGGAAGAGGAAAGAAGAAGAACAACTTTTCTCTGGGAATTCTGTGAACCAGCCCATCCTTCAGGAGGGCAAGATAAAGCCTTCTTGTTTGGGTCATCCAGTATTTAGAATAAGCTTATGTCTTCTTTTCAAGTTGTCGTCGGGGGCATGGAGGGGAGGTGGGCCTCAGAGGGCACTGGGCTCTGGGGAGGGAAATGGGGAGAGGGCCACGGGATGTGATTGGTGGGTGAGCACTCAGGGAGGAGCAATGGGAAGGGGCTTGTGATCACCTGGGTCTGGGCAGCCAGCAGGACAGGCAGGCACCCATCTCCCTGTTCAGTGTCCTTGCAGCAGCTCAGAATCAAGCTGTCACCCTGGCCCCAAGGCAGGAGACCAAAAAGGGCCCCAAGGGAGGGGTACGGCTTGTCCTTCACTCTATCTGCAAACCCCATTTCTTTATAAGCCAACACGCTTCCCTGCATCAAACTTCATATGAGACTCTAGGCTGAGATTTCCAAACGACACAGCTGCAGCCGTTCAGCCCAATGAGTTTATCCTTTGGCAAGAGTTGTAAGATTCCCGTCACCGAGACGACACTCAGGACCAGGCCCTGAGTGAACACCCACTGCTCACGCTCACCAGAACCTTGTCCTGAGTCTTTCTCATAATGGAATATTCCATGAATGGCCTTCGTGATTACTTTGTGCTTACCATTTACACTATTCTAAAGGCTTAGTTCAAAACAAAACAAAACTCTCTGCATAGAAACACCCAGACCACTCTCAATTATTAGCATCAAGTTTAAAACTTGGCAGATCTTCAGGCCGAGCACCTGGGCAGCTCAGGCTGCCGCAGTGGCTCAAGGAATGTACATCTATTTCAGCGCAGCCCACACAATCATGAAAAGGACAATTTGCTTCTACATAAAGAATCATGGAATGTGGCCCCAAGCCACATAAAAGCCACTCTCTGTAGTTTGGATCTCCCTGGCCAGCCGGTCTCCCCTGGGAATGGTGGCTGCATTGACTCTGAGAGGCAGCTAGGTGGTAGGGGAATTCCCCAGGCCCCGTTCTTCCTTTGCCCCCTCATTCCCATGGAGCCACTGGGAACTGCAAATTTAACAGTTACCCCTCCCCTCCGACCCCCAGCACACCATTTCCCCAAGTCCTGACCAGGTTGTCTTCCTTCCCAGAAGCCTTACCCTGCTCACCTGCTCACCTGCTGGATTTCAAACAGAGTCCAGTGACTGCCAGAAGCAGAAAAATGGGTGACCCTAGAGGGAACTCCTCCTCTGTGCTTTGTGTGTGAGGGAACTTGCAGGTTTGAGTCCCTTCTCCACAGTCATGTTGACCTGGGTAGGCCTTCTCCAGTGAATCTGGAGATCCTGTTGGATCTCCCCTGACTATCTGATGAGAACCCACTTCACACCAAGAGGCAGAAAGAGGAGGGTCTTTTCACGTCTGCACTTTCCTGCAGCCAATCTTTATTAAGCACATCTCATGGCCAGTGGTTTCAAGCATGAATGTTGCTTTCCCTCAAGTGGGGCAACAATGATAAGGTAATGAGAAAAATGCTCCAGTGGAACAAAACTGGATTCAGGGCATTCTAGAATAGTTTCATCCAGCCTGGGGAGCTCAGGGAAGACACCCTAGTTTTTACTTAAGCAAAGCATGCCTACGACTAATAAGTAGCATTTGTAGGATGATGTTGTGTTCACAGAACGATTACATCTGTCATTTTCTCTGATCCAGAAAGCAGTTCTGGAAAACAGATTCCACTAGACTCCCCCACTCTCCTACCACCCTCTTCCCCATGAGCAGGAGGAACAACCTGGAGCCTGGGAAGAGAGAACAAGAGTGAGTTTTACGTGGATACTTCACCAACTGAGGGCAAAACACGAGGCTTTGGTCACACGGGGGCTCTCGTATTGGCTATTTAACGCTTCTTCCTAAAATTAAGAAAAACGTTCCTGGTCGGTTTGTAATTGGCACTTGGCAGCTCCAAGGTCCCTGGGGTGGCCCCTCACAGTAGATTAGGAGCACAGCTAGAAATAGCCACCATCGGGCATTCTTTCACAATTCCGAGAAACAGTCAAAGCTTTTCAGGATCTGCTAGCACACTTTCCGCCGAAGGGTCTCACCTGGAGTTCTTTGAATGCTCTGTCCTTCAGGGGCTTCTGGAGCTAAATATACCAGGCAAATTGTTTGTTTCTGTTCTTGTTTTTTGATCTCTCTCTCAATATTTGTGAAATGGAGATAGCATGCACTGCTTGGCAGAGGCTGGCAACGTTAATGATGGGGCATGTGGGTGGCTGACGATGTCGACACAGGTACCGGTGGTTCTGGCCCTGCCATCAGTCTGTTTCTCTCTTGCACCTGCTTCTTCTGCATCCGTTGATCTTACCGGGGACCACAGATTCACGTGGTCAGTCATCTGTCTTCTTTATCAGTAACCACGTGGCAAATCTCTCCTTGCGGGATCATCTCAGAGGCGTCTGGCATGTTGTCGATTCCCATGCCCTTTGGACCGGCTTTCTAGGTGGGCTGTGACATCAGGACACAGGGAAGCTGAGATCCTGCCAGATGCCCACCTGCCTTGGAAGGACCCGCCAACTGCCAGCAAACAACTAGTAAGGCAGCTGCTCAGGGCTGCCCAAGGGAATCGATTTTCTACCCTCCCCCGCTTTGGCTCAAGCAAGATCCAGCCCAAATCCTCCACTAGTTGGAGCTGGCAAGGTGGAGAGCTTTCCAGAGCCCCAGGAATTCCTGAGCATTTGTCTTATGGACAAGGAGTCTGTGGTTTCAGGTCTGCAGAGCTGGGGCTCAAGGTAGGAGTCAAATCGAGATACATCCCGGAAAAGCCACTAAATCTCTCCAGCTGGGGGCTAATTTTAGTCCCCAGATCCTAGCCAGGGTAGGAATTACTGCAGAGGAGAAATTCATTTCTCTCTTCCAAATAAAGAGGGACAACATCCATCCATTTTCTGGATATTTTGCCAACAAATACCATATCTAGAGCAGCTTGTGCAATGGCTGAATTTGCCAAGGGCAGAAGTCTCTCTACATTTGCCCTCCTGCTTCATCAATCCAGAATATGGGCATATTTTATTAAAAGCAATATTGACACATGTCTATTGAGTTATTGTTGCTGTCTCACCTGAGCCATTTGGGTATAAAAGCCCATTGACAGGGGAGCAGATGTAGCTCAGTGGTTGAGCACCTGCTTTCCATGTACAAGGTCCTGGGTTCAATTCCCAGTACATCCTAAAAAAAAAAAAAAAAAAGCCTATCGACATGCCTATACATAAACGAAGCCCAGGACCATCCCCTGAAACCTGCAAAGTACAATTGTGTGATTTGCTGCTCAATTTGGCAGTAGGAAACTTAATTTCCAAGTCTGACTCTGAGCCTCAGTTTTCGCTAGTGAAATGAGGATTAACAATCCCTTTCCTGTTATCCTGATAGCATTTTGGGGAGGATCATATAACATTAAGACTGTGAAAGCATCTGTAAAGTATACTGTAAAGTGTTATATACATAATGGGAGAATTAGCCCAAGAATCTCCCAGTCCCAGTGTGGCATTCCTAAGTAGTAGGAGGGGTAATGCTTTTCCTTCTTCTATGGAATATGCACATTGTCCAGATGGCTGTGACATTGTGAAGGACTAACTCCTAAATGCATCTCAAGTAGTTTCTACATATAAGTCACATGCAAAAATTCCAAAGGCTCGATGTCTATGGGAGATTGAGTAGTGAGAACTACTGAGCAATCGTTCCCCAGAACTAATCCTTGGAGCAGAGACATAAAACAGCCCCTGGCAAACTCTCGTAAAGATGGTATCGAATAAGAGGTCCTGGCACATGCCAGCCGGCATCACGGGTACAGGCTGGTACTCATAGGCAGAGGGGTCAGCAGGCCACATGGGTGCCCAGTGCAAAGGTAGCCTGGGCCAGAGCTCAGCTGGATGCACTGCAGAGTTATGCCCTAGGAGAGGGACCACCCCGTGCTTCCCCTTGGTGCAGAGCAAGAGGGAGGGCAGTCATAAGTTTGGGAACAAAGGGAGAATTTGGGCATCAGCTACCTGGAAGAGGTACTGGCCAGCGCTGGGAAGCAGTTGGAGACATTGTGGGGAAGTGAGTTTTTGTGCAGCCTTCCAGTGGAAGGGAGGGCCTGAAGTCATCAGAGACCAGCCCTGTTTGTTTCTCCACTGAGTGCTCCCTGGATTTACTTGGGGGGGGGGGGCGCACGGAGAGGGGCAGAGGGTAAAAGGAAACAAGAAAAAGAGAAAGTCAGGCCCTTGATCAGGCAGCAACAGCATTTATCATATTAATATTTATTGTGCACTTACGTGTGCCAAATACGCTTCTTTGTACATATACTAACTCTAAAACTCCAAGTCATCCTATGAGATAGTCACTGCTATTCTCTCCACTTTATAGACGGGAAAACCAAGTCCCAGAAAAGCCTAAGTAACTTGTTCAAGGTTAGCACAGGTAGAGTGAGGTCAAGCTAAGGAATCCAATTTATTGAGCATCTACTCTGTGCCAGTTGCTTTACATATTTGATGTCACTTAATTCTCCCAAAATCTCTATGAGAAAGTACTAAATCAGAGTATAAAGGTGAAGGTCTGAAGCTCAGTAGATTAAACAACTTCCTCTAATTATAGAAAGAAAGAGACCAGAATCCAAGTGTTTTGGACTCTAAAGCCATGGAGTTTCCTTCTCCCTGAAGGTGAAAGCGCGCTCACAAACTTAGACAGGTGGCTCCCAATCATGGATGGACTTTGGGATCACCTGGGAGTTGGGAGGTAAAGAAATCCTCACGCCCAGGCTCCACCCCTGATGATTCTGTCTTTATTGGTCTGGGACAGGGCCTAGGCACTGGTGTGTTTTCAAATCTCCTGATGATTCTGAGATGCAGCCTGCTTTGTTTTGTTACAGCTAGTGTTCAGAGGATCTCCTGGTTCATCTGGAGCTAGCATAAAATCTATTTCCAAGAAGTCCATCTGGGAGACCCCCCAAGCAGACAAGGGTGAGGACCAAATAGGAGACTTCCAACCTGTGGGAATCCAGCCACTCACAGGCTGTGACAGGACTCCAAGTGGGATTTCCAGAGGGGCCTGCTGAAGGACCACTGACAGCGCTTCTTTAAAATGATCTAACCATGTTGCGATCTGCATCTGAAAACATTTTGGTCTTTAAGAGTTAAACACACACACATGCACAAACATCCACACACCAACGGACTGCTGGGGACAGAAAGTGTGACCAAGGAAGAGGTTCCTGATGCTTGTCACGAGGCAGGAAGGACAGCGGTGCCAGCGAGCTGTGAGACGGCAGCAGCGATTTCATGGAAATACTTTCCGCAGATTTATATGTTCTTGAGAAACATCCTTTTGGGCCCTCTCTGTCTTTTTTCCCTCAACTCCTTTTTCCTCCGTTAGTTTCCTGTCTGCTCGCATGGTGCTGACTGTCTCTCAGCAATAAACAAGACAATCCAGAGAGCAAATGATAAAGGAGTGACGTGCTCCTCCTCTCCCCTCCACCCCCCAGCTGGCCTTCCTGATCCTCGGCTGTGAACATGCCTTCCTACTCCTGCTGCCCCACTGCCCACCAGAGTGTCATGGTTTCAGAGAGCTGGAGCCATGCTCCAGCTTGAATCCTTAGCTTGACCTCACTCTAGCTGGGTTAATTTTGAGCAAGTTACTTGGGCTTTACTGGAACTTGGTTTTCCCATCTATAAAGTGAAGAGAATAACAGTGACTATCTCATAGGGTGGCTTGGAGTTTCAGAGTTAGTATGTGTACAATATTTAGATGCGTATCTGGCACACAGTAAGTGCACAATAAGTAATAATAGGATGAATGCTGTTGCTGCTCTTCTTTTTTGCTGCTATGATGATAAAGGCCTGACTTTCTCCAGCCCTTCTCCTTCCTTTTCCCCTCCACACAATTTACATTCCAGCCACATGGAATGACTTGCAGGTACTGGACACTACAGTTCCATGTGATGCCTCTGGGCATTTGCACGTCTTCCTTTTAGTGAAGCCCCCACTTTTGGTGAACCTATCATATTTGTTTTCTCTTGCTGCTGCAACAAATCACCACAAACTTGGTGGCCTGTAAAAAACCAAATGATTATCTTACGGTTCCAAGGAACAGAAGTCCCATATGGGTCTCACCGGGCTAAACTCAGGGTGTCGTCAGGGCTGAGTTCCTTTCTGGAGGCTGTGTCTCCTTGCTTTTTCCAGCTTCTAGAAGCCACCCACACACCTTGGCTCATGGCCCCTTCCTCTGTCTTCAAAGCCAGCAATGACCAGTTGAGTCCTCATGTCGCATCCCTCCAATCGTTCTTTCCTAGTCTTAGCTCCCTCTGCCTGCAGCCAGGAAGTGTTCTCAGCTTTTAAGGCTTCTTGGATTAGACTGGGCCCACCTGGATATTTGGGGCTACTCGCCCCACCTCCAGGTCCTTAACCTTCATCACATCTGCAAAGTTGCTTCTCCTCCTAAGGTGGTGTGGTAACATAGTCACAGATCCCAGGGTTTAGGAAACAAACATCCTGCGGGGGTGGGGGGATGGTGGTTATTATTCTGTCTGCCATACCCGTTAAACTCTGGCTTTCCTTCAAGGCTTCTCTCAAACATTAGCTTCTCTCTTGAGCATTTTCTGATTCCTCAGAAAGAACAAGGGCTCATTTGTGCTCCTTATACTTTGAAAATATGCTGCTTATGAAGGCTTTACTATATCATTTTGCAGTAATTGGCTTATGTAACTGCTGACCCCACAGTTTGGAGAACTGGGACTGGGTTTTTTTCAGTTCTTTATTCCCTGGTATGAGTCTCAGGAATACCTGCTAAATAAAAGTGGTTGAAGAAAGAAGCTCTTAGGTTAAAAGAAACTTCAATCACATGACCTGGTGTTTCTCTGTCAGTAAAACTTCTACCTGAAACTTGAAGCACATCATCAGGTTTAATATTTAATAGTGGGGATGGATGTGGCTCAAATGGTTAGGCATCCGTCTCCTATATGGAGGGACCTGGGTTCAAGCCCCAGGACATCCCGGTAAAATAAAGAAACATATAGAAGGTGCACGGGCCGCCAGACCCCACGAGTGGGTGAGCCCCCAGGCTCCCTGGGCAGGTGCGCCGTCAGGCCCCACCCCTAGGCCCCATGCACGGGTGTGCCATCAGTCCCCGCGAGTGGGTGCACCACACACAGCAAGATGATGACATAACAGGAGAGTGACACAAGGGAGAGCCAAGACGAGATGTGCTGAAAAACCAGGAACTAAGGTGGCACAGGTGGTAGGATGCCTCTCTCCCACATCAGAGGTTCCCAGGATTGAATCCCAGCGAAGACAGGAGGAGAAGGATGAGAAGAGAGGGCCGGAAACAGACACAGAGAATTGCCCAGCGAATGGACACTAAAACAGCAGAAATGGGATGGGGGGCGGGGGTAGGGGAGGTTAAAAATGGATAAAAAGTAAATAAATCTTTTAAAAAATATTTAATTGACAATAACTAATAACTATTCTGTATAATACTTAATAGATCCCTATCTGTTTTCTTCATCTTTATCACAGACCTATGGGGAAGGTTAAGTCACCACTGAGCAACTGAGAAAACAGAAGCTCAGAGAGTTCTAATGCCTTGTCCAAAGTCACCCAGACGTCTCTTTATTGACCAAGTGGAGAATCAAAGCCCAATCTTCTAGCTCTAAATGATAAAACACATCAATTCTGTGTAACCAGAAGAGCAGTATTATGATGAGATATTTTCCTGGGAGACACTCTTAAATTTGAATCTCTTGTGGTTCGAGCCATTGATTTAGAGGAGGGGTTCTTAACCTTTTTGGTTCCACGGATCCCTTTGCCAGTCAGGTAAAAGCCATGGACCCCTTCTCAGAATGAAATGGCAGATAATTTTATGGCACTCAACATCAGCATGTCTTTAAATTTTAGGATTATTCAAAATTAATTCAAGTTCATGGACCTCCTGAAATCTTTGGTCCATGGACCGCTGGTTAAAAACCCCTGATTTAAAGCAATTGGATAGTGGGTCAGGAAAAATAATCAGAATATTTTAATTATATATAATATTGTGAAATAAATATTTTTATACCTAGAGCATTCTGACATAGACTTGGGTGTTATTCTGTTTTGAAATTGTTTTTTTATTCTGCTAACATTTATTAGGAATATTTTATGTGCTAGGTACCATGGGTGAGTGGAGGAAGCTAAGGTGAATCAGACATAAGTTCTGCTCTAATGGAAGCCACAGGAAAGTAGAAAAGTTAAAATACACTCAACTGTCTACAATACGAGATGGTTTGTGGGACGTGCCACGGAGAGGCGTGGATGTGGTACTGGAGGGCTTAGATGAGGATGAAGGTCTAACTACACAGACTAGAACATAAATTATAAAAAGGCCCTCAGATACCAGTCTTAATGGATTGATAAGAACTCATGGAAAATGAGTACATTTACATGTCTGTAATTTGTTTGGAAGTAGCCCCTTTCTGTGGCCATTCAAAAGGTTTCTCCTTTAAGCAAGGAAAATTCCAACTCAATAATTGTACTCATACAACTCATTTGCTTATAAATCATTTTTTCTTATAGATAAAGAAAAATAAAATCTTAGCCCAGCCACTGTCCATAATATGAAATTCCAAATCAGTGGCCCTCGAATGAATGAGGTTTTATCCCATGGTCTAAAAGCTATCTTTCTTGGGAGGCGGCTGTGGCTCAATCAGTAGGGCTCCCGTTTACCATGTGGGAGACCCCGGGTTCGGTTCCCGGGGCCTCCTGGTGAGGACAAGCCCGCCCGCACGGCGTGGTTAGCTGACCCAGCGAGCGCGGGCAGCAAGGGGGGGATAGATGAATAAATAAATAAAATCTTTAAAAAAATTTAAAAAATAATAAATAAATAAATAAAAGCTATCTTTCTTGAATAGATAGAAATTCCATGATTGCCTGAGTGCACTTCATATAAAATCAGCCATGACTGGGACTAGCAAACAATATTCTGAAAATTCACATGTCGCAATGTATGTGGGTCATATTCATTGAGAGAGTAAATACTTGAAATCCATCAAGTTTATAGACATTGGCAAATGAGGACATGCTGTTTCATGGGGGAAGGACTGAAGCACTGGAGCAATCCAGTTTTCCCTCTGCCCTGACCATGATCGTGATGATCCCCAAATAAAGAGTAGAGCAGTGGGACAACCTCCCCTGTGCATCGAAGCTCTCAAGTCTCCCTCCCCCTTTACGCTACACACAAGGCTGGACCAGTCCCCTGAGCTCATTCACTTTCATTGGTCTT
The DNA here is from genome assembly GCA_026826555.1 of Tolypeutes matacus. Taxonomy (NCBI): domain Eukaryota; kingdom Metazoa; phylum Chordata; class Mammalia; order Cingulata; family Chlamyphoridae; genus Tolypeutes; species Tolypeutes matacus. The sequence goes on from JAKSZT010054079.1 coordinate 5,035,621, forward strand.
TGCTCTGCCTAAATCACCCTTCTCTGCACCCTTCATAGCCTTTGTCAAAGGTCACCTCCTCTGTGAAGCCTTCGTGGTAGCCTAGGTGAGGTTGTTTTGTTTTGTTTTTGTTTTTCTCTGAGTTCTCAAAGCCCTGAGCTCATTTCTTTCACATTATTAGCTCTGAGCTTTTGTCTCCACCAAAAAAGAGAGTTCTTCAAAGGCGGAGATGTCTTTCATATTTTTGTACCCCCTGAGTCCTACATAGGGCATGGCAAAAAGAGTGTGTTTAATAAGTGTTTGCTCAAGTGAATTATATTATAGTTTACTATCATCACTCAAGGGTCTGCCCAGAGCCCTGCTTGCCTTCACTGACTGAGTACAACTGTGAGTGTGCACACACATCTCCCACTGTGTCACAGACTTTCAGAAGTGGAAAGTCATAATTGATGAAGCATAGATACACAAAGCCTTAAGCATGCAGAGTGGACAACCTGAAGTCAGGGAGACCACACGCCCCTCTCTGCCCCACTGAGGCAAAGCTACTCCCTGTGACTGCATTTGGGTCTTATCTGTAAGTTTTCCCAGTGTACTTTATATTTTATGATTCAATTAACTTTGTAATAAAAAAAAAAGTATGCAATTACACAGTGACTTCTGCCTCACTAAATGAGAACTGGGCTGCATTCCAGGGATTCCTTTTTTGATTACTTGTTTGAAACTTATAACAATTCTCCCAAAGAAACCTCTTTCTAAATGTGAAGCTTCCCAAATTTTCCTGTACAAATCTATGTAACTCCTTTATTCCCACCAGTGCTTCTAGAGACACAAGCTCAATGGCATTGAGTAGCTAATGAAAATATGTTTGCAAATGGGGAAATAGTAGAAGGGAGAAAGAAGTAGGGATGGAAATATTTCATTTTTCAACTCAATTCAAGTGTCAACTCCTCTAGGGACTATTTACTTATAACCTCCCCCCAGACAGGTTAGGGGCCTCTTTGGGCTTCTTTGGCTTTCTAGGCTCAGATCTCTCAGGAGCCTGGCGGACTTGGGCTTTGTATCCCCAGTGATAATTGAGAACAGAACCTGCATATCTAAGGTTCTGAATGAGTGAATAAACGAATGAATAAATGGCCAAAAGACTGAATGGGGGCAAGCAGATATGGCTTAAGCAATTGGGCTCCTGCCTACCATGTGGGAAGTCCTGGGTTCATTTCCCGGGGCCTCTTGGTGAAGGCAAGCTGGCCCACACGGAGAGCTGGCACAACAAAGAGAGACAAAAAGGAGAGACAATGAAAGACACAACAAACCAGGGAGCTGAGGTGGCTCAAGCAATTGAGTGCCTCTCTCCCACATGGGAAGGTCCGAGAATCAGTTCCCAGTGCCTCCTAAAGAGAAGACGAGAAGAAGAGAAGACAAGTAGACACAGAGAACACACAGAGAATGGACACAGAGAGCAAGACAGCAAGTGCAAAACAACAAGGGGGGGATAAATAAATAAAATAAATCTTAAAAAAAAAAATGAATGAATGAATGAATGGCCAAATCTGGGCACTAGTAACTTGTATCAGTTAAGGATCTTTGGTAAGAAGCTATAACCAACTATGGCCAACCCAGGTCAAACATGGAATTTACTGGAATGAGAGCATGTAGCTAAACACTCAGACCTGCAGGAGGACAGGCCTCTGGAAGGCTCCAGGGAACAGTGTCTGACAGTGAGGCTGGCTCTCCAAGGCACTATCTTTTGGGTCAGTAAACTCCAACCATTTTTTTCAGCCCTTGTGTGACTCTTTCATGGTTCAAATTTCAGGAAGGGGGATTGGCTTCCTGGGGTTTAGGAGTGGCAGAGGCATCTTGAGTGATGGGTCTACCAGGGTCGCATGTAGTGGAGGAAGACTGGATCCCAACAACGAAGGGGATCAGGGAAGCTGGGCAGGATCAAACAACAGCAGCATTCCACACCAGTTCATTTTCATGAGAAGATATGCCCCCCACTGCTCTGCTTACGTAGACCGGGGGGCGGGGGTGCCTGGAAATTTGTGCTTCCATTTTATGCAGCATCCCTGACCGAGACAGGACATCTTCAGTAAGAGGTATTTCCTTCCTTACCCGGTCAGTACAGTCTTTTAATTTTTCCTCTAGATTCCTCTTATAGTTAAAATATGTATATATGCATTTCTTATATTGAGCTAAAGTCTGCCTCTTGGAAGCTTCTGCCCCTCCTTTCAGCCTGCCGAGACTCCCTAGAACCTGTCAGCTTCTTCTCTGAGCCTTGACCCTGTGCCTTTATATTCATTCTCTTGTTTTAAAAAACCAAACCATAAAGAAATAAAAATGTAAAAAGAAGAGTCTTTCTTCTCACCCTAATCTCACATGCCTCCCCAGAATTAAACAGTGGTGTGTCCCCTTTCAGAAAGTGTAAAATTCATATTTCAGTATAGTATATGATTGGGGCATCTTTATATGTAAATATTATCACTATCCCATCCCTTTTAATAGCTGTATAGTTTTCTTAATATGACTATACCATTCATTTATTTAACCATTTCCCCCTAGATGGATATTTAAGTTGTTTCCACTGTTTTGTACATGTGTGCATATTTCTGAAAGATCTACTCTAGAATGGAATTGTTGGGCCAAAGAATTTATACATTTTACATTTCAGTAAATCTTAAAAAATTGACTTCGAAAAGAAACTTTACCAATTATATTCACATCCACATATACAAGGGTTCCTGCTTCTTACACCTTCCTTCATCAACCCTTGATATTATTTACTTTTGCTGTGTTTTGCAAACCCTGTGGGCTAAAAGTCAAATGTGGTAGATGGCATTATGTTTTGCTGATTATTAGGGAGATTCATTATCTTTTTTTGTGTTCTATGGCTGTTTGCATTTTCTAGTCTATGAATTGCATTTTTATGACTTTACCCATTGTTTTGATTGGGCTACATTTTACTTATTAAACTGTTGAAGTTCTTTACATATTGTTGACATTAATTCCTTGTCTTCTATGTAACAAATATTTTCTCCCAGTAAGTCTCCTATCTTTTAACCTTGTTAGGTGAATTTCTTTCCAATCAGAATTTTCTAAAATTAAATCGTCATATTTATTGGGTTTTTTTTTTTCCCTTTTCACTTTTTTTTTTTTTTTTTTGGTGTATTGTTTAAGCCTTACTTGCTCCAGGAGTATATTTTCTTTTAATACTATTGTAGCGGGGGTTTTGTTATTGTTGTTGTTTTACTTTCAGGTTTTTAATTCATTTGGATTTATTTTTGAAATGTTATGAAGTTTTGTATATGCTTAAGAGTCAGTTGTTGATTTGAAATGCCCCTGTAAATAATACTAAATTCATAGTATTCAGACTTAAGTCATACTAAATTCATAGTTTCTCTATTCTCTTTCATTGATCTTGCATCAATATAAAAAACTATTTTAATTACTATAGTATGTGTAATATATTGTATAATAGTCTCTATATAGCACATATTATGTATTTCATATATAGTCCACATATATGCACACAAATTCAAATTTGGAGGTTCTGAAAAGGGGCTATGGGATTTCAGAGGCCAAAAAGCTTATTTGTAATCTGGGAAATCAGAGAATAATCTGAAGAGATGGTGGGATTTGAGTTGAGCTTTGAGAGGGATGAAGGATTTGGCTGGGAGGTAACAGATCCAAGGGCACCCCAGGGAAAGAGTATTACTTTAGCAAAATGACAGCAGCAAGAAAACACAGGTCATGACCCTGTCCATCACCAACCCATGTCAGCAAGTGTTGCAGCTTGTTTGGGATTTAAAGAATGTTTGGAAAGGAGAGGTGCTGGAAAGAAAGGAGGGGGAGCCAGACTGGGGTGTGATCCCAGACATCCGACTGCCAGGATAGGAGGTTGCATGACCCTGATTCTTGGGCAATAAGCCACCTTGGAAGAGTCTAGCCATGGCCTGGCCTTATCAGTTGTTAGAAAGATGATGGTGGGTGGATCGATGTGAGAGAAGCAAGAATGGAGACCGGGAAAACAATCAAGTCACTGTTACAGGACTTTAGGCAGAAGCTGGAGAAGCCTAAGAAATGGCAGCCTAAGGAACGTTTGAGCATTGTTTTGGTAAGCATTTTCTATTTTCTTCCTAATACACTGTATTAAAAGGACTTGATTAAGGATGGCAGAGCCGAAAGTCTTGTATTTATGTAAGAAACAGAACAGTGACTTTCCCACTTTTTTTTTTTTTTTTGCCCCCAATATGCTTCCAAGGTCCTTAAAGTATTACAAGTTGTGCAGCCTGGCTATATCTGTGTGTCCATGGAGCAGGTGATCTTTTATAAGAGTGAGTCTAGCCCAGGACTTCTATCTTGTGCAGGGTTTTCTCAAGCATAGCACCAGTGACATCTGGGCTGGACAATTCCTTGTTGTGGGAGGCTGTCCTCTGCACTGAGGCCTAGCAGCCTCCTGGGCCTCTAGTCATTTGATGCCAATAGCACCCCCTCCCATATCCCACCCTGTTGCAACAACCAAAAATGTCCCCAGACGTTGTCAAATGTCCCCTGAGAACCTCTTGCCCTATGGACCCTTAAGACAAGTTCTCCCTCCTGGTGGATTTTTTCACCAGGTCCAATAGGTTAGAAGGACTAAGAAGGGAGAAAGAGCTGAGATCTTGGCATTGGACACCAACCTGGCACCACCACAAAGTAGCTGTAGGTCCTTAGACAAATCACACGGAAGCTCACTGCCCTTGTCTCCTCACCAAGAAAACGAGGATGGTAATAACTACTTCACAGACCACACTGTGTGAAGAGACGAATACAGTGCTTGGCACTCTGTAGATACTCAGTAAAGATGTGGTGGCGTGCATGCAGCTACCCTCATCTCCTTAATGCAGTTTTCCCTCTATCCTTTCCTGGATAGTGCTTAAAATGCTCTTCTTTGGTATACACTAAATCCCAGGCTTTAGGGTATTGCTCCTTCTGTATACAAGGCACATGAAGAATGCTGAGCTGATAACCGGTCACCCAGGGGACAAGTCCCTCATCAGTCAACATGGAAGAGCTGGCCCTGGGTTTGTTTTTTTTTTTTTTTTTTTCCTGGGTTTGTTTTTGTTTAGCCTCTGAAATGATGTGGTTCTGCATCAAGCCATAGCAATCCAGTCTAAACCTCCTCCTGGTAGGGCTCCATTGAGAGCTGAACCTCTGGAGCTGGGAAGAGCTGAAAACAGTGCCCCTTATCCTGCTGCAAACATGCCAGATGGGGATTACTTCTGAGGATTCATGTGCACATCATTCTCTGCCTCTGTAATCGCCCTCTCCTAACTCTTCCTTTCTTTTTACCGAGAGTTGAATTTTTTCTTCCCATTCTTTACTCTCTCCCCTGCCCTCTAGAGAAAATCTTGCTTTTTTTTCCCTTTTACTACGATTCCATTCCCTACCCTCATTTCTCTCTCTTCCTTATCACTTCTCCATGTCATTATCTCCTTCTCGACTTCTCAACATCTTTCTCTTAACTTATTATATAACTAGTATTTGCTTATTTTAAAAAAAAACAACACACTTTATGTTACCTATTCCTAACTTTAAAAGCAGGACTTGAACATTGTATTAACTTTCTTTTTATATTTTTAACACATTTTAATTTTGTATTAATATTTCACTCTTCCAGACCCCTAGCCCAAGTAGAAAGAATCCTAGCACTCTGACACAGTCCCCAGCTTTCTATCTTTCCTCGTCACTGCACTAACAGGAATCTATTGGGATTCTTATAAGTTTTTCTTAGCAGCTGGTTTAGGCAGAGATGGGGGGGGATTCGCCTGCACATATGTTTATCTAAAATTGTGTATTTAGGTAGCACTGTTGTTTCAAGAATCTCTGGAGAACTTGGTTTCTCTTAACAAGACTAGAAATGGAATCATTAACGCTCACCTCAGCTGGATGCCTGCTAAAGGAGACAGTTAACACACTCCCCCAGCACCACCACTCTTTTCTTCCAGTTCCTCATTCCCTTTTGCACTCTCTGAGCCAAATACCCCAGGACTCTCTTGCCTTCTTGAGAATTGTCTTGCCACTGCTGAGGGAGGTAGCCTTGGAAACAGAGGACTGACAGTTATCCTGGACAGGAAGTCAGACAAACTATGCTTGGGAGGCACTCATTGTTGGATTGAATGGAGGCCACAGGAGCCTCATGGCCAAAAGTGGAATTTCCATCGTAAAACAACTCCCCATGATTTACTCTTTAGTACTTTGTATAATATGCATGCATGCCAAAGAAACACAACACAGAGGGACTTCAAAGAGGCACTGGTGTTTGCTGTTTTCATAGGTTGAGCAAACAAAGGTGAAAACTAAGCCAGGCAATGGTTTAGTAAAATTTGCTCTAGAAAGTGCCCACCATTTTCTTGAGAAATGTTCTCTTCAAGGCCAAGCCCAGGACTTGGGACTGTCCAAGTCCATGGAGATACCCCAGTCTCAGGGGAGAAGAAAGTGAATGCACAGCTAACTGAATGGACACCTGGAGGTAAACTTCCACTCAGATTTTGAAACCCAGGCTAGATATTATTCTTCATGGGGCCTTCCTTTTTGCCCAGAGGAGACCAATTTGCTTCCTTGCCTTTGATCCCACAGCACTTTGTATACGCTCTTTTTTTTTTTTTTTTCGCTCTTATGCTACGAAGTAATGGTGGCTTTTCCAGTCTTTCCCATTTCCTTGAAGACAGAGACAAAAAACTTTGTTCTTCAGCCCAGTTTTCAGATAAGGACTAATGAAGAATACCCTATGATAGACCAAATCCCATCTACCACCTGGTTTTGTAAATAAAGTTTTATTGGGACACAGTTATGCTCCTTTATTTATATATTGTCTATGGCTGCTCTCATGCTACAATGGCAAAATTGAAAAGTTATAACAGATACTGTTTAGTCTACAAAAGCCCAAACTATTCACTCTCTGGCCCTTTCCAGAAAATGTTTGCCAATCCTCACCGAACCCTACACTATGGCTCTGAGCCAGTTTAACAGAGTCAACCAAGATATTGCCACATGCACATTAAATACAACTGGGGAGGCCAGCTGTTTTTGTTTGCTAATAGCTGCTGGGGGCAATATACCAGAAATGGGTTGGCTTTTATAATGGAAATTTATTAGGTTAAAAGCTTACAGTTCTGAGGCTGTGAAAATGTCCAAATCAAGGCATCATCAGAGATGCTGTCTCACCAAAGGTCTGCTGCTTGCGATCCTGGACTCCTGCCATGTGGCAAGACACAATGGTGGCTCTGCCAGTCTCTGCCTTCTCCTCCAGGCTCACTTCCACCCTGAGCTGAGCTGTGGATGATCAGGCACATGGCTCATCTCTCCCCTCTCCTCTGGGTCTTGTCTCTTTCAGCCTTACAGGGGCCTCTTTCTGTGCCTCTGTGCTCCACTGATTCTAGCCTCTGGTCTCTGGGACCTCTTTCTCAGCCTATTGGGGTTTCTCTGTCTCTGCCGCTTTTTTCTGTGTGTGTTTCTGCATGTTATAAATGATTCCCCAAAAGGACCAGGACTCACCCTGGGCCATGCCTCACTGAAGTAATCCAATCAAAGCCCCTACTGAGTCTAATCCAATCAAGGGGTCCCACACCCACAGGAATGGATTAGCTTTAAGAACATGATCTTTTCTGGGATCCACAAAATCTTCAAACTGTCACACCAGCCTATCACCGAAAAGAGAGTTTACTATATCTTCTTTCATAAAAACCATACCTTTGCTTCAAAAACATGGAGCCTATCTCACCTTTTCTTTTTCTGCATTTGATATTTTTGTTCTTATTTTTTTCCTTTGAAGGCCCCCTGGGAAGGTTCTTTCAAAATTTTTGCATTCATTCCAATGACAGAGTATGATTTTTCCACTATTTACTACCTTTTTGAAGAATGTTTTAAATCATAGGAAATGATACTAACAATATAAAGCAGAAAAAGCAAGAGACACAAATTCACATACAGTCTATTTCCAGCCAGTGTTTTTAAAAAGCATCACTCAGGGGCTAAAAAGGGAGAAATAACCTTTCATGACTGCATCTAGGTGGCTAGATTTGGGTGAATTTTACTTTTCTTTATACTTTCATATATTTACAATAATAATGAATCTCCTCTATCTGCTGAGTGACTCTGATTTAAAGTTCTGATTTCAGTGTTTTCTGTGTCTCAAAGGCCCTCCCACATTGCTACATGTTAGACACACTCATAAATCCTACCTATGATTCATCTACATCCTATTTGTGAAACTGCTTTGGATAAAAGTCGCTGTGTATGTGGAAAATATTGTTCGCTCCATTTTTTCCACCTTGGGAAGAAAATCAGGTCATCCCTAAAGTTTAATTTGTGATGTTAATTCTCCACATCAGGTGTATTCATGAAGACAGATTTTACTTTTTCTAATCCAGGCTTCTAGCTTCTAGAAGAAGCTGGAAGAGAAAGTACCATATTCAGCTTTGTTATGGTGGAAAGACACTGGGGTATGGTACCTTCAAAGGTTTTCTCCGACTCCAGCTTTTTTCTTAGCTGTGTGGCCCAAAGCCTCATTTTCCTCATCTGTAATATGGAGTTACTAATAATTCACTGGGTAGCTGGGAGCCTTAAAGAGAGCTGTTTTTGTTTAAGTACCTATGAAAGTCCTAGTACTCGATATGTGCTTGCTAAATATTATTTCATTAGGAAGAAGGAGAAGGAGAAGGAGACGGAGACAGAAGGAGAAGGAGATGGAGACGGAGACGGAGACGGAGAAGGAGAAGAAGAAAGATGCCTATAAAATCGGTTAAAGTGCTAGTTATGGAAGGAACTGCAAAGTACTTTCAGTGGAAGTTCCCACGAGGAAACAGTACTTCCCGTCTTGCTGACTAGCCAGAAGCAGGAAGATTCCTCTTTCACGTGCTCTGCTAGTAACTACAGCTAAACACTGTAATCTATTTGAAAGAGCACTGGAAGATGAGTCGGGGCACCCAAACCCAGTTTTGCCTCAGATTTGCTGTGCAGTCTTAGGTAAGTTTTGTTGCCTCTCTGGGCCACTGTTTGTGTGTCTGTAACACAAAGGCTTTAGACAAAGAATCTCTCTAAGGTGTTTAATTTCTAATACTCAAAGATGCTAAAGATTCAAGAGATTACAAAAGGGTTTAATCCAGAATAGATAAACCGGAGAGGTTTTTTAACACTTCATCTTTGGAAGGGTAACATGCTCTCTAGGTCCAGTGATTTCCAGCTTGTGATTTCCAGCTTATTCACTTTTGTATACATGATCCTCAGAATAATATTGGGGTCTGGGATAGGAAATATGATGATCCCATTGAATAGAGAAGGAAAACAGAGGCCCATGGTCACATAGCTAACAAGAGATTGAACCTGGACATGAAACTTAGGTCTGCCTGAAACCAATTTTTGCAAGCTTTCTACTTGACCAAGAAGAATACATTTCAATGCTCTGCTTGTTGAACTTATGTTTCCAGTGAATCCTTAATTAAATCACCCACATTTTTCCTGTTAGATTGTAGGTCTCCCTTGTTCTGGTATGGAACGTACCAACATGGGAAATTCATTTGCACAGGGTCATCTTTACAATGTCTACACTCTAGATTTTATTGAAAGAGAGTCCCAAATCAAGAGATACTCCTACAGAAAATCTCCAGTAACACCAGGAGCCAGGAGAGCAAGTTCCAGGTTGCACGAGAAACTCCGTTTGGGGCAAAGGCTTTGGGTTTTAAGGGTTCCATGGGAAGCTGGGTGAGAACAGCCCTGAACACAGCTCAGGCTGGGTCTGTAAGTGGGCGAAGCCACTGCCCTAGTAGGAAACAGGCCTGGTGGGCTTGAGTGCTGGGTAACTTAGAGCAAGTCACCTACCTCCTCTGCATCTGCATCCCCACGGCTCCGCCTCCTCCTTGACCTTACCAGATCAGTGCGAATATCTCTTCTCCTCTAGGAAGTCTTCCTTGGTTCCTCCAAAGGAGATTGTGGTTCTCCCTCTCTCCCAGCATCCTAGCCTTTCTCCCCTGTAGTGCCAAATTATCCTAGACATTATTATGGTGTGTTTACTTACTTCTCTCTCCCACTAGACTGTGAGCTTCCATAAGACAGGGACTATTTAAATATATATATATCTTCTCCAGACTGCACTGTCTGGAAAAGAAGGTCAAGGCTCACGAAGCCATCCTGACTTAAATATATATATATATATCTGAGCTCTTCAAGCGCCCTAGAGCATTCAGCCTTAATATTAGCAATATTTTATCTGACCATATCTTTACAGTGGCCTTGAAGATTTTTAGGACCTCCCCCCAACCCTTTATCTCTCTGATGTCGCCATCATTCCCCCACATTACTCATTTCACTTTAGCCACATTGGCTTCCTCACTGTTCCCCGACACACCACAGGGAGCGCATTCACTCCTGCCTTTGGCCTTGGAGGGAGCTATTCTCTCTTCCTGGAAGGCTCCTCCCCCACAAAGCTCTAGGCTACTTCCATCGCTTCCTTCATATCTTTGCTCCGAACTCTCCATCTCAGTGAGGCCAAACTTAACCGCCTTCTACCACACTGTTTATTACTGTGCCTCGTGTATTGTCTGTCTCCCCCTGCAGACCGTAGGCTCCACAAGAAAAGTGATCTTTGTTTTATTCACGATGTATCCCATATCCCTAGAAAAGTTCCAGGCACATGGAGAATGCTCACATACCATGGTGGAACTGGATTAAGTCTATCATTCCTTTTCTCTTTCAATTTAAGCTAAATCAGGCTGAGCTTTTTCCAATATCTTGGACTTAAGCATTCCAGGTGATCACTTTGGCTCTCTCCTGATCTTTGCAGACATGACCTTAAGGATGCAGAGTCCCATGGAATAGTCCTCCACACAGGATGTCAGGTTCAAGTCTAGCATCAATGCAGACCTCATTTAGCTGAGTGTGGCAACGACTTGGTCTTTTTGTTTTTTAAATCTTGCTTCTCCTTATAAAATAGTTCCAAAACAGAATTTTCAAAATGGGTGGCAATGTCCCAGGATCCTGACACTCGGGATGGCCACCCTTATTTGGAGTGGACAGAGCTGGAGCAGGAACTCCTGTCTGTGGACTCGTCTACCCCACTCTCATTGTCTTTCTGCCCTGACAAGCCACTCACTGCTCTAATCACAACTAAAACAAAGCTAGCTATTGCATCTTGGAACAGTGGGCAACACCATGGAACGTTGCCACCAGCCTCTGAGAAGTGCCCCCTAACTCTGCTCGCAGTAATTTCTCAGGGATTTTAACTGGACCCATCTTTAAGCTGAATGTTTATCACTTTCCATTTTATGGTTTCTGGCTCCTCCCCGGCCTTTGAAGTTTCTGAAATCTTTAAGCATTTGGCTGATCTCTACACACCGCAGGTCTTCTCCCTCGAAAAGGGCACCTGGCCAAGAGAAAGGAACTGGAGCTCTTCTCTTGGCTGTGCCTATAAAACAACCGGAGTGCTCCACAGCCGGCCATTTGAAACGTGAGCTGTGCTAAAAGTACAGATGATGCAGTGTGTTCCAAGGAGATTAGGATACCCAGTGGGATTTCGGGTGAATGGAAATGGAGTGTAGCGAGTCCTCCACATGCAGTGTAACCCTCTCTTCTCCAGTCTGGAAGGGAAGGACAAGGCTCATAGAGCCATCCTGACTTGAGGAAAGTTACAGTTTATAGATGGGCATTGAGCCCTCCTAGAGCTGGGCCAGTTGTGTGAAAGCTTGTTCTCTTTCGTGCCATTTGGTAACTCCATCAACTTCTCAGCCACGACCATTTAGCTCCTCATAGGGGGGGCACATCCTGATGCTACGGCTTCTGATACCCACCACCCTCCCCAGAGTAAGGTGAGATTTCCTCCCCACCTCCCACCCACCCAGGGTTTTCAGTCCTTTTGACATTTTCCAAAAGAAGAAATGGGCGTGAACCGCCTTCCCAATGAGGAGACCTGGATACCCCAGCTCAGAGCCCAGAACGAGTACTCTCTTTAAGAAAATAACCTATCGTGGGCTTGAAGTTTAATTCTTACAAACAAGATGTGGGCACAAACAGGTTTAATTCTCTCAAAGACTCAGTCAGGAATCAGGAGGCTAAAAAAGTTGAGGTGACAGGTTTTACCTGACTCCACTGTTGGTTTTTGGAAAACATTCTTTTCACTTTGTAGGCATGTTTGTTATCCTTTCTCCATCATCCATGGAGTTTAGACTGAGCTTGATGTGGTACCAGCAGCACCATGATGAAATGCGGGCACCTGGCAGGAATAGCACAGAAGTGTGCGTGGGACACACAGCCCGGTGAGGCAAGTGATGGGAGAGTGCAGAGAGTTACGTAATTACACGTTGCTACAAGGAACAAGGAGTGGAGGGCAGATGGGGTAATACATGTCTGCCTGGATTGAAGACATAGCAAGGCCAAGCCTGCCTGTGATGTTGGCCTCAACTGCCCGTGCTCTCCAACCCTGTGCAACAAAAGCCAGCTGGACCAGGCAACTGACGAAAACGCCAGCGACTGATGAAAAAGGGAGTCTTTCCTGCCTTCCTGGTGACAGATACATTCTGGACCTTCGTCTGGTCTAGTTGCAATCCCTGTCATTCTTCAGTAGGGACTCAAGAAGGAGAGTTATGAAAAATGTTTCAAAAGATGGCAAAACACTCATCTCACACCAACAAAGGACTGACAGAACCCTTTGGATAATGCTGACCTAGGGTTGCCTTTCTTGACTCTTGGGCTGTAACTACCCAACAGTGTCCAAGGCAAAGTGACCGCTGGTGAGGGAACTGCATGCGGGCTGGGATGGCGACTGAAAGGTGATCCTGCTGGGAGCCATAGCTCTGGCTTCCCAGGGTGCAGCAACTCTGGTGGAGACCCTGGGTACCCTACCTACATAGCCTTTACAGGAAATAGGGGTCCTAAGCCAGGGGGTGCCCACCGGCTTTCATCACCTCACATGTGAGCTGCTGCCAGAGTCAAGCAGCCACAGAGCAGTGTGTCAGCTACCCAGCTGGCACATTGTGTCTTACCCAACATCCTTTCTGCATAATGGGGGCTCAGGCTGGACTGGGATAGTTTTGTGCTTCTGAATACTTAGTTGAATCCAAAAACCTCCCAATGGGCACTGAGCCTCCCCAACAAGACATTTGAACTGAGAATTAAAAAGGTCCTTGTTGGGAAGCGGCTGTGGCTCAATCAGTGGGGCTCCCATTTGCCATATGGGAGGCCCTGGGTTCGGTTCCCGGGGCCTCCTGGTGAGGGCGGGCCCGCCCGCGCGGCGTGGTTGGCTGACCCAGCGAGCACGGGCAGCGGGGGGGGGATAAATGAATGAATAAATAAAATCTTTAAAAAAAAAAAAAAAAAAGGTCCTTGTACCCATAAAAAGTGAGCAAAAGATTTGAATATTCACATCACCAAAGAAAATAGATGGAAGACAATTAAGTATGTGAAGAGATGTTCAACATCATTAGTCACTAGTGAAAGTGAATTATGACCATAACGTGATACCACTACATACCTATTAAACTGGATAAAATTAAAAGACCAGCCTTACCTAGTGTTGGCGAGGATGTAGAAGAACTGGAACCCTCATTCCCTACTGGTAAGAATGTAAAATTGTACAACCACCTTGGAAACAATTTGGGAGTTTTTCAAAAGGTAAACATGCACCTGCCATATTAACCAACCATTCCACTTCTAAGCACTCACCTAAGAGAAATAAGCATATGTCCATACAAGATCTTGTATGGTTGTTCATAGCTGCTTTATTCATAATAGCCCCAAACTGGAAAGAGCCCTTGGCTCCTAGAACAGCTCAGCCTATGAGCATGTACCATATTTCTTGAGACTGTTTGGTTTATTAGAAATTTGTGATAATGTGGCCTAAATACCTATTGAATTGATAGCCGTCTCTAGAAAAAAGCAGGATATCATAGTCCCCCATTATATCCTAGGAAATCCCCAGGAAAATCTACATGTGCCACACATTTGTGAAGGTGGCCACTTATGACTTCTTCCAGCTGCCAAAGCTCAAAATAATGACTGCTATAAAGGTCTCGGGACACTTTGCATTCACCCCTTATGCTCTGCTGTTCCATGCTGCTTGCTTCCTCCCTCTTTCTCTCCATTCTGATTCCCTGTGAGTCAAAGCACCACCTTCTTCATGGCTCTTAGCAGCGATTCTTTCAACATCCCACCATTTGTAACCCCATCTTAGAGAAATCTGCCTCATTCCCAACAGGGGGGTGGAAAGAACCAACTTCATCTCTCCAGTAAAAGTTACCATGTCTCTGCTACCAAATAAGTCTCCTCCATGCCCAGAGAGGAGCCTTACAAGAATTAATCTCTCTTTATCACTCTCTATCTGCCCCCTCCACCCCCCGAAGATACAGCATTTCAATATGAAACATCTGGTCGGTTTCTCCAGAAGCAGACCCTGAGATGACAATTCAAACACAAGCAATTTATTAGGGAAGCTCCACGAAAACCTAGAAAAAGAGTGGGGAAGCCTGATGGCAAAGGGGAAGAAACCAAGGAAAGGTGCAATTTTAGGCAAAGTTCAGCCTCAGCCTGATCCCATAGGGAAGCTCCTGAAGTGGAAATTATGCCTCAGTGTCCATCCAGACTCGAGGCAAGGGAGCTGAAAGTTCAGATTCTTCACCTAGTCAGTCACTGGCAAAGAACCATCTAGCAGGATGTGGATCCCTGGGTAATTCCCAACTCTCTGGGGTTAAGTGGCTCCAATAGCCCAAGGGTGCCATCTGTCAGACACACGAGGCACCCAGAAGCCAGGGTAGGAGTGACAGAAAGGGAGTCTGAGAGGGCTCAGACAGAGTATCAACATGTCCCTCCTTCACCTAAACAATGAGAGTTTTATTGGCCGTAGACTTTATGTGACTAAAGGATGGTACATCTAACATAACTCGCTATCTCTACAATAAGAAGTAGTCAACAAACTTTGAATGTAGTTCTCAGGGTAGGGTGGGGCTGTGAACATTCTGCCTGATCAAGCACCCCACGGGGCAGATATAATGCCGACTAGGTCCACACGGGCTGTTTGGTGGACACTCACATTTTGATGGGCAATGTTCAAAGAAATCTTCTGAAGTTACTTTATAGAGGCTGCTGCTGAGTCTTGATTGCTAACCTCCGTAAGCATGTGAGCTTGGTTGTGCCTCCTCCTTGGCTGGAGTTTTCTACCCAGCTGACCTTCAAGACCAATTGAATCACCTCCCAAAAGATGATAAAGACTTTTACCAGCAAACCTGGAGCACATCTCCCAGTTCTGCAGATGCTGGCTTCTCTTGAAGGCATTATACACATATATGCAAAATCATCCACGTAAAACTCTCGTGAAAGACAAATGCCAACTCAACTAAAGCTGCTTTAACTTTCCCTACAGTAAACAAACCCAGATCTAGAGAACTATCAAACTGAGTATTTATCTTTGTGGGTATGTTTTTATTTAATTTTCCAGTAATAGCCCTACTAGACCCCTGTGGCTCCATCATTTGATGCCCAACCTGCCAAGGAAATTTCAAGTCACTGCCATTTCAGTTTTTACCAGAGTTTTAATGGACTAACATTAAATTCTGCTCTCTCTCTCTCTCTCTTTCTCTCCCTCTCCCTCTTATTTTTCTTCCCTTAAGTAAATGAAAGCATATGGTCCTTTCCTTTTCTCCCTTCCTCTCCTAAAAAGCAGGAGAGACACGACTCCAAAAGCAAAGCTCTTAGGTGAAACTCACACAAATTGCACTTTCAAGACTGGCTCACAGAATTTCTCCTGCTTCCTCCTGGCACCCGCTATAACCCCAGGCGCAAAGTGTTAGGCACTTGAGAAGTGTGTACTGTCAGTTCCTCCCTCATTCCCCTTATGTCACTCTGGCCCTACCAAATCCCACCGCCTGTGCCCTCTGCCAGCCCCTGCTCCTTGCCTTAGAACCTCGTTTCAGTGCTTATCTGGTTGTCCACTCCCTCACGGAGATGAGCAAATGAATGAACCCACATTTTTAGCTCTTATTATGTGCCAGGTACCTTCTGTCCATCATCTCATTTTAATCCCCACAGACCCTCCTGGGAAGGAGAATTATTTCCCCCGTTTTTACACATGAAAACCGAGATACAGAGAAGGTAAGTGACTCTTCCAAGATCATGCAGCCAGTAAGGCGCAGACCTTGAGATTGAACTCAGATTTGGCTGAAATTAAGCCCCACCCATTTCAATTTCCTAGAATAGGCTTTGGGTTTTTGACTCTCATGCAAACACCACCGAATTTTAAGTCTTTCTGAGATCCCACTTGGATGATCCAACTATGGAAAAACTCTCATTTAAGGACATTAAACCTAAAGAATCAAGAGCATATAGTTGGGAAAGAAATGTGACTGCTTCCTTCATTCAAAAATGTCTATAATAGACCAGCATTATTTTTGGCCATAAACTAGACTGAAAGAACTCTGGTTTATGATTTCCACAGAATTATTTTGTAATAAAAGTTTTTAAAGAACATTTTTAATAAATTGTTCATTCAAATGACAATCCTTATGGCTTGCAATTCAAAGTGTCAAGATGGTGAAATACTCATTAGTCACCTGCTATAAGTTCAGTGGAATGCGCTGGGACATGGAGTCTGTGAAAGGGAATATGGTCTTGTTAAGCTGCCAGGTCACACTACGTGCAGCCTCATGCAAGGACACTGTCATCCGGAGCGAAGCTTAGACTGTGCTCCGAGCACTCTGAGAAACTGGCTTCTGGAGACCTGGCTTTTCATTGAACGCTCTTTAAAGCCGAGTTAATGTTTCCTACTGTTATAACAATGAGACGTGAGTCACAGATGTGGTTTCGAGATTCCTAAACTGGATCTGTGCGGCTGCTGATGCAATCAGAAATAACCTCTGGATCTTTGAGGCTAGAAGATTCAAGAGGAAAACTGCCCAGCTAATGCAATTCATGATTTTCATTATTGTGATGAGCAGGAGTCCTAATTTTGGCTCTCCTTGGGAAATCATTAACGAATACTATAGTTTCATTTGGGAAATTTATTTACTACCAAGGCAAATTATTTGGAGATTCAGCCCACAAACTTAACTTGATTCTCACCATCTGGAGGCAGTTCATTATGGGAGGTGGAGTGGGGGTGGGGGGGTGGAGAACCTGGGGTTTAGAGTCAGGCAGATTTGCATTTGAATTCCAGCTCTGCCATTTATCAGCTGTGTGATTTCAAATGAGTTACTTAACCTCTCTGGGCCTCAATTCTCTAATCCAGAAAAACAGAAAACTCTTCCTACGTCAAGCATCTGGCAATACAGTAAAGATACCACAAAGCCAGTATTCTCAACGAGGAATTAGATGAGAAACACTCGGCTTCAGGTCCAAAAAGGCAAAGTATGTTTCTGCCCCTCTCAGAGAGTGCAAACCAGGGACCTCAGAAATGCCACCTTACATCCTTGAACCTGAGATTCTTCATGTATCAAACAATGATTGCACATTCTCCTGTGCTCACCTCATGAACTGTGGGACTCGTTCAGGCAGAAACACTATGGTGCTTTCTATTATGGTAAGCCCTGCACATTTGCAAGAGGCCCATGTTTTTGACCAGTCTATGCCTTGCTCAGCTGGTCTAGTTGCTGTTTATTCAAACTTTGTCTTCCTGAAATTCAAGCCAAGGCTTGGCCCTTGGAGAGGAGGAAAGAGAGGCAGCCCTCAGTGTCATGAAAACTCATGGCCGCCCTCGGAGAGCTCACATAGCCTGTGCAGGGGATGAACATTTTGGTTCAGAGGGTAAGAGCCAAGGAGCTTCTGAGTGAGCCAGAGAGAGACTGAAGGGAGGATATTATGCTGAAACAGAGCAGCTCTGAGAAGCCAAGGGGTTGTCTCCTTTGCGGCTGGCTCTCCTCTGCTTTGAATTGCAATGGGTCACATCAAAAAGTCAGTCCCATATAGAGGGACTTTGCCTTTTCAGGCGGTTGGACCATGGGAGAATCATTCCTCTCTCTCTGAGCCTCATCTGTCAAAAATTATTGCATGAATTTGATGACCCGACATGTGAGGAATGACAAAACCATGGCTTGGTTATTTTGTATGTAGTCAATAGGTGGTGTAGTTGATAAAATTCCTGCAAGGTGATTGATGAGACTATGGGGGAAGAAAATGAAAGGGGATAGTGTTTCTCTCAATCACTCATGCTGCTGAACCTCAGCAGCACCCAAATTTGACCTTCTCAGCAACTTCAGATCACCCCTTTCTCCACCTGGACCTTTTAAGCCAGCTTGACTAGCGTGGACCACTCTCATTTATGTATGAAGACAAGGCAAAGTTATCCTTGCGGTCATGTCTTTGGAATAAAGAGAACAAATTTATGGACACAATGTCATTAATTCCCTCTTCCCAAGTATGTGACAAACATCACCAATCTATTGTAGCAAGCGTTTCTGTTGAATTCCACGTGGCCTTAGAATTCTTCCCAGTGGCACAGTCTGGTAAGCACTGCCACTAAATTGGAATTGGTCCTTTATATGACATCAATTAGCCAATCCAGCCTTGGAATTTCTACTCCACCCCAAAGGTGGGTCTGCTGACTCTGCACCCTGAACTTGAACTTGAATATTGGGCCCTACGGACTTGCTATTTGCACACAGACAACCTAGTGTTTGGACCCAGGCTTTCCCACAGGGAACCAGAATCTTCTGGTTCTTGAGAACTACATGGCAAAGAGAAAAACCTGCTCCATTCAGGGTTCTCCAGTTGCCGTGCCTCTCCCCAGCAAGAACCATCCTTCCTACGGGACTGCCATTTGTCAATCCCAAAAATTGCCAAGTGGCAGGAGAATGTGACTATCTGAGCATGTGGCTTTCAGAATTTCTGTGAGCAGCCTCTTTGTATCAGAAGAAGGAAAGATGTCAGCTGTGTAAGGAAGAAGATCATAGAAATTCCACAACTTCAGATGGGCAAGGATAGGGGTAAAAGAAGAAATCAGAAGTTTCAAAAGAGTGTTCCATCCCCCAGGGACCCAGAATAGCACATGAAGGATTTGCTCTGGGGGCCACATCTCAGTACCTGAGCCCTCAGTCTTCTTCCTATTGAAGAACTTTTCCATATCTGTCATGTACTTTGAACCTCACTCGACCACTGTGAGTCAGGAATCCCCTTTTGGGGGGTGAGAAAGTTGAGGTTCAGAAACTCTGTATGACTTGAGAATTCTCCATGAGGTCGTACTGAGAAATAGCCACATGGTGCTGCAGAGTGAAAGGTGTCCTTTGGTTTACACTCCTTTCCTACTTGCATAAGGAGATTGGACTACATCCTGAATATCTGGGGAAAGGAGCGGAGATTATACAGTTTAAAAAATCTCTCGTAATTTAGTGGTTCTGTTCCAAAAGAAGCAAGAGGGAAAAATGCAAAGAATGAAAGGCTGACATCAAAATTTTGTAGTGAATCTCAATGGGGTGGAGTGACTAAGTTCTTGAAAATTTATTGCTTTAAAAATGAGTCTTTCAAGAAGCAATAAGCACTGAAGGTCTTCTCTGCAAAGGCAGATATGCAAATGAGAAATGGCTTCCACTTTATAATAATAAGGGTAATAGTAAGTAACTGCTTACCAGAGTCCAGGCAATATATTAAGTGCTTTGCTTATTAGCCCTTAACCCAATGGGGTTGGTATTATCACTGTGCTCTTTTAGAGAGGAGGAGCAGGAGACTCAGGGTTACCCAATTACCTGCAGACACTCAGCCGGTAAGTGGCAGTGCCGACATCTGAGCACACAATGCCAGAGTCCCACCTCCCAGAAACTGCACTGGCAGATGCCACACTTTTTTTTTTCTTTGAATTATCAGAAAAGAGCCTCATGAGGTAGAAATTATTACTTTAAGTTCCCAGATCAAGAAATTAAAGCTCAAAAATCCTTGCATGATTTCTCCATGGCCATACAATGAGTTCTGGGTCAGGATTCAGACCCAGAACTTTGGATTCTGCATCTAGGGCTGTTTCTCCCTTCACATCTGGCATCGTAATTCTTGGTGAGAATAAATTGAGGGTTAGTGCAGTTTATTCTTCCACAAGAAGGAATTGTTAAATCACACAGAGGCTTACAACAAGTGAGATCACCCCACTTACTGACAGAACACCCATTTACTCAGTTACCAAGTGATACCTATTGAGTAGCAAGTATGTATCAGGCATTGCCAAATACCCTTGGAATCCAGAATAAACAGAGTAAAAGATGGATCTCTATCCTCATGGGGCATAGAGGGTCCCCTAAAAGCTTTTCTCTGATACACTTCTCCAATGTCGATAGAAAAAAAAAAAATCGTTCTTGAATTCCATTGGTTTCCTCACCTTTGGAGCCTCCTTACCTTTGATCAAGTCTGGATGCCAATCTATGTTGACCAATGGGGTAGGATTTTGTAAGGGGTCTACAGAGTTGTGACCCTTGAGAATCCAATGAATTGATTGTGGTGACTCTACTCTTTGACAAATGCTTTAGACCCCTACTCTACTGGCCTGGCCTAGCAGGTTGATCTGAGTACATCTATCTGCAGCCAACACCAATCAGGAACTTCTGAGGACAGACATGTGCCTTGATGTCATCCTGAGCACAGACACCTGCAAGGCAATTCTCTTTGGACCCTCCTTGGGACAGTTTGATTTCTGCAGGCAGATCACGTTCTTGGTCCTACTGCTATATTGCATACATCGATCTCCAGCATTTCCACTCCATGCAAGAACTGCCAAAGGGAGATTCCTTGGAGTGGTAATGGAAGTGCCTCTTGTTTATTTGGCTTCTCTGAATGCAGGGAAGGACTGGAAAGAAGCAATCAGATGGGATGACTAGCCACGAGCAGTTTCCAGCTGACTTTGCCAGGCCCAGAAGAGCTATGATCTAACCTCTGCTTCGAGGAGACTGCAAACAAATGTAAACAATCAGTTTCCAAGGCCAGTGTTCAACTCCTGGTGTCCTGGACCCCTCTGCACTGTAATGTATGTCTCAGTATCCTAGAAACTCTTGGAGAAAGGCTCTCAGTCAAAATGACCAGTAGAGTTGCAATCACAACAGAAGGCAATGTCCCCAAGGGCACATCATTTCACAGTTAACAGGGACCTACTATTTCCAATACCTTATTCAATACACATAATAATATTGAAAGGCAAAGTTTGCTCTTCTCAGATTTAATAGATGAAGAAACTAAAGTTGAGAGTTGCAGAACTAGGGCTAGTGACCTGGTCTGTTGCTTATCAGAATGGTTCTCATTCTTCTTCTTTATCATAAAGTGATATAATTAATATAATAATAAGAGCTTCATTGAAAGTTTCTTGTAAGGGTTGGAGATTATATAAATAAATACATACATGCGGCCTCTAGCCCAGTGCCTGGCATAAAGTAGTATGTCAATAAGAAATTACCCGCTCTTTCTTTCTTTCCTTCTTTCCTTCTTTCCTTCCTTCCTTCCTTCCTTCCTTCCTTCCTTCCTTCCTTCCTTC